>CM036769.1:37060394-37660394 GCA_020796225.1 Arion vulgaris | reverse complement strand
GAGAGTTATGCTGTTCAAAAATGACATGAGAATATAACAAGAAAATGAGTTGAACAGGAACCCACCCATAGGGTAGATAAGAGTTGGTGAGCAGATGAACACATTGTCATAACATGTACAAGAAGAAGACATAGAAACAGGAACATAATAGACAAAGATGAATTAAACAGTTCACAAAACAAATGAACAACCAACAGCTGTTACCCCATGCTCCACTGGGAACAAGATGGACTAAGTACATAAGTCTTATTGCTATTTCTTATTTGTTTATTCATTGTCCATGATTGGCTTCCATTTGCCAACATCAGCATTATATAACATTGTACAGAAGTAAACATAAAAAATTGTCCCTCTGTGTGCTTTACCACAAAACAATCACTTTCATACATCAATCAGATAAGAAAACCTTGGGGGATCCAACAAGCAAACAGACAGATAAAATTACCGTTACCAATTTTCAAAAGTTGTAATTGCAGAAGCATATCGCTCACAACAGCAAGAAAAGTGCATCACTTAAATATCGATCACGTAGATTTATCCTCCCCATTTCTGTTTCTAGAATTTAGGATTGTTGCCAATGCTACAGAGTTTGTTTTTTGTGCAATAATTTTGACAGGTCACGAGCCATATCGGGTAAAAACCTGGTGCAATGAAATCAATCCTTCAGCTTTAGGGCTCATCTTAAATGCAGTTTCGCAGATTTCTAAAACGGATATGAACATTCAAAACCACTTTTTAATGAAATATTTCTTCTTCTTTGCATTCGGTTTCATAAGCTCTTCTAAACCATGAGATTGGTTGCCTCTATAAAGCTGCATGTCAGTTGGAGTTCCTGGCGAGTTCCCCATAGCTCACTTTGTAAGCTTGGTGAAATATTTCAATAAGTTGGAAGATGAAAGGATCTCAAAATATTGTTTACAAGTCACCCACAAAAATAAGAATACAATAAATAATAATTCAGCTTGCTATGTTTTGGTATCAACTCTGACTTGCTCCATTCTGGTATGGTTTTGTTTGAACAAGCTGAAAAGAAAAAAATAGGAAAAACTAAAATGATATCTGCTAAATTGTAAAATGCTAAAATGATATAGTTTATTATATGATATTATGTGTAAGCTAGAAGACTTTTTTTTCCATAGTGAGGGGTCATCATGGACAATGAACAAGCAATCAATAAGATAATCGGAAGTTACAGAGATGTGGTTTTACAGAAGTGCTAAAAATTCAATGGACAGCTAAGAAAACAAATGATGAGGTTTTAAAACAGACCTGCACACAAAGAATCAGACAATGATGAGGTTTTAAAACAGACCTGCACACAAAGAATCAGACAATGATGAGGTTTCAAAACAGACCTGCACACAAAGAATCAGACAATGATGAGGTTTTAAAACAGACCTGCACACAAAGAATCAGACAATGATGAGGTTTTAAAACAGACCTGCACACAAAGAATCACACAATGATGAGGTTTTAAAACAGACCTGCACACAAAGAATCAGACAATCCGGGTTTTTTCAGGCATATAATGCGAAGAGGAGGTTTAGAAAATTGGAGACAACAGGTAATGTTCAGGGAAGGAGAAATTGTGGAAGACAAAGGGAGAAGATGTT
Source organism: Arion vulgaris (assembly GCA_020796225.1). Classification (NCBI taxonomy): domain Eukaryota; kingdom Metazoa; phylum Mollusca; class Gastropoda; order Stylommatophora; family Arionidae; genus Arion; species Arion vulgaris. Next base: position 37,658,781 of record CM036769.1, on the reverse strand, counting down.
GGATGGTTTGACAAAAGACTGACATCAGAACTGATTAGTTGCACCAAGGAGAGTGAGAGTTGTGGAAAGACATGATCGTCTACACTGGCGGGCATGGCACTTGATTGATCGAGTGAGAGGTATGAATCTTCGGTGGAGATTTTGTCATGCAAATGGTGTTACGAGAGGGGATATACTATGATTCAAAGAAATACAAATCCATACAACACAATAAACTGTAAACCTTCAGGTAGAAAACCCTTCAACATGATGATGATGGAGGAAACAGAAGAACTGACAAGAGATTGAGAGTATATCAAGGAGGCTACATGAAAAGTTGCAATTGACGGCCAATTTTAATGTCCTGCATTATATCGACAGATGCTGTTATATTTGTCATGTCCCATTATGTAGACAGATGATGTCATGTCCCATTATGTAGACAGATGATGTCATGTCCCATTATGTAGACAGATGTCGTCATTTCCCATTATGTAGACAGATGATGTCATGTCCCATTATGTAGACAGATGATGTCATGTTCCATTATGTGGACAGATGTTGTTATATTTGTCATGTCCCAATATGTAGACAGATGATGTCACATTTGTCATGTCCCATTATGCAGACAGATGATGTCATGTCCCATTATGTAGACAGATGTTGTCATGCCCCATTATGTAGACAGATGTCATGTCTCATTATGTAGACAGATGCTGTCATGTTCCATTATGTAGTCAGATGTCATGTCCCATTATGTAGATAGATGTTCTCATGTACCACTATGTAGACAGATGCTGTCATGTCCCACTATGTAGACAGATGATGGCATGTCCCATTATGTAGACAGATGCTGTCATGTCCAATTATGTAGACAGATGCTGTTATATTTGTCATGTCCCATTATGTAGACAGATGCTGTCATATTTGTCATGTCCCATTATGTAGACAAATAATGTCATGTCCCATTATGATAACAGATGATGTCATGCCCCATTATGTAGACAAATGATGTCATGTCCCATTACATAGACAGATGCTGTCATGTCCCATTATGTAGACAGATGTTGTCACATTTGTTATTGCACAAATATTCAGTCACACTCAGCTTTATCTGTCATTTATAACCACTGGGAGATGAAACATACAAACATTTTCAGCAGACAGTAAGTTCTAACACATTTCCTACTTCTTTGGACACAACAAGTCACGGGTTATACCTCTTCTACAAGTCCAGCTGCAATAGTGTGACCCCCGCTACGTAACATAAACCTTCCCAGATCTTTGAAGTCTGTGTACAGCTCCAGACATGTAGATCTCTCCAGCACAATCTCGATAACTGCGCTTGTATTCTTAACCAAACATCTGTTCAGAAAAATGTATCACACATTATGTTTACAACAATAAATTATTTTACAATGTCCTGTGTCCTACTATGATCATATGTTCTACAATGTCCCATGTCCTACTGTGATCATATGATCTACAATGTCCTGTGTCCTACTGTGATCATATGTTCTACAATGTTCCATGTCCTACTCTGATCTGATGTTCTACAATGTTCCATGTCCTACTATGATCATATGTTCTACAATGTCCCATGTTCTACAATGTCCCATGTTCTACAATGTCCCATGTTCTACAATGTTCCATGTCCTACTCTGATCTGATGTTCTACAATGTTCCATGTCCTACTATGATCATATGTTCTACAATGTTCCATGTCCTACTCTGATCTGATGTTCTACAATGTTCCATGTCCTACTATGATCATATGTTCTACAATGTTCCATGTCCTACTCTGATCTGATGTTCTACAATGTTCCATGTCCTACTATGATCATATGTTCTACAATGTCCCATGTCCTACTCTGATCTGATGTTCTACAATGTCCCATGTCCTACTGTGATCATATGATCTACAATGTCCCATGTCCTACTATGATCATATGTTCTACAACGTTCCATGTCCTACTCTGATCTGATGTTCTACAATGTCCCATGTCCTACTGTGATCATATGATCTACAATGTCCCATGTCCTACTATGATCATATGTTCTACAACGTTCCATGTCCTACTCTGATCTGATGTTCTACAATGTCCCATGTCCTACTGTGATCATATGATCTACAATGTCCCATGTCCTACTGTGATCATATGTTCTACAATGTTCCATGTCCTACTCTGATCATATGTTCTACAATGTCCCATGTCCTACTCTGATCATATGTTCTACAATGTCCCATGTCCTACTATGATCATATGTTCTACAATGTTCCCTTTGACCAAATGTCCCACAGTTCCCAATATCAAACTACATCAGATTTCTATACTACTGTGTCCCCTGCAAAGATTGTATGATTGCTTTGAAAAAAAAAAAAATGCCAAATAAGTAATTGGATGACAATAGCACTCACTACAAGTGTATCGATACTGGTATCTTTTTTTTTTTTTCGATCCAGAAGCACTTGGGCTTTCAGCTCTTCGTCTCGGTGCCATGGACAACGTAACCCTTCGGTTTGGTCCCACGAACACCATAAACCTGTGGCTTTTCTGCCAGCCCGTGAAATTGAACCCGCACTCACAGAGAGCTTGTCACCCGTCGTCCAACACGCTGGGCAGGCGGGCGTACTGGTATCTTAAAACCAACCAGTGATGACATGAAAAGGTTGTTAGAAACTAGAGCTGTTCTTCTTTCTTCTTCTTCTGCATTCTCACTAGATTGGGATTTTGGATTCTCTAATAAAGGCAGCCGTCTGTCTCAGATTATCAGCCATGCCATACAGTTTGTCTTGGATGCTAGTGTAAGTGGGTCACCTCTTTCTGGGTCTGCATACTGGGGGCAATTCTGTACGATATAATTCCTATGATTTCTACTTCCCCGTTTGTGCTAACCTCTTCCAGTAGTAAGTTTTGGCTACCCTCGTGATGGTAGGTCTGACATTCTTACTGCGTAGCTAAATCTCTAAATAGTAACCCTTCGGTTCAGTGCCACGAACACTGTAAATCTAGGGAACCTGTGGCTTTTTCTGCCAGCCCGCGGAATTGAACCCGCACTCACAGAGGGCTTGTCATCAGCAGTCCAACGCGCTACGAACACGTTGGGCTCAATCTCTTCTATGGGATTAAGTCTGATATTTCTCACCTCTTTCAGTAAAGTTTGTTTCAGGGTTTCCACTGTGTCTTTTCTTACTTGAACCTTTTGCCTTCTACTTTAATGTCCGCTTGTGATTCTCTGATAATTTCTTCTCAGAGCATGCTAAACATATCTCCATCTTCTCTTTCTTGTAACAGATATGTGAAAGAATACTTAGTTTTAATGTTTGTTGAGTCTGTTCTTACGGAGTCTGCTCTTACGGAGTCTGCTCTTATGGAGTCTGCTCTTACGGAGTCTGCTCTTACGGAGTCTGCTCTTACGGAGTCTACTCTTACGGAGTCTGCTCTTATGGAGTCTGCTCTTACCGAGTCTGCTCTTACAGAGTCTGCTCTTACAGAGTCTGCTCTTACCGAGTCTGCTCTTGCCGAGTCTGCGCTTACAGAGTCTGCTCTTACCGAGTCTGCTCTTACCGAGTCTGCTCTTACCGAGTCTGCTCTTACCGAGTCTGCTCTTACCGAGTCTGTTCTTACCGAGTCTGATCTTACCAAGTCTGTTCTTACCAAGTCTGATCTTATTGAGACTGTACTTATTAAGTATAATTTTGCGGGTCTGTTCTTGTGAGTCTATTCTTGTAAGTCTTCCTCTTATGTTTGCCCGCTAAGATTTCAGGTGTAGTCTGGTACGGCACTTCTGAATGATTTTTGCGTGAAGGCGTGCTTTCCTTATTATCAATGTCCCCTGCCATACAGGCGTGCCTTCTCCAACTTCAGAGGTAATCTTGTGTCTGTTCTTGTGTCTATTCTTGAGAGTCCATTCTTTTTGCGTCTACTCTTGTGAGTCTGTTCTTGTTGAGTCTGTTCTTGTGTTCTTGTTGTGTCTATTCTTGTTGTCTATTCTTGTGAGTCTATTCTTGTTGTGTCTGTTCTTGTTGTGTCTGTTCTTGTTGTGTCTATTCTTGTTGTGTCTATTCTTGTTGTGTCTGTTCTTGTTGTGTCTGTTCTTGTTGTGTCTGTTCTTGTTGTGTCTGTTCTTGTTGTGTCTATTCTTGTGAGTCTATTCTTGTTGTCTATTCTTGTTAATCTATTCTTGTGAGCCTGTTCTTGTTGTGTCTGTTCTTGTTGTGTCTGTTCTTGCTGTGTCTATTCTTGTGAGTCTGTTCTTGTTGTGTCTATTCCTGTAGAAGCTATTTATACAGAGTCTGCTCTTATTTAGAATATTGTTCCATAAACCTCATAATCTGTTTATATTCTCAGTTTTATCTAACAAATTAATTATAGTGACTTAATTTCATTCATAAACTCAATTAGTTTCAACATTCTTCAGCAACAACCCCACCTTGGTTTCTTTTTAATGACTTCCCCAGTGGCTCTATTCAGCTGTGTCAACAACCGTTTGATTACAGCTGGTTCATTGATGGCCTGGTAATGGAAAACCACCTAGAATAGAAGTGAATGATAATAAAACGGTTTTTAAAATGGGAATTATGAGATTCCCCCTTCAAACAGTGAGTTTTGGAAAACAAAATAATTTTTGAAATCACTGGTAATGAATGTTACATTCATAAACTCCAATAATTATCTTGAACTGCTGTCACTTACATTCATTCAATAGCTTGCCCTGAGCAGAACTTTGTCACTCTAACAGTCTTTGGAATTTTTCTCTGTCATAGGTCAGATGGCGTGCCTCTGCAGCCAACATGCTCAAATCATCAGTTAAATCCTGAATCTATCTTCTCTATGCTCTTCCTCTTCTTCTCTTTGCTGGGATGTTTCCTCCCATGATTGTCTTCTTTAACCTTTGTGTCTATTTATATGCCCAAAATACTTCAATTTTCTCCTCATTTGTAACATCAATCAGTTATTATTTTGAGTTCATACCGAATAGAACTATTTGTTCTTTTGTCTGCCCACGATATACGGAGGACTTCTGTAACACTTATATTCAAAAGCACAAACATGCTTTACCCCTGTCTTCTTAAATATCTATGTTTCACACCCATACATTGTCACTTGGAATAAGCATGCTCTTAGTATTCTGATCATTGTTTTCCTATCATTTCTTTTCCATACTGTTTTTAGTTGTTTAAGTCGCCCGAGTGGTTACCGGAACCCAAATTTGGGGTGTAAAGAATAGAACCACTGTTACCTGCCATGCATGTCGTTTAAGAGGCGATTAAGGAGGTTTGACTGAAATCGGATGCACATGTCCTAAACGTGTAGAAGTTTATGCGTTTAGGGGCCTACCAAACCAATGTGCAACGTATACACGTTCTTGGCAAAGATCAAACATATCACAAAGAGTGATTAAAATTGATCGTAAAGAACGAACGAAAGAAGAAGTTGTTGAAGTTTTGTAAGGACATGTTTGTTCTATTCTTCTTCTTCCTTGTTCGTTCTCATATTATCGTGCCCTCTGGTTATAGCAGGATGCAGTCCAGAGAACATAATGTGTTGCGTTACAGATTATCATGTGTGGTATCGACACCTTTCGATTTAAACACATCCGACCAGCATAGCCTGTTCAAGCTTCTCACTCTTTGATCTCCACAAACTTAGCCAGTTGTGTGTTTCCGTGGCCACCACAGGGAGGTAGAATGGAGTCTTGGTGAGTTTTGTTCTTACACTGACCCTGATGCTAGCAGTCTTTGCGTTCGTTCTTACGATCAATTTTAATCACTCTTTGTGATATGTTTGATCTTTGCCAAGAACATGTATACATTGCACATTGGTTTGGTAGGCCCCTAAACGCATAGACTTCTACACGTTTAGGATATTGCCTATATTCTGTTGCTTAAAAGCTGTTGCCTAAATCTGTTTAAAAGCGAATGAAAAGAAGGAAGGAAGAACAGAGAAAGAAAAAAATCTGCTCCACACAAGAACTAACCAAAGACCCTTGGAGCAAGAGACTAGCTTTTTACTTCCATGCCCTAGTGACCCCTACTTACTGGATATCCTTTGGTGATTGGCACATCAATATTGAAGACAGCAATTTTTGCCTTGAACTGTGTGGCACTCTTGGCTGGAGAAGCTGGATCACAGAGACAGCTTCCTGTAAAATTATCAGTAAAACAGTATGTACATAGCATGCTTGTTATAGAAGCTGGAACTAGTCATTAAGTGGGTCTTCAAATAGAACATTACTGCACAATCTAATCTAACGATGTGAAATTTTCCGTTCAAATGTTAGTATCTATCCTAATATAGGCCAGAGGGAGTTGAAAAATGACTAAAGATATAGAAAGCAAGTTGAATGCATTTGAAAATAGATGTCTCGAAAAATAATGAATATAAAATGGAACGAATTCAGAAGAAGTGGTGAAATCAGAGAAATGTCTAGTCAACCACTAGTAACAACTGTTATAAGAAAAGGAAAAATGGAGATATATTGACACACCTTGAGAAGAAATGATCAAAGAATATCAAAGGAGGCATTGAAGTGGGAAGTAAAGAGTTCAAGAAAGAAAGGACAACCTAAAGAGACCCTGAAACAAACTTTGCTGAGAGAGGTAAGAAATATTGGTCTCAGTTCCATGGAGGAGATTGAGCGAGTTGCCCAGGAAAGAGTGGTATGGAGAAATTGCTTGCAGGCCCTATGTAACATATAACAATACGAGAAATTATTATTATTAACTATGTGAAGGGAATGCTTCTGTATTTTCCTAAAGCAATTCCTCATATTGTGTTTTTCATGAATCTATTGAATTGTACATGTTCATGTCCTGAAATTTAAACATGGATTCCATGAATTGTCAACTTTCTTACCTGTAATTCTTCATTAAACAATTGTCCTTAGTTACAAATTAACAAACACATGTGAACTGAGATAACAAAACCGTTACTAGTTACCAATATTGACATTGGCCATGTCCACACCGCTCAGTGTGAGGTTTATATGATCTCCAGCAAATGCTACAGTCGCTAGTTGGTCATCAATAAAAAGATCTGGTGAAAGAAATTAGGATCAGATGATGATGACCATCAGAGCAACATGTATGAAATTAGCAACAGAAATGATGATGATCATCACATCAACATGTATGAAATTAGCAACAGAAATGATGAATGATCATCACAACAACATGTATGAAATTAGCAACAGAAATGATGATGATCATCACAGCAACATGTATGAAATTAGCAACAGAAATGATGAATGATCATCACAACAACATGTATGAAATTAGCAACAGAAATGATGAATGATCATCACAACAACATGTATGAAATTAGCAACAGAAATGATGATGATCATCACAGCAACATGTATGAAATTAGCAACAGAAATGATGAATGATCATCACAGCAACATGTATGAAATTAGCAACAGAAATGATGATGATCATCACAGCAACATGTATGAAATTAGCAACAGAAATGATAATGATCATCACATCAACATGTATGAAATTAGCAACAGAAATGATAATGATCATCACATCAACATGTATGAAATTAGCAACAGAAATGATGATGATCGTCACAGCAACATGTATGAAATTAGCAACAGAAATGATGATGATCGTCACATCAACATGTATGAAATTAGCAACAGAAATGATGAATGATCATCACAACAACATGTATGAAATTAGCAACAGAAATGATGATGATCGTCACAGCAACATGTATGAAATTAGCAACAGAAATGATGAATGATCATCACAACAACATGTATGAAATTAGCAACAGAAATGATGAATGATCATCACATCAACATGTATGAAATTAGCAACAATTTGAGTTTCCCTTAGAAGAGACAGATTTTTTCTCCTTTCATTTTCTTAAAATATCTGATAATTACTTTTAATGCTGGCTGTAACACCTGCTCACAACTCTAACTTTTAATGCTGGCGGTAACACCTGCTCGCAACCCTACCACTTTTAATGCTGGTTGTACCACCTGCTCGCAACCCTACCAGTTTTAATGCTGGCTGTAACACCTGCTCACAACTCTAACTTTTAATGCTGGCTGTAACACCTGCTGGCAACCCTAACACTTTTAATACTGGTGATTACACCAGCTGACAGCGCTAATACTTACTTTTAATACTGGCCGTAACACCTGCCGGCATAATGAGAACTTTATCCCCAGGTTGTACATAGCCAGAGCCTACACGACCAGCAACATTAAAACCTGTTCCTACTCCTTTAAATACATCAGACACACTTAAACGGAAAGGTTTGTCGATTGGTCTCATAGGAGGCTTGAGATTATCTGAAAATAAACAATATAGACACAGTGAGATCATAAACTGCCATCATTCAATAAGTTAATGTTGTTTATACATTATTTCAGTGTAATTCTTGGGATTAGTTTTTAACTGTCCTGTTATTTAAAAAAATGCTAATATGAAACAATTATTTAAATATTTAATTCATAATTTTAATTATGTCTATTCAGGATGGGAGCTGCCAAGTGTATGGGATAAGTTTAAGGGGGAGGGAGGAATGACATAGTCTTCAAAATCAGCATAAGAAAGACAGTTGGCACGGAACCTTGCTTGAATTACATTGAGAAACAAAGAATGAAGTGGTTTGGACACTTAATAAGAATGCATCTAAACTCCACAGTATACAGAGTCTTCTACAACAGAACATCAGGAAAGAAGGTGAGAGGAAGACCACGAAAAGATGGCATAGCAAAATCCTGTCAAAGAGCAAAAATAACAATCACCTAAGCCACTAGAACAACGCGAGACAAAAACAGAAAACCACGACACTGGGCAAAAACCCGGTAACAGTGTGACACAAAATAAAGAAAGATGAATGCCATTATATAGGACAAAAAGCCCATACAAATATTTTGAAACATGTAATAACAAAGTACTGTAGTTTAACAAAGTACTGTAGTTTTGCAAAATACAAAAGCAATACACAGCAAAATTTCGACCAAAAGGCCTTTATCAAGCAAACGATACAACAGGAGTTTCCAACAGTCCTAAAAATACTTTTTACATAGTTTTACTGTAGTCTCAAATTATATGGATTATACAATATTTTCAAACCCAGACATGACTTATAATATAATTGTCCTCTCTCTGAGTCAAGCAGGTAAAGAGACAGCCCTCGTGATGTATTGTTATATTTCCCTGTGTTTCCCTCCCAAATATGTCCTCCAAATGTTTACCTTATTTTGTGTCTATTAGCAACTGATTCAAACATTTGATGACAGCGGGTAAAATTCAGGGAAGGTGATATCGTGGAAGGCAGACAGAAATGTTGGATGATCTGACAAAAGATCGACATCAGCACTGATTAGATGCACCAAGCGTGAATTACCACCCACACAGAATAAACCCCACACACCTACCACACTGTAGAAAGTGCAGTCATTCATGTGAGACAGTACAGCATATCTTGCTTGAATGTCATGGACTATATAAAGCAAGACAAGAACTCCTCCCACCACACCCATCTGTTCATAATACACTTTACACTAGTCTTCCACAATTACAGAACACATGCAGATTCTACAAATTGGCATTGACTGTCCAAGAGTGAAAACTCGCAGCCCTGGTTAGAAGAAGATGCATCAAGTAGAGAGGAGTTGTGGGGAGACATGATCACCTACGTCGGCAAGCATGGCACTTGATTGATTGATTAGCAACTTAAATTCATATTACTCTGATACAAATATATCGACTACTTATTATTGAAACTGGGTATGTTATTTCTTACATACACGTGCACACACATTATTTATTTTTTTATATATTTTTAGGCGCATAACTGGCAAAACATGCAATCACTCTTAGGCTCAGATCACATACAAATTACACAGCGTGGTTAACAAGTGGTCGATATTGAGTGTTCGAAGAAGAATATTTCTACATTAGCACACTGAGAGACAGCAAGATACTGTCCTCATTTTTAGCGCATGTGTTTTTTAGCCAGATATTTTAATTTGAATGAATTACACTTAATGAATTCATCTTAAATAAATCACACACAAAAATGTCACTTTGAACTGTCAAATTTACCAATCTGTTTGACAAGGGTGATTGCCGGTGTGTACCAGGAGATGAGTTTTGGTTCTGTGGGTTGTTGGTACAGATTCTCTCCACTGAGGCCACTGCAGGGCACAAAATAGATATCAGACTCCTTGAATCCAGCCTGTTTAATCAAGAACTGACCAATCTTCTTCACAATGAGCTGGTATCTGTCTTGACTCCAGTCTACAGTGTCCATTTTGTTAACTGCTACTATGACTTGACCAACCCCTGCAGGAAACACAGATTGTTCAAATAATTGTTTATATTGCCATGGTTACATTTTATCAAAACAAAGCATGCAAAAAATGTCAACAACAAAAAATGAAAGAACAGAAGTCGCTTGAGAAATCTAGCTTAGCTCTCATCAATTTAAAAATTGAATATAGATTCACTTAATTACTTTCTTAATGCTTCACCGAGAACAAAGGACTGTAACCTTCATCATTTTCTCAACACAAAGGGCTCTATTATAATTTACTCAACACAAAGGGCTGTGCTGTAACTATCATATGTCTTTGAGAACAAAGAGCTGTAACTTTTAATTTACTCAACACAAGGGGATGTAACTTTTAATTTACTCAACACAAGGGGATGTAACTTATAATTTACTCAACACAAGGGGATGTAACTTATAATTTACTCAACACAAGGGGATGTAACTTATAATTTACTCAACATAAAGGACTGTGACTCATATTTCTCTGAGAACAAAAGGCTGTAACTATTATATTTACACAGAACAAAGTCTCAGAACTGATTCTGGTGAATACATAAGAAGAAGACTTACCAGCATATCACATCTACTGTCATTGACCTGATTCAATGAGAAGAAATGCAAATCTAAGCATATACGTTAGAGGATGCCGCCATCGACCTCAGTAAATGAGTCGTTGATTTTCTAGGCACCACTTATATGTTCAGTAGTTTGTCATTGCTTTCTGAATGGTGATCTATTTCGACCCCTCATAAAACTCCACTGGAACAAATTTGCTTTCAAACTGCCCATCGCAGAGTTTGAACCCTGTACTCTTGGGTTGTGATCGAGCTCACTACCGCTACGCCACAGGCTCCCACAATGAGAAGCAATATACATAATGTCAATAAAACAAACAACATCGGCTACTCAAGAAACAAATCTATCAATTTAACATACCCAAAGATCTGGCAAGTAGAGCATGTTCTCTGGTCTGTCCCCCAGCATCAAATCCAGTTTCAAATTCACCTTTGGTTGCATTGATAACAAGAACAGCCACATCAGCCTGAGAAGCACCTGTCAATTATAAATCACCTTTCTTTATTCAAATAATAACACAATAACATCTTTATTTAACCCTTTAGCTGCTAAAGACGTATATATACGTTTTGCCCATTCACTTCTAAAGACGCATTAACATGTCTGTTATTATCTCTCCTCTGTGGGCTAAAGACGAGTTAACACGTTATACATTACTACTGTCACTGCTATTGGCGTACATTAACTTTTGTGACCTAGAAACAAAGAGTAGCTATTTTTAGCTCAGTCTTCAGAAAGTATGTAGCAGCGAAAGGGTTAATAATTTTGATTACAGTGATAACCTTCCTGAGTCGGATAAAAGAAATTAAAAGAACAAATATACCTTACAAAAAAATTAAACTAAAAACAGTATGGAATGGAACTGATAGGAAAGCACAAATCCGAATACTAAGAGCATGCGTATTCCCAGTGGCATCTTATAGGTGTGAAGCATGGACATTGAACAAGGTAAAACATATATGAGCTTTTGAATATAAGTGTTACAGAAGAGTCCTCTGTATATCATGGACAGAGAACATATAGATCTATCAAGTAAGAACTCAAAATTAAAGAAAACTGGCTGATGCTACAAATAAGAAAATTCAAGTATTTGGGGCATATAGACATGAAGGGTTGGAGAAGACCATCATGGAAGGAGGCATCTCGAAAACAAAGAAGACCACGGAGAAGATGAATTCATGATGCAGCTGATGATTTGAGCATCATGGCTGCAGAGACGGGACATCTGGCCCATGAGAGAAATTTCAAAGGACTGTTAGGGTAGCAAAGTTCTGCTCAGGACAAGCTATTTACTTGCAACACTATAACAATTAAGATTGACCATGAAAAACATGCAACACTGTCTGCGCCTGACTTTGATGGTCACTCTGAGATGATTTGTTTATACTAATGTCATTTTTTGTTGTGTCTGACTCTCTGTCCGAGTGGTTACCGGGACCCAAATTTGGGGTGTAAAGAATAGAACCACTGTTACCTGCCATGTATGTCATAAGAGGCGACTAAGGAGGTTTGGCTGAAATCGAATGCATGTGTCCTAAACGTGTAGAAGTCTATGCATTTAGGGCATACCAAACCAATATGCAACGTATACATGTTCTTGGCAAAGATCAAACATATCACAAAGAGTGATTAAAATTGGCGTAAAGAACGGACACAAAGAAGAAGAGTGTCTTACTGTCAATATGAAGGGGGGACTCAGCCAAGTATCTGCATTTTCTAATAGAAGCAGAAGTAGAAGCTTACAATACTTTTTTTTCCACCTGCAATGAGTTCAGTTTTAGTAATAACGTATCTGATCAATTTTTGCATGAAGGCTTGCTTTTCTTAACACCAGTGCCCCTCGCCATTCTGACAAACAGTCTCATACTGACCAGTGAAGACACCAACAGTAACACTTAACAAGATTAACACTCTAGCCATGAGACTCTCTAACCACTTAGCTATACCATATTGTCATATTTTTTTTACAGATACCCAGTGAGAGCATTATGAACAACACTGTAAAGTCAGCCTCATTACCTGTTATACAAACAACACTGTAAAAGTCAGCCTCATTACCTGTTATACAAACAACACTGTAAAGTCAGCCTCATTACCTGTTATACAAACAACACTGTAAAGTCAGCCTCATTACCTGTTATACAAACAACACTGTCAAAGTCAGCCTCATTACCTCTTATACAAATAACACTATAAAGTCAGCCTTCTTACCTGTTATCATGTTGGGAATGAAATCCTTGTGTCCTGGAGCATCCAGCAATGTGACAACTCTCTTCTCTGTTTCAAATTTGGTTTGTGCTACATCCATAGTTACTCCCCTTGATCTAGTACATAAACACCAGACATTATATTACATATATTACATTCAGTACTCTATATCAACAGTTTTCAATACCTCGGTTCATTGATAACAAAACATGGAAATGAGATGAAGGAAATAAAAAGAAGAACAAAAAATTAAACAACTAAAAACAGCATGGAATAGAGCTGATGAGAAAAATAAAGATCAGAGTATTAAGAGCATGCGTATTACCAGAGGCAACGTATGGGTGTGAAGCATGGACATTTAACAAAGCAGTGGAAAAACATATTTGTGTTTTTGAGTATAAGCGTTACAGAAGAGTCCTCCGTATGTAAGAAAACAAATAGATCTGTCCAGAAAGAAAATAGATCTATCAAGAAAGAACTGAAAATCACAGAAAAACTGACTGATGCTACAAATAAGAATGAGAAAATTGAAGTATTTTGGACATATAAAGAGACATGAAGGGGTTTGGGAGAAGACCATTATGGAAGGGGACATTCCGGCAAAGAGGAAGACCACGGACACGATGAACTCCAGATTAACTGATGGTTTGAGCATGATGCCTGCAGAGGCGGGAAATCTGGCTTATGAGAGAGAGAAATTCTGAAGGACTGTTGGGTGGTAAAATTCTGCTCAGGACAAGCTGATGAATGATGATGATGAATCTGAACTGACACCATCACAGAGAATACAAACATACATGTGAGACATAGCCTTACAAAATAATTGTAATTGCTGCAACAGTACAGGAAGAAAGGATAAGATACAGTACTTAATAACTATGATTTATTTATTATGTATTAATATTTATTGCTTCTGAAGTCGGAGTAAGCGTGCCCGAATGGCGAGTGATACTGGTAATAAGGAAAGCAAACATGCATGCAAAAATCAGCCAGAGGTAACATATTGAGCACCTTGACTTCATCCTTCTTCTTCTTCGAACACTCCATATCGACCACTTGTCAACCACTCTGTGTGATTTATACGTGATCTGAGCCTACGAGTGATTGTACGTTGTGCCAGTTATGTGCCTACAAGTAGGCCAGCACATCTGATTTCTGCGCTGCTTTTTACTTACTAGGGTAGCATCCATAGGGCCTACATCAGTCGCCTCTACGACATGTATTGTAGGTTGCAGTGGTACTATTCTCTGCTTCCCTTGCGGGCCCCAGCACCACACGGGCGGACTACATCCTAATTCATACAGGGCAAACAGGGAACCAAAATTGTTATTATTCCATGAATAACTAATGATTAAAGAAACAAAAGTAGTGACGGATTGGCATCACCCTCTGGAAATAATCTCCCAATATAACCATACATGCACTTGACTGGAACCTGCAGCATAGAGGAGAATAATAATAATAATAATTCCCCTTGTACTGTTACATAGGGCCTACAAGCAACTTCTCCATACCACTCTATCCTGGGCAATTCGCTCAATCTCCTAGATGGAACTGAGATCGATATTTTTTGTCTCTTTGCAAGTTTCTGTAGCTCATTAAATTTCTTGTGATGAGGTAGCTGGCCTCACGCACAAATTCTCCTTTTTCATCCGGGTTTGAAACCGGTATTGGCGGAGTTAGAGGAGAATACCTAACAAAAAACAGAGGGGATGGGGATTCAGAGTCTAAATTGCAGAGCTAAAGAACACAACTTTGAATAGAGAATTGTGGTAGGAGACAGTTGCAGCTCTAAATTCTACCCAGCACAAGAACATTTAGTAGCAGTTTTCAATAAACAATATTATCAATATTTGGGAAGACTGCAGTAAAACTATGTAGCAATGGCGAAACACATAAAAACATGGTACTGTAGTTTTGCTTGATAAAGACCTTGTGGTCGTCGAAACATTGCTGTGTACTGTTTCTGTACTTTGAAAAACGACAGTAATTTGTTTTTACGTGTTTTGCTATTAAATAAATAGTAAATTATACAATTGATCCAAGAACTTATGTAACTATTGACAAGAGTCACCTTTCTTCCTCTGTTTCGTCTAACACCCACGCAAAAGCAAAAGAACTCTTGCCCAATTTTTTAGATTCTTGTTCATATTTATGCATTGTTTTCTTGTTGACAGTTCCCAGCTGATATAAAACATGACCCATTAATGTACTCTTTCCTGCATCCACATGACCTAGTTACAAAAAACAAAGAAGACATCTGTTGAGATAAGTACAGAGAATGTTGATATGGTGAAGTTGTTCTATCCAGGGCATTCAAGCAAGACATGCACATGGTGAAGTTGTTCTTCTAACCAGGGCATTCAAGCAAGACATGCACATGGTGAAGTTGTTCTTCTTCTAACCAGGGCATTCAAGCAAGACATGCACATGGTGAAGTTGTTCTTCTAACCAGGGCATTCAAGCAAGACATGCACATGGTGAAGTTGTTCTTCTAACCAGGGCATTCAAGCAAGACATGCACATGGTGAAGTTGTTCTAACCAGGGCATTCAAGCAAGACATGCACATGGTGAAGTTGTTCTTCTAACCAGGGCATTCAAACAAAACATGCACATGGTGAAGTTCTTCTAACCAGGGCATTCTTCTTTACTTCTAACCAGGGCTGCGAGTTTTCACTTTTGAGCAGCCAATTCCAAATTGTAGAATCTGCATGTGTTCTGTAGTTGTGGGAAGCTAGTATAAGAGGTATTATGAACATATGGGTGTGGTGGAAGGGTTCTTGTCTAGTTTTATGTAGCACAGGACAATCAAGCAAGACATGCACATGGTAAAGTTCGATATGGTCATATTTGCCATGAAAAAGATATTTGTGATGTGTAGTCTTTTGCAGCAAGAACATGATATCTGCACCCTTCAAGCTGGTACTTTTTTTTTCATCACAGTATTGCAGTGTTGGGTGAGAAGGTAGAGACAGTATTGAAGTGTTGGATGAGAAGGTAGAGACAGTATTGAAGTGTTGGATGAGAAGGTAGAGACAGTATTGAAGTGTTGGGTGAGATGGTAGAGACAGTATTGAAGTGTTGGGTGAGAAGGTAGAGACAGTATTGAAGTGTTGGGTGAGAAGGTAGAGACAGTATTGAAGTGTTGAGTGAGAAGGTAGAGACAGTATTGGAGTGTTGGATGAGAAGGTAGAGACAGTATTGGAGTGTTGGATGAGAAGGTAGAGACAGTATTGAAGTGTTGGATGAGAAGGTAGAGACAGTATTGAAGTGTTGGATGAGAAGGTAGAGACAGTATTGAAGTGTTGGATGAGAAGGTAGAGACAGTATTGAAGTGTTGGATGAGAAGGTAGAGACAGTATTGGAGTGTTGGGTGAGAAGGTAGAGACAGTATTGAAGTGTTGGATGAGAAGGTAGAGACAGTATTGAAGTGTTGGGTGAGAAGGTAGAGACAGTATTGAAGTGTTGGGTGAGAAGGTAGAGACAGTATTGAAGTGTTGAGTGAGAAGGTAGAGACAGTATTGGAGTGTTGGATGAGAAGGTAGAGACAGTATTGCAGTGTTGGATGAGAAGGTAGAGACAGTATTGGAGTGTTGGGTGAGAAGGTAGAGACAGTATTGGAGTGTTGGGTGAGAAGATAGAGACAGTATTGAAGTGTTGGATGAGAAGGTAGAGACAGTATTGAAGTGTTGGGTGAGAAGGTAGAGACAGTATCTCAAGGAAAGTGACATTCATATTCATGTGCGGATAGTCATGATCCTACTTGGTTCCCATCTTCCTACCCCAGGAAACATTCTTGACTGACTGATTAAACAACACGAGTGAGGTGGAGGAAATCCTGCTTATTCTTTCCACATTCCCTTCCCATGTTCTTTTTAAGTAAGATCACATTTAGCTCCAGTAAATAAGAGTGCTTCTTCTTCTTGTGTCTCCCCCGCTATGAATTCAGGCATAGTCAGGACGCCTGGTATCTTTCTTCTTTGCGTTAGTTCTTTACGACCAATTTTGATCACTCTTTGTGATATGTTTGATCTTTGCCAAGAACGTGTATACGTTGCACATTGATTTGGTAGGCCCTAAACGCATACTTATACATGTTTAGGGAACATGCATCCGATTTCAGCCAAACCTCCTTAGTCACCTCTTACGACATGTGTGGCAGGTAACAGTGGTTCTATTCTTTACACCCCAAATTTGGGCCCCGGTAACCACTGGTGCAGACGCCAGTATGATGCTTGTTTCACCACAATTTTCATCCAAGGGAATCTAGTTGTGTTATATTTGTCTGTGTGTACATAGATGACTAGTACGCCTGATGGGGGCTTGAAATGTTCTTGTACAATGTGGGCAAGGTATACTTGCACTTGTGTGGAGTTTTACTGTCTTTCCATTTTGATGTTTTTGTTCCATCTGTGCATTTCTACCTGCCTTGCAGGCCTGTGTCGAAGAAGTGTGTCGAAGAAGTGTGTTGAAGAAGTGTGTCGAAGAAGTGTGTCGAAGAAGTGTGTCGAAGAAGTGTGTCGAAGAAGTGTGTCGAAGAAGTGTGTCGAAGAAGTGTGTCGAAGAAGTGTGTGCCAGGCTGATCTGTCTTGAGCAACATTCTTCCAGGATGCCTGGTATAGCGCTTCTGACTGATTTTTGTGTAAAGACCTGTTTTCCTTATTATCAGTGTCCCCAGCCATACAGATGTGTCTTCTCCAACATCAGAGGTACTAAGAGTGCTTAAGTTGAAGTCATCCATCACAGAGGAGCACTGCAGCAATCCGATTTCCCTCAAAATGTCATGAAAATATCTATATGTTGAGAACATTAGGATGCTCGTCCTGTGATGGAGACACAGGCAGATGCAATTGCCAGGTCATCTACATAGAAAGCGCTCAACTTCATATACTTTCTTGTTTGTCCTGTGGGGTCAGGAGGCAGCATGAGAATGCAGTAACTAACAAACCAATAATGTACTGGAATCATGATGCTGCTGTTAACAAAAGTGACGGCAACAAAGAAAACAGCTTGAATAAAGAACAAGTAAATGTTTGCTGTTTCCAAGAGTTTGTTCCCTGAACACAGATATAACAAATGGTACTGGAAAATAGGGACCAGGAGCTTCCTTCCTTCCTTTCTATTGTCTATTCCCAGGTGGAAGATGTAGTTGGCTGTCCACTCTTGCCACTAAGCATAGGGATGGGAGCTTTAATTTGCGTTCTAGGGCTAGATGAGTAGCCCTTGTTGTGTTGTATCCGTGTTGTCTTGATATTGTCTATCCATCTTTTCTTGGTCTTCCCTTAGCTCTAGTACCCGATCTCTTTTTATTGTATGCTGTTATTGGTGGTTGGTTGTATTTCATTCTCATTAAATGTCCAAACCACTGCATTTGTTGTCTTTCAATGTATTCGGTGCATGAAGTTATGCCCATCCTGCTTCTAATGTCCTCATTTCGTAGTCTGTCTTCCCTGGTGACTCCCACCGCCTTTCTCAAGCATTTCATTTCACACGTGGTGAGCTTTCTGTGATGTGTTGCTGTAAGAGATCAAGTTTGGCACTGGTAACAAAGTGTCCTTCCTTTCATTCGCTTGAAATTTGTCTATATATTCAATGTTGTCTCTTATATGAACTTCACTGTCTTTTGTAGCTCACACAGAGGTCGGTATAGTTTTCTGTCGAGTGTTGTTTCGTTAGGCCAGTGAAGGACCAGGAGCTACAATAAATGGCAGAATGACAAAAGATTTATCCTTCAATGCCCAAGAACAATCCGAGCTCAAATTGACCTTGTCAGTCCCCTGCATACACACACTTCTAACACCAGCAAGAGATGCAATGAGTGGTCATCATTACCTATGATGGACAAACAACAATGGTAACAATGTAACCAAAGCTTCTAATTTATCACACTAGACAATAACTCAAACACTGACTCCTACCTATAACAACCAGGTTGAGCAATTCTTTATCTCCGTGTCGTTTCGAGTATTCTGTCATCACATCCAATTTGGAACTCTTTGATCTAGTTATAACAGAATCAACAAATCAATATTGATGAATCAACAAATCAATATTGATGTGAATCTTAACAATTTTAGTCAACATAACCATACAGTCACAACACAAAACTATTCAGTCACACATCAGTCAGGTCTACAAGGTGAGTTCCGTATCTGGTTCTGCATCCAGCAAAGTTAGGGGTCGGCTAATCTCTTTTAGGAAGGGTGATTTTAGGAAAGCGACAGGAATTTATGTGGCTAAGCAGTTATGCATTTGCCTGCATTATGAAGCTCATGGGTTCAAATCCAGACTGTGCCGTTCTGTTCACGGGTGCATTTTTTTCCCAGAGACACCTAAAATTGTTTCCGGAACTATGGAATTTGTGCAATAATCTCGGCAGGTAGCATGCCATTTCTGCAGACAGGGTTCAAGCCATATGGGGTAAAACCTGGTACAGTAAAGTCAATCCGCCGGGTTTAGACGCTTTTAAGGAAGGGTGAAAAGTAACTTGCTGATGAATTGTAGAACACACACACACAACCCCACCTCCGAGTGGTGTGGACCAGGAAACTTTGATTGCAAAATCCAAGGCTATTGGGACTCTGGTTTGCCTAGGGGATGGAACTTTTATTGTTCATGATTTAGGAGGTGAACCTGCATGAAAATCATGCTTTAAGCGAATGTACTGACCTACGGGTCTGTATACACCAAACTGGCACAACAAACTCTTGCTCTAAGGCATAAATCATACAGAATACAAAGTCTTTTAACAAATGGTTTATGTAGAGCGAATGAATAATAAGTTCAAATCAGTCCAATTTTTATCGTTATAATTGAAGACACCATCATCACCTTTTGATATGCCTGCTGGCGTAGGTGACCATGGATCTCCACAAACATCTGTCCTTGATGCTGACTATCAGCTCAGATGTTGATTCTATGCAGGTTCATGAAGTTGCAAAGTCTGAAGATTATAACTTTATTTTTTTTCTACATCCGACCATTATGAATTTAGACATAGTCATGGCATTTAATATGAAACCTCTGCTTGATTTTTGTGTAAAGCCTTGCTTTACTTATCGCCAGTGTCCCTCGAAATTCAGACAAGCCTTGATTATGACTTACCGCCTACTACTGAGCTAATAATATGCATGTCTTATCTTGTGATCACCCAGATGTTAGTTTTCCCACTTGATCATGTATTTTTTTATGACAGAACTCTTGATTTCTTTATAGTTTATGCTTGTATCAGACTATTTCCTCAACATTGTCGGCTACATTATTATGAGATCTGATTCACTGTATTAAAGATCTTTTAAAACTGTTAGTATAGCTTGTAGGTGCTGCATCTGACCGAATGGATTAGAGCATAGGCTTCCACGCTTTAATCCACGGTAAAGTCAATGAGTTTTTGTCAGAGGCATAAAGAAAACTCTTAACCTGAACAGTTTTGCGACGACTGCGCTAGCCTTGTGGCCTTTTTTTTTTCTTTCGTTTGCTTTCAACTCAGACGAAGTTTCATCTCTGAAACTGATTTTGCGTGAAAATCCGTTTTTCCAATTTCTTACAATGGCAGCAGGGTGCACATTGTAAATTACTTTACACTGGCAGCCGTGTGCTCAATGTACTCGTAATTTGTATTCCCTCATCATACAGGCAGATTTTCTCCGACTTCAGAGGTACTCACGTTATCGTCCTGAGTAAGACCAGGGACTCGAACAAATGCCGGACAGTAGGTTCGAACCCGAGCTATGAGGCGTCTCACAGCTAGCAGGCCGAGCTACTATCAACTACTCTAGGCAGTCCCCCTATTGTGGCCATTAAATTCCACAGGCACATGTGCCCCTCCCACACCATCCCAAAAAGCGGTAGTAGAGGCAGTAACAACAGTAAGTATAGTTTGTATAGTGTGTCTCTCAGGTTGTTTACATTTGCATGACTCATTAGTGCTCTGCAAGTACTAAAGAATTATTTGTCTCCTGTCCTTCCTTCCTTTCGTTCACTTGAAATTTGTCTATATATTCAATGTTGTCTCTTGTATGAACTTCACTGTCTTTTGTAGCTCACACAGAGGTCTGTGTAGTTATTTGTCTCCTGTGTCTTCACCATTGTTTAGGTTTTCTGCTCTAAAATTACTAGAGAATTTTAGTGTCACTACTAACTATATACAACTATAGTGTCACTACTAACTATAAACAACTATAGTGTCACTACTAACTATAAACAACTATAGTGTCACTACTAACTATAAACAACTATAGTGTCACTACTAACTATAAACAACTATAGTGTCACTACTAACTATAAACAACTATAGTGTCACTACTAACTATATACAACTATAGTGTTACTACTAACAAATTAAACTTTAGCAACTTCTTCGAACACTCCATATCGACAACTTGTTAACCCTTCTTTGTGGATTGTATGTGATCTAAACCTAAGAACAATTGTATCGCTTTTGCCAGTTATGCACCTACAAGTAGGCCAGCACATACGGTTTCTGCGCTTTTATTTACTAGGTAGCGTCCCTAGTGCCTACATTAGTCGCCTCTTACGACATGCATTGTAGGTCATAGTGGTACTATTCTTTGCTTCCTTGGGCCCGGCACCATACAGGTGAAGTTCAGGTTCCAAAGTGAGGAGCACAAGCAAATTATATATAAGATGAAATTATGATATACTAGACAGGAAAACATTGCAAGACAGGCATTGTTTTGGGACCCGTAGAGAAAGAGAAGATGAGGAAGGCCTAGAAATACCTGGAGGAGAGAACTGGAGACTGATATTAAAAGGATAGACAAGATGTAGAAGGAATTGGAAGGGATAACAAGAGAAAGGAAAGGCTAGAAGATGTTTGTTGAAGACATGTGCTTCGTTGGGAGTTGAAAGATGAAGTAGACAGGAATGGAATGAGTCAACTCTGACTGCCACCCTTTAACTAATCTGATCTGATACCTGGGCAGATGACGCTCATCAGCCCGGGAGGGCAGGTCGTCTACGGGTCGCTGCCCTGAAAGAAAAAGCAACCTGCTGCCTTGTGGGTTTTGGCTGGGGACAGCAAAGGCTAACGGAGAGCGAGTCCAGTAAACGCTGGTTGAAATCGAACACACCACCGAAGGATAAGCACTTGAGCTCCAATTGGTACTGAAGGCTGTGCACATACATTCCATTCTTGATGTTTGGCTGTTTATATTTCACAATAGAATGATAAAAACGGCTTAAGAACGATAGAGAGATCTGATACCATGTTACAGTATAACTCCAGATGTGATACTCTAAACTGCGTTCATTTATTTTGTAAAATTTAACAGCTGACCATCTGTACAAATTTGTGTACTCTTGGATAGTATGCATACAATGGCCAACATTTAGATGTACCTGTTCTACGTGTCTTAGGGTGCTAGCTGGTGCGCAATATACTCATGTTCTCAGTGCAAACCACACAAATCCAAAAGAGTGGTTAACTTTGATAATGGATTGGTAGGACCATCATCATTGCACTTCGGTGAGTAACCATATGTGCTCCAATCTCTTTATTGCACAGGAAGATCTCAGCTATAGTGCACGAACTCTGTAGCACCTGTGAGGGTCCCCGATGTAATTTTGAAGATGGTGAAGATATTTTTGTAAGAATTTTATTTTTAATCCTTTCTAATAAATTTTGTCTGGGCAGCGGCTTTCCAGCCTGCTCTACTCGATTTTGAACTGCCAAGGGTTCTTTTACGTGCTCAAATTGGACACAGGACCTACGTTTTATTTTCCGTTTCCTATATGACTAGGAACTCGATCTCATCTACACTGAGATCAGGATCTCTGGAAAAATATCCAGATGGCTCCACGAGGAGCGAACCTGGTACCTTTGACACGAGAGACCAGCACCTAACCTCTATGCCACAGAGACCCCCGTTTGTTTGTTTATTTGTTTGTTTGATAAGACGCCTGTGTGGTGCCCGGCCCCAAGGGAAGCAAAGAATAATAACACTGCGACCTACAAGGCATGTCGTAAGAGGCGACTGATGTAGTACTTAGGGTAGCTACCCTAGTAAATCATCTTCTTCTTTGGACGCTCCACATCGACCACTTGTCAACCACTCTGTGTGATTTGTATGTGATCTGCGAATAAGAGCAATTGTACGTTGTGTCAGTTCTGCACCTACAAGTAGGCCAGCACATCCGACACCTGCACCGCTTTTTATTTACTAGGGTAGCTTCTCTAGGCCCCTACCCCAGTCGCCTCTTACAACATGCCTTGTAGTTTGTATTGTCACTATTCTTTGCATCCCTTGGGGACCCTGTCGGGACCACACTGGCGCCCTAGTAAATAAAAAGCATTGCAGAAATCGGATGTGCTCATAATTGGCACAACATACAATCGCTCTTAGGCTCAGATCACATACAAATCACACACAGAGTGGTTAACAAATGGTTGATATGGAGCGTTCAAAGAGAAGTTTGATAAGAACAAATGCAAACAAATACAGACAAGACAAAACAGGAAATAATTGCTTACTTAGATTTAGGTGTAGCAGCCACAGGTTTCATGGCATCAACTGAAGATTGGATAGTCTCTTTGTCTCCCTCCAGGCCCATGAATTCAACAGCATTTCGTAAGTTAGAATTGATGGCAGCTGCTGGAGCTTCTCCTTCCTCAGGAAATAATACAGTCTTTGAGGTGGATGAGGTGTCTATGTCCATCTGGTTAGTGTTGGTAGATGCACCTTTGATAGCAGACACAGAGGACTTCTTTGAATCCTTATTTACAGCAGATGAAACAGCAGGATCGTTTTGTACTTTTAATTTCAGTGCAGATTTCTTAGTGCTTGCTGGAGAGGATGGTGGTGTTGGTTTTTGGACTTCCTCTGTGAGGAAACCAACTATGACTTTGGTGGCTGACTTAGCAGGTGTGACAAATGCAGAGTTCCCTGGGATGTTTTTTACATCAGGTTGCGGTATGTTTTGTCTACTGTCTATCAAGGTGGAATTCTCCGGCGTTATAGGAGCTAGGAAACTATAAAAAATAAGAAATATGATAAATAACAGAACTAAGAGAAAATGTTAAACATATGTTTATAAAGAAATTAAAAGGTAACATCGTACCCTGATTGTCAATGAAAAAGTTGGACCTAACAGTGCATTCTCAAATTTACCTTATGGAATGAAAAAGGGTTATTTATAAAGATACAGTCGTTTATCTACAAAATAAGTAGGTGTTTAAAAACACTCAAGACAGTATGAACTTTCAATTATATTTTCCTATGTAACTCTCATCATCAGGTAGTCTCCACATTGAAGGTTGGCTGCAATGAATCTCCAGCATCCTCTGTCTTTCGCCTTGGTGTTGCCTCTCTCTCTCTCTCTTTAGCCTGTTACGCCCTTGGCGTTTAGGGCAAACACCAAGAAGTATGAACCAAATTTTTTTTCTATGAACCTTCCTCTTCATGTAGTTCCTAGCTTGATGCATGTTCCCTTCTGTCTTTGCAATGGTGTTGCACTCTGCCAGACTGTAACCTGTCCATTTCTTAAAGTATCCATGTCTTCTCTTCTTCTTCTTTGCGTACGTTCTTTATGACCAATTTTAATCACTCTTTGTGATATGTTTGATCTTTGCCAAGAACATGTATACGTTGCACATTGGTTTGGTAGGCCCTAAACGCACAGACTTCTACACGTTTAGGACATGTGCATCCGATTTCAGCCAAACCTCTGAGTCGCCTCTTACGACATGGTGGCAGGTAACAGTGGTTCTATTCTTTACACCCCAAATTTGGGTCCCGGTAACCACTCGGGCGGAAGTATCCATGTAACTCTAAGGATGTGTTTTTCTTGATCTTTCTTTTATAGTCAGGAGACTCCAAAGCTTGGTTGGGTGTTCAATACTGTGAGATGTGAAAGCTTCTACTTAGGCGGTATCCCACTGGTGTGTTGTCGGGGTCCGCAAGAAGAGCAAAGAATAGTAACAATACAAACTACAAGGCATGTTGTAAGAGGCGACTGGGGTAGGGGCCTAGAGAAGCTACCTTAGTAATAAAAAGCGTTGCAGTCATCGGATGTGGCTCTGTAGGTGCAGAACTGGCATAACGTACAATCGCTTAGGCTTAGATCGCATACAAATCACAAAGAGTGGTTTAACAAGTGGTCGATATGGAGAGTTCGAAGAGTAAGTAATCTATGTGTGATTACTTAAGTATCACAGGCACAAAACTACTTTCACCGAGGTATTCCCGGATTAGAAGATCACCTGTATTTTCAAGAGGTAAAAAACCCCCATACAGAGATAATCTGCAGTAGATTGGAAGACAAACAATAGATATTATTATGGAAAGGACTTACTCCTTCCTTCCTTTCGTTCGCTGAAATTTGTCTATATATTCAATATTGTCTCTTGTATGAACTTCACTGTCTTTTATAGTTCACACAGAGGTCCGTATAGTTTTCTGTCGAGTGTTGTTTTGTTAGGCCAGTGAGTTTGCCTCAGTGTATCAAGGACTTACTCAAAGACCTAAGCACAACAGACCAGGTCATTATATTTCACCTACGTACAGACTCTGCAGACGCAACATACATTTACAAAGACTAGGAATAAGTAGTGGAGCATGTTCTGCAAGACTCCTCTTCTGGGTGAGCTGAGAAGCAGCAAGTGTACACACACAGTCAACCTAAAACTGAGCTTTGGGGAAACCTGACAGACTTGAAGCTGACTGCCCAGTTTGTGGTCCACGGTAAACTAAGCGCATGACCAGAGATCGTTGAAGAAGATCACCCCAATATCGCTCATGACAAACGACAGATCTACTGACAAATCTACTTTTGCAAGTCTAAATATGGTCGTCATCTTTGTAATAATGTTGCAGCAGTAACCGGGCATATAACCATTATCTCTATAAAAGTGCACTGAACAAGCTGGACGCCACCACTGAAATTGTTATATAAGTTGCATTTAAATTAGAGGAAACAATAGTCTGAATAATAAGTCTGAATAAATTAGAAGAAAAAATTCACTAAAATCTGGTGAAATATAAGACAGCTATAGCTTTATCCTGCCTAGAGAAAATAATTTTGGAAGTAATGGTGCCTGGAAGAAGAACGAGAAAAAGACCTTGAAGACGATGGATGCAGGATGTCATTGATGATCTGAGAATGACTGCTGCCGACGCCAGTCAATTTGCACAGAATAGAGGTTTTCAGGACTGCTGTCATGGGAGAGACAAGTTACCTGATGATGATGACAATTATAACATATTTCTCGACTTCATAGTTATTGTCTTTTTAAAAAATGCTCTCAGATGCCACAATCAATCATCATATATATTTACCTTGTGTGCGATTTCTTCTTTGTCTGGGTTCTCGTTGTGGCTTTGGAGCATCTATTTATCACAGAATGAGGAAACTATGTTAATATATAAATAAATAATAATAATAATAGCCGTCCATCGCAAGCGATGATGACAACAGCCTCAGATGTGTGCTGCTGAACCTCTCTGGTGACTGTAGAATGCCAATCACAAGAAGAAGTCAATATTATATACAATGACTCTTCAAATGTGAATATTTTATTAGATACAGAGGTAGGAACATAGTAAATTTGTATCCAACAAGAAAACTGTCCTTTGTAACCATATTCCCATATTATAATGAGTGCTCACAAAGTGATCAGAGCCAAGTTCAAAATCTGTTTCAATTCAGAACTTCTCACATCTGCATTGTCCAGTACACACATCTTTTCCATCACAAAATTAGTTTGAATGATTGATTGATAGGACTATCATCATTGCACTTGGTGAGTAACCATGTGTGCTCCGATCTCTTTCTTACACAGGAAGATCTCAGCTGCAGTGCACAAACTTCATAGCCCAGACGAGGGTTCCCGATGTAATTTTGAAAATGAAGATATTTTTGTCTGAATTTTATTTTTAATTTTTTCTAATAAATGTTGACAGGGCAGCGGCTTTCCAAGTGTGGTCACAGATCTTAAGAGTACTAGATAATATGTCTAGAAGTTCAAATATGCTTGGAGCCACTGGTATCATTATCATCAGGTGCCTTGCCGGCTAGTGTAGGTGATCATGGATATCCACAAATCTCTCTCTGGTGTTTGCTATTATCTCAGATGTTGACACTCTTTCGTGCTATGAAGTCAGCTGTCCAAAATTTTCTATCTCTGTCTTCCTCTGTCTCTTCTCCCCTCGATTTTACCGTTTGTCACAATGTGTTCTAAGCCTCCCCTTTTCATTACATGTCTGAAAAATGATGATTGCCTCTTTCTTATATTGATAAGCTTTCTCTGTGTCTTGGTCTCAGTCAACACCTCCACATTAGTCATTAGTCCATGGGATTCTCATCATTCTTCTGTAAAACCACATTTCTGTGGCCTCCAGAGATTTTTTTATCTGTTTGTTTACTGTCAATGACTCGATCGTATGTCAGTATTGGCTCTCATTATGGCCTGGTATTTTTTTTTTTTATCCAGAAGCACTTGAGCTTTTCAGCTTGGTGCCATGGACATCGAATCCTTCAGTTGTGCCACGAGCACCATAAATCTAGGGAATCTGTGGCTTTTTCTGCCATCCCGCTGAACCGAACCCGCACACACAGAGGGACAATGGTCTGGTATAAAAAATGTTGTTACTGCCTGTAGTACCCCATTTTAGGGCAGTGTAGGACAGGTGGGACGAAAGCCTGAGAAACTTAATGGCCGCATGGCTAGTGCAGTTGCCGCAAAGCTGTTCTGGTTAGGATTTTTCATTTATGCCCTGTACAAAAATAATCCCTTGGCCTTACCATGAATCTAACACAAGTCTCCCCCATGGGAGCTGCGCTTTAATCCATTCAGCCAGATGTTCCTCGATACCTGGTATAGAGGAGCTAACATGGAATAAGAAAGCTAGCTCTACATCCAATAAAACTAGTTCTTAAGTTGACAGCTTATATTATTTTGTTTTATTCCTTGACAAAAATAATCAAATTAAGACCAAACAATGTGATTTTAACTCTTTCCACGCTTTAAGCCGCACACTGCGCCACGGCGGAAGTCCGTTGCACGCTTTAAGCCGCACACTGCGCCATAGAGTTGCTCCCCTTATAAGAAGTCTTGCTAGTTTTACTTCTACTATTTTACTTCTACTACTTTTTAAACTTGTTATTCTATTGAGTTGTCCAGTTTTCTTCAATTTAGTATATAATAATATATATATGTTTATTTATTGACGAGTAGTTGGGATCGTAATTTTTTTGTTTAAATTTTTTTACTTCCTTGAATTAATTGCTTAAAAATAGAGGAAATAAATGGGCGTGGAAAGAGTTAATTTAGAAAAATAGACAAACCTTGCTGACATAGCAACTGGTTGACTGAAGCTTCAAGATTGAACTTGTTCTGCACAATCACATCTGACATGACAGCCTCTGGAATTGACTCGCCTAAGATATTACGAGCTTCTTCCAGACAGCTGTTCAGCTGAGCTGCAGATACATAATGGCAAGCAAACGAGTCAGTGTCAATCACAATGTTACACAGAATTTATTCCTATAACAAATGTTATTCTTCAAGTAATTAAGTCCATCAAAAATTGTACAACTATGCTTTACATTGTCAGTTGACATATTAAGAAAGATTAAATGAAGGTGTAAACAGACTTATCTGAAAATCAAATGGAGGAAGAAACTTTGGAAGACCAAACAAGATCTTTAAATGATTGCTCCCCCGAGTGGTTACCGGGCCCAAATTTGGGGTGTAAAGAATAGAACCACTGTTACCTGCCAGCATGTCTAAGAGGCACTAAGGAGGTTTGGCTGAAATCGGATGCACATGTCCTAAACTTGTAGAATATGCGTTTAGGGGCCTACCAAACCAATGTGCAACGTATACACGTTTTTGGCAAAGATCAAACATATCACAAAGAGTGATTAAAATTGGTCGAAAGAACGAACGCAAAGAAGAAATGATTGCTGTCAGGAGAGCCAGAAATGAAGACCAGGGATGTATTTTTAACAGCATGACAAACAACATAAGAGAAAACATGATGGATCTTCCTTCCTTTCACTTGAAATATTGTCTATATATTCAATGTTGTCTCTTGTATAAACTTCAGTCTTTGTAGCTCACACAGAGGTTCATGTAGTTTTCTGTCGAGTGTTATTTCATTAGGCCAGTGAGTTTGCCTCAGTATATTAATTCGGGGTAGTCTTGAAGTATGTGCTCTGCAGTCTGGTGCCTGTCCACATGGCTCAAATGCCAATCTTGAATTTTGTATACATGTGGCTGCCTAGTTGATTGTGTATTGTTCTAAGACAACTTGTTAAAATCTGCTAATATCATAGTAGTCATCGCTCGAGTGGTTACCGGGGCCAAATTTGAGGTGTAAAGAATAGAACCACTGTTACCTGTCACGCATGTCATAAGAGGCGACTTAGGAGGTTTGGCTGAAATCGGATGCATGTGTCCTAAACGCTTAGAAGTCTATGCGTTTAAGGGCCTACCAAACCAATGTGCAACGTATACACGTTCTTGGCAAAGATCAAACATATCACAAAGAGTGATTAAAATTGGTCGTAAAGAACGAACGCAAGAAGAAGAAGATATCCACTTTATGTCCTGTTTCACACATCAAAAGTGATTTCTATTGCAACAGTTCTCCTCCCAGTTCTGACTATAATAACGTTCCTAGAACACTGCTTCTATATATATATTTATAGCTTAAGTGTGATATATATATATATATATATATATATATACACACATATATATATATATATATATATATATATATATATATATATATATATATATATATATATATATATATATATATATATATATATATATATATATATATATATATATATATATATATATTCAAAGTTTTGTTTTAAGAATTAACTTTGACTTTCAAGATTTTGTTGAGTATTGCAAAAGCTTTACTTGCTCTCTTGATTTTTTCAAATCACTACTGCGTAATACTGTACTTCCCAGGTATGTGAAGTCAAAAATGAAGACGAGGGGTATACTTTTTAAACAGCATAATAAATAACACAAATTAAAATGTATGACTGATTGATCTCTATAGTGTAGAGGTAAGGTGCTCAAATCGCATGCCAAATGTAACCAGTCTCGCCCACCATGGAGCCATCAGGATATATTTCCAGAGATCCCTGATCTCAGTGTGAGATTGAGTTTCCAGTCCTATCGGAGACATAGGTCCTGTGTTCAATTTGAACATGTAAAAGAACCCTTGGCAGTTCAAAATAGAGAAGAGAAGGCTGGAAAGTCGCTGCCCAGGCAAAATTCATTAGTAAAAGAATGATTTTTTAAAAACTCCAACAAAATATCTTCCTCATCTACATCGGGGACCCTCACCAGTACTACAGAGTTTATGTTCTGCAGCTGAGATCTTCCTGTGTAAGAAAGAGATTGGAGCACACATGGTTACTCACTGAAGTGCAATTATGATGGTCCTATCAATCAATCAATGATGAGTCTACAGGAAAAAAGGTAGAAAACTCATCAACAATAGATAGTAGACAATGTTACCAAAATATACATATGGAACAAGAGAAAGAATTAGATGACAAATTAGATAAATATACATGAATTATTTGTACCCGTGAGAAATTAAAGTCATTGGCCTGGTAATTAGACTATGAACAAGCATTAGGGCTTTGGGAAAAACATATTACCAAACACAGGATTCGAACCACACACCCTTATTTCTTATGGAACCCATTGCTTAGCCCTACAGACAAGCGCTGTTAAGAACACAACAACCTAACTCTCTTCTTGACCTGGGACCTGGTAATTGGATATCTACCAAAATTATTTCCAACATTTACAGTAATCACACAAACCTAACTCCAGGTCTGAAAGCTGATGTCTTGAACTGTTGGCAGACTCACTATCATGACGATTAGAAACTTTCTCTTCCGTTTCATCCTCCTCTTCCTCATTGATTACCTCTCCTTCTCGTATGTATGCTGCAAAGTTCACATTCTTCTCACGGTTCCATGTGAACTGTGCCGCTGAAACAACATTCACTTTTAGTTTACAAAATGTCACAGCTGTTTAATCAATAATACAATAAATCATCATTTTGTTCTCTTCAAGAGGCTACTTTAAACAGCCAAGATCGCCCAAGTGGTTACAGGGCCCAAATTTGGGGTGTAAAGAATAGAACTACTGTTACCTGCCATGCATGTTGTAAGAGGTGACTAAGGAGGTTGGGTGTGAGCAGCTACCCCACACCGCAAAAAACAATAGATGGCTACAGAACAGAGAGCGAACCAAGTAAACGCTGACTGAAACCAGACACATCACCAATGGATAAGCACCAGGGCTCCAAATGGTGCTGAAGATGTGACGTAAAACACACCAATGCTAGGGCTGCATGAATCAGATTTCCACATGATTAGTATTTATGGGGAGGTCTGGTACATCGGTCTGGGCAGTGATCGAGAGAGATTCTATTTTGTTGACATTTCCACATAATTAATTTCAACACAACCAAAATTTTTACACTGAGCTCACTATCATCATGTTATGTTTTTTCTCAGTGAAGAATATCCTTAGCATTAAAATATTAATCTCTGCTCTATAGTTATACCTAACCAGAAACACTCTGAAAAACAGTGGATCTGAGCGATCAATGAAATAGAGGGTTTCTACAGGCCGAAAACATAAAATAAGAATATGTTTTGATGTTACATTTCTACGAGAATACCTATTTACAGCATCAATTCTTCATCATTAGACCCTTGATCAGAAAAACAAATGGAGGATACAACCCAGAGCACGACAGTATAAATACACTAAACAGAAAAGCACAGACCAGTCTTCAGACTTAGAACGGGACATTGCAGTCTCAGAACACACCTCCACAGAATGGGTCTCAGGGACTCAGCAGCCTGCACCTGTGGAGCACCAAAGCAGTCCCCAGAGCACATCCTGCAAGACTGCCCTAGTCTGAGCAGTGAGAGATTGGAGATCTGGCCAACAGAAACAACACTACAAGACAAACTATGTGGAACCGGTGAAGACCTCAAGCGCACCGCCCTGTTTATGGCACATACCGGAGTAGTCGCATAGCAAAAGTTGATCGCAGAAGAAGAAGACCCTTGATTAATAGACAGTGCACAAGTATTAGGAGCTTCTGAAAAAAAACAAATTACCAAACACAGGATTCTCTCTCTCGCAATCCCAAAACACAGGATTCGAACCACTTACCCTTATTTCTTATGGCACCCATTGCCTAGCCTAGCAATACAAGCGTTCTAACGAACACAACCAGCGAGCCATTCAAAACGATGACTTAACTGAGGAATGCCTTTCACAAACACTTTGTTTCGCTAGAAACAGAATAATTAGGTGCAGTTCAATCGAACAGTGTTTGTAAAAACACATGCTATAAGCTAATTGTGCTTGTATATTTGAGAAGAGACAATATCATACATACAACCCTACAACTTTTTTATTGTATTCAAATTTCAACTTACCAGTTGACGGAGAGATGCAATAATTATCCTCAACAGAGCGAGAATACTCATCATCATCATCACACAACTCTGTTTTAAAAAATCAAAAGATGAATTACAAAACCTTAATTTAGTAAACTGGAAGCTCAGTCAATTTAGTACTGGGGTTTACAACACAGAACAAAAAAACAGAAACAGTTGTACATGTGCACAACATGATCTTCTTCTTCTTCTTCTTTGCGTTACGACCAATTTTAATCACTCTTTGTGATATGTTTGATGTTTGTCAAGAACGTGTATACATTGCACATTGGTTTGGTAGGCCCCTAAATGCATATATTTCTACACGTTTAGACACGTGTATCCGATTTCAGCCAAATCTCCTTAGTCGCCTCTTACGACATGCTGGCAGGTAACAGTGGTTCTATTCTTTACACCCCAAATTTGGACCCCGGTAACCACTCGGCGACACAACATGATCAAAGTTGTTTCCTTCTGAATGTTACAACACTTATTGAACTGAATTGCAATGCATCGTCAATTTTTAATATCTCTGACCAATCATTTTGATGCAAGATCTAATATGAGACGCTAACTATTTTGTAGCTTTTTTGTTAACTGTCGCAAATTATAGTAACTAGAATTAAATTACTAAAGAAAGTAGAAGATCTTCCGATATCCGACGTGGCTTTGTTGTTTTACTAACCGGCATGAATGTCATATAAACTTCAATTTCAACATTTTTCAATGGAATTTTTTACGAGCATCAATGTTGCTATTTTGTGTGTGACCAACATATGTAACTGTACCATTTTTTTCAGTTGTAACTTATTCGTTTATGGATTATCTACAAGAAAATAGCAGTTTGAGTTTATTAGCCAAAATATTGCAATTGGAAGCATTTTCTAAGTGTAAATTTATTATCACAAATTTCTAATTGTTTTTTGCATCATGCTTGTATTTTTTTATTCCAGAGATATCTCTGCGTTATATCTGTCAATGCAGTCGACATATTTCTAAAATTCATCCATTTGCCTTCAGTTTGATACACAATAAGTTATACTTTAATCGAAATGAAGTGTTACTATTTAAAGTTAATAAAAATATGTGTCCACAATTGTTTAGACACAATATAATTCCGTCCAGGGACTAAAATAATTATGTTATGAATCAGTTAATACTACAACAAAGTTGTTTTATTTTATTCATTACAACACTTAGTTAACAATGCAGATAAGTAAAGAATTTGTTTTCATGCCATGGGGTATATTGGGCAAATGTGTTAGGCCCATGTTATTTTCTGTGGATGGTGAACATCACACTGGCCACCTTTTTTTCCCCTAGTGTTTCTCCTATACCCAATTGGCTGGGTCACCTGAGAACCATTATAGTGAGACCCCACTCTCACTGTGAAATTGATCCTGCAACTATGCACTTAAGAAGCAAGTGCACTAGCCACTATACTATAGTTGCTCTCAACTTGGAATTCATACTTAGTATTCAATGTCACTGAAACCCTCCTCTTTTATTATTAAAATTCAAAACTATCAAATAAGCAATGAATTAACTTCTACAATCTGTTCGATGCTCGAAGCTTAAACACAGAGACCGCTGTTTGTTTGCGTGTGTTGGTTATCACAAGTTCACACTCTTGTGATCTTGTGGATTGGACCCGAGAACATGAGTACGAAATAGGCATGCATTACAGGCAATTCGGTTCTGACAAAATGTATGCATTTATCCAACAGGACGTTTTGTGACAGCGGGTAACTTTCAGATTTTACAAGCAGAAAAATCCACTTTAAAGTACGCATCTGAAATTATACTGTAACATGGTATCGGAAAGATCCTTCTTCCTTCAAGTCAGTAAATGGAATACATTATATACATCAGATATCTACATAGCATTGGTGAATGACAAGAGTCCAAGTGCAACTGGATCATTGAAGAAGTTTGACTTTCTTCTAGTCATATTTGACTTTATAATAATAATAATGAATCAAAATGTTAATCTGGCAATCTTAGATCAACTGACCTTATAAATTGATAGCTGTTTATGAAGCAATGATTATAACATCCTCAGAAGTGTTGTTGCGCTTTGTGTGTGTGAAGGTAACTGTAGAGTCCGACCTTGAAAGGCAATCGATCCCCTACCACAGGTGGACATATGTCACATACACATGATGATCAGGGTTGGACATGTAGGTGTATGTCTTTTTACCCATTTCTTTTTCTGCGTCTCAGCATTTCGACGATTCTCACATGAGAGTTCTCTTTGAGTATTGTAGTTGTCTGAAACTAAAGCTTGCGCTGTATTTGGATTTAAGTGAGGACAAGTTGTGCTATTCGTCAACCTTCCAGATAACTTATCAGACTTATTCCTTATGGGATGACCGTATTACTAACTAGCATGTAATGATGTAACTATAACCTAAATTCTATTATATACTCAACTGTCGTTTGTTTTGTATCCTTTGTTGATTATCAAGTTGATGTAACCACTTTTGTTTTGTACTTTGATAACTTTGTTAAAACTAGTCATAGTTACTTAAGTTACAATGACTTGTTTTACGGCTTTACTTTACTACGCTACGGGTCTCGCCTTTGATAGTTTAACTGTAGTCTTCCCCCTTATATCGACAATTATAATTTAACAATCAATGGATTATAACAATCATTTTATTAACCTATCGTTTAATTACGATTCAACTTCAACGATTCATCCCAACCACTTCACAATCAATCAAATTCAATGACAATAATCTAATGCTGCTGGCTAGCCTAGTCTGTGATCGTTATTCTGAGTAACATAATCAAACTTCAAAGGTGTATACCGTCTTCATAGTTCATAGTCCGAACTATTCTATGTCTTGACATTTTTGGTGTTCTGTTTATTTGTGCATATAAACGAGAATCAATAAATGTAGTCGGCGTGCAGACAATACATCCCTAAATATGTATGCACATATTACCAAATCCATCTTGGTAAACAGGAAATGACACTGGGACTGGGAACTAAAGTTACAAATTTTCAACAAGTGAATGCCGAAATATTTTGTTGGTCTTGCTAGACAGAAGATTGTATTTGTTTTTGCTGATTTTATTGTAAAATCTAGGGCATATGATATATTACTTCTTCTTCTGCATTCAGATCTTGCTAGATCATCAAGCTTGTCAGGACGAAGTTCGAAGTCTCCTTCAGGTCAAGATGGCAGATTTAAATGGTTCTTATGAAACTTTTGGGTGCAACATCATTGCCGGTCGATATTGATAATCCTGTGCCAAGCACTTTGATATTCCCAGTTTCTTGTAGAATGCACTACGTTTTCGGTAGATGGACTGTTATCTATCTGAATTGTTACCCACATCCTTTCTATCTCCTGATAGTGGCTGCAAAGCAGCTGGTCACTTCGTTACGATGTTTCCTTCGAGCTAGAGCTTATAGTAGTTATATTTGCTACTACTGCCAATATGATATTCTTGACATTTGAGATCGCCTAGTGGTAACGAGGCCCAAATTTGGGGTGTAAAGAATAGAACCACTGTTACCTGCCACGCATGTCGTAAGAGGCGACTAATGAGGTTTTGCTGAAATCGGATGACATGTCTAAATGTGTGAATCTATGCGTTTAGGGGCCTAACAAACCAATGTGCAACATATACACGTTCTTGGCAAAGATCAGACATATCACAAAAAGTGATTAAAATGGTCGTAAAGAACGAACGCAAAGAAGAAGAAGACATTTGAGATATTTATTGGGAACACATGCCATCTGTTGCCCATTACGACCCCCATTACAATCTTGCTAAGAATGAATCACTGGTTAGTTTTCGCCAGCTTATGATCACTAGTATCACCGCTGTTCATCACCATACATTGATCAAATCTGTAAAATAGCTAACACTAGTAAAGAGAACAACATTGAGGAACTCTTAACGAATTTCTTTTTGTAGACGACCAGGCAATCATATCAACGACCAAAGAGAACACCAAACATTAACAGACTCAGTTGCTGCAAGAATACAATATGAGAAAAACATCGACAAAACTGAAGTACTGACATTCGCTAGAGAGGAAAACATCACCAATATCTCCATCGATAAACGCCCATTAAAACGGTCAAGACTTTATCATGGAGCATCTTTTCAGCTAAAGGAAGAATAACTAACGAAATCCAACACAGATGCAACAAAGCAAATCAAACACTAGAGAAATGACGCCAATTTTAAATACAAATAGTCGCCATGAACACAAAAAGAATTGCTCAACACAATCTATCTCCCACATTGTGCTACCAGTGCCAAACCTAGACACTGACATTAAATGACAGAAGAAAACTAGTCACGACAGAGATGAAGTGTCTACGCAGCTCTTTTCGACGAACGCTGTATGGCAAAACAGGATTATAGATGGATGGATGGATGGATGGATGGATGGGTGGTGGGTGGTGGGGGTGGGTGGGCGGGCGGGCGGAGGGCGGGCGGCCGGGCGGGCGGCGGCGGGCGGGCGGGCGGCGGCGGGCAGGCGGGCGGGCGGAGCGGGCGGGCGGGGCGGGCGGGCGGGCGGCGGGCGGGCGGGCGGGCGGCGGATGGATGGATGGATGGATGGATGGATGGATGGATGGATGGATGGATGGATGGATGGATAGATAGATAGATAGATAGATAGATAGATAGATAGATAGATAGATAGATAGATAGATAGATAGATAGATAGATAGATAGATAGATAGATAGATAGATAGATAGATAGATAGATAGATAGATAGATAGATAGATTAGACAGACAGATATTCAGGGTGAAGCATGGATATTTAACAAAGCCGGGGAAAACATATATGTGCTTTTGAATATATAAGCGTTACAGAAAAGTCTACAGTATATCATGGACAGAGAAGTGAACACATAGAGATATGTCTATCTAGAAAGAGCACAAAATCAAAGAAAACTGACTGATGCTACAAATAAGAATGAGAGAATTGGAGTATTTTGGACATAAGAAGACATAGGTAAACACGTAAAAACAAAGTACTACAGTTTTACAAAATACATAAACAGTGACGATAAACAGCAACGTTTCGACCAAAAGGCCTTTATCAAGCAAACAATACAACAAGAATGACGAATTTCGAGGAACACTACAAATGGACGATTACATGTGGAAACATAAACCTATCTGATGAAAATCTGGGAATAAAAACGAACAACGAAATGAGTGCAACACAAAAACCGAGAATGGAAAAGGAGAGGAACAATAAACAATATAGTGGATAAATGACACATATATGGATCAAACACACATATAGATAACAAGGCACGAGATAAGACAGTACTAAGAAGCATAGGAATGTAATGCGTTGAGTCCAAGAGGTCGCAAAGTGCCATAGAATGAAATAAAACGGTTCTCCAGGGCGAATCGACTGCGATCATCGGAGGAACATGATCGGATGGCTGTGACCTGGACATCGTCAACTCCTGAATGGCCAGTATCATTGAAATGAGTGGCCACAGGAGTCGAAGAGCATTGCGAATATCGCGTAAGTGTTGGCGAATCGGTCACTGAGCCTCTTACCGGTTTCACCAATATAGGCCTTATGGCATCGTTTGCAGGTGATAGCATAGATGATATTGGGACTTCACGTAAACTGTCTTGAATGGTATAGGTAGCTTTTGGGCAATGTTCGTTTTTATTCCCAGATTTTTCATCAATAGGTTTATGTTTCCATGTAATCGTCCATTTGTAGTGTTCCTCGAAATTCGTCATTCTTGTTGTATTGTTTGCTTGATAAAGGCCTTTGTCAGAAACGTGCTGTTTATCGTCACTGTTATGTATTTGTAAAAATGTAGTACTTTGTTTTTACGTATTTACTATTTCTAGTTTTACTGCAGTCTCCACCCTTTTTACATAAGCAGAAGAAAAGGTTTGAAAAGACGATTATGGAAAGAGGCATCCCAGCAAAGAGGAAGATCACGGAGTAGATGAATTTAGGATGTAGCTGATGATTTGAGAATGCAGAGGCTGCAGAGGAGGGACATCTGGTCTAACTCTATGAGAGAGAGAAAAATTAAGTACTGTAAGAGTGAAAGTTCTGGTCCTGACAAGCTATTTTGATGCATACGTTTACATTACACTTTCTAC
The DNA here is from genome assembly GCA_020796225.1 of Arion vulgaris. NCBI lineage: Eukaryota > Metazoa > Mollusca > Gastropoda > Stylommatophora > Arionidae > Arion > Arion vulgaris. The sequence goes on along the minus strand of CM036769.1, from coordinate 37,620,131 downwards.
AATTTTCGATGATTGCTCTCAGTTAATTTATAGAGCATTATTGAGCATGTTTTTAATTTAGAGTAAATATATATTATATAAATATTTGAAACTTTCAATAAAAATTTTCGCGAACATTAAAAACTCAAACTGGACATAAGGATGCAGTTAAAACTGTTACTTTACCTAGAAATAATGAAGGAAATTACGCACACGAAGTGTCACGAGTACCGACCATAAGTATAAAGAGTTGTATGTAACACAAACCTGAAAGGCGCCGACCGTACATTATCGTATGAGCATGATACATCCTATGCCATAATTTTTCAGGTTTGTTTAATTACGAGTTAACAGGTTATATTGAATCTTGTATTCTCGATAATTAATAAGTAGCACTAACATGACTAACAGTAACTTGAGTAACAACACTCAACACTGAGTAAGTTAGTAACACTAACAGAGCATAACTGTATTATAGTATATAAGTTAGTATATAATAAAGTATAACTCACTGAGTCACTGTCTATTATTTACTAGTTAGTATAAATGTATAATACTAAGTGAACTCTGGACAAAAACTTCAACAAAGTGTAAAGATTACTACTATTAATATCTCGTGCTCATCTTATTATCTATAATTATTAATCATATAAATATTATATTCTTAGTATATGAGTCGCCCATGAGTTGCAGATGTCTCAATGGAGCAACGAATGTCGAATGTATAACTAAACTGACCCATAGGCATATCGTAAAGGCAATGATGTAGGGTAGGACCTAGGAAGCTACCTAGTAAATAAATAAATAGCATGCAGAAATCGTATGCATAACTTATTACAAAGTACAATCGCTTTTAGGCTCATCATTATCACATACAAATCACAATATTGTTAACAAGCGGTCGATGTGGAGCGTTCGAAGAAGCAGAAGTATATGAACATTTTCGTCTTTACAGACGATCGAAATAACAGCTGCCAAGAAAACACTGTTTTAGCCTCACAGTTACAGAGGTACACATAAGCAAGCATGTTCTAGAAATCTCTTCTTATCCTGACGCTGTAAGTAAGGCCAAACAGGATTAGAATTAAAAGTACCTCTGAAGTTGGAGAAGGCATGAGGGCGAACTGATAATAAGGAAAGCATGCCTTCAAGCACAAATCAATCAGAAGCACACACCAGGTGTCCTGACTATCCTGAATTCAGAGTCAGCAAATGCAGAAATAGAAGGCTGTTGGAGCTGACTCATGCAAGACTTGCTTTAGAGCGGTCATTATTTCTTGTCTTCAATTCAGTTCATATATTTTTTTCAGATTAACAGTCAACAGTATTCCTGTTTGAACATGAAAGATTTCATTGTTGTGGATTCTCACCTGTGCTGCAAATGGCTCGTCAATAATCCTTGTCACAGGTAACAAGAACAAACTGAAAGAATTTGTACAGATCCTTGGACAGAGTTTCCTATAAGTAACACCTTATTGAAATAAGGACTTAACATCTTCAATAAAACCCCACTTTAAAAATTGAATCTTACACATACTTGGGCAGCAATGTAGACAAAGAGAGAAGAACGGATAGAGATGTCAAAATACATAAGACAAGAGGGGCTTTCATTGTGTAGTGGATAGCAGTCCCACTCCCAGGTGCAGCTGAGGAACAGACAAGTAACTTTGTTTATAGTATAGTTGGTAGGAAATATTAGTAGAGACTTAGTGTTTACACTCTCTAAATAGATGGCAAACACTAATACAGAACGATTTGGGTAGTAGAAAATCATGTAGTTGTGTAGTGACAGTCAGTTAGCAACAATTTTAGTAAACAGACAAGACTCATATAGGACTACGAGAGGAGAGGACATGTTTTATGTTGTGTCCGAATACTATAAATAAAGGAATATAAGAAACTGATGATGGTGGTCCTTTATATTGTGACTGTGTATTGTTGTTATGTTAATATGAGAATGCAAGTACAACTAGTATGAACAAGAAAGAAATCATATCAAGGAGAAATTAAACCGTGAGCAGGACCAAGATGACTTCAACCAGAGAACAACATGAATGATGTTGCATAAACATCATGGATTTCTTCTGGTTCCATCAGAATTAAGAAGAAATTAACAGCAATTAATGAATCAGCTGGAATCACTATCAACAACTGGAACCCAATAAATCAGCAATGGACATATAATCTATAATTGTCCATGGTCAGGATATAAGATAATGGATAAGGAGATCATCAATGTATACAATGAACTATCAGGGCCATCCTGACACACACCCTACTTCAATCCATAAGGAAGGTACAAAAAGGTCACACCTACTACTATGATACATGATAGAAGAAGGTAAATGGAAGAAAATAGGGGCCCCTACTTCAATTGTTCTAGGAAATTTGTGGCTGTCTAAAGAAATCAAATCTAGAACCAAAATTATAATATTTAGCTCCACTGTTCTTCGAATGCTCCATATCGACCACTTGTTAACCACTCTGTGTGATTTGTATGTGATATGAGCCTAAAAGCGATTGTACATTGTGCCAGTTATGCACATACAAGTAGGCCAGCATATCAGATTTCTGCGATGCTTTTTATGTACTAGGATAACTTTCCTAGGCCCCTACATCAATCGCCTCTTTTGACATGCCTTATAGGTCGCAGTGGTCTGTTCTTTGCTCACCACACAAGCAGGCTCAAACATACAGGAGTTTATATTGACTTCTTAGTCCACTCATCTTATACATTTGTTCCTGACTTTGCAAGAAAAAAATTAAAAATTGCTGCCAAAGCTACTTTGTAAATGCTCTTAGTTAGTTGGCTGAAAAGGCTAAGCCTATATAGAAGGGCAATAAGTGCAGTTGCATACATTTTGAGCATTTTATCTCCTACAATTTACAACAGCTGCTTTATAATACATTTTGTTTTAATCGAAATAAGGTTGAAAATCAAGATATTGATCTTCCTGAGTATCAAGGTGAACCGGAGGAGATTGCCAGAGCTAAGTGTGAATTAGCAGCACAGCATATCAAAGGTCCTGTGATTGTAGAAGATGTCAGTTTGTGTTTTAATGCGCTTGGGGGCATGCCTGGACCTTATATCAAGTGGTTCTTAACAAAATTGGGACCAGCAGGTATTGTTTGCCTATTTTTACCGTTATTTTTTGCTACATATTTGAATTAAACATTGCACATAAATTAGAGACCTATCCATAAAAATGTCTTGCGAATATTTTAGATAATAACAACTAGAAATGAAGAGCTGCAAATGAAAACTAAATGTGCTTCGCTTCCAACCATGATCAGATCAGTGGAAGAGGATGGCTTAGACATGTGTATAGAATGCCATCGGGCATCTTGGCGTAGACAATTTTCAGATGAATGTGCAGAGGTAAAGAAACGGCTATTCAAAGAAAATCTGAAGGAAAGAGTTACGTTATGCGATCAGGGTCATGGCACATTGGACATTCCCATGCGTGCTTCATCCTCCGCTGCAGTAGTCATCCCAAAGTCCACAAGCTCACCATAGCCATGAAAAGTTGATTAGTATATCTTCTCTCTCTCTACCACGAAGACAACACTGTCGGGCATGTCCAAACTTAACTTCTAAATTTCGCAATCGGTTCAGTGTCTGAGACTGGCTCATATCTCTCAAAAATGAGCATGTACTGCATTGATGACATTGACTCTATCCCTACTCCTGCCAGCTTGAATCAGGGCATTGTTTGCAAGAAAGTCAGCATGTTCGTTGCCCTGCACTCCAGCAGGTGATAGTATATAAAAAAAGTGTGAGCACATGGGATATGATGAGTTGATACTACAGACCTGCAGCAATGGGGAGGCCTTAGTTGCTGATCTATGGACCCTAGGGTTCAAGGGTAAAGAAAAAGACAGAAATGTAATACAGAAAGAAAGAATAGAATCAACCAGTCTAAGACAGCTTCCTGGAACATGAAAAACATGTTATGCAGTAAAAGGTGATCATGGAAAGTGAGAGAGTATTATTATGACAACAGACAGGATACAGGGAAAGAGAAATAGAAGTTGACAGAGGAAAAATATTCTAGACAACTTAACATCATGGCACAGTGCATTTACAATATCAGAACTCATAATATATAGAATAAAGGACAGAAAGTTGTGGTAGAACATTATAACCTACTATTGTTGATCTAGCACTTGATGATGATGAAGTAGACTTTCCTTTAGCAGTCATCTAGGTATATTACCATAGTATATTACCTTCTTCTTCGCGTTCGTTCTTTAGACCAATTTTAATCACTCTGTGATATGTTTGATCTTTGCCAAGAACGTATATACGTTGCACATTGGTTTGGTAGGCCCCTAAATGCATAAGACTTCTACAGGTTTAGGACACATGCATCCGATTTCAGCCAAACCTCCTTAGTCACCTCTTACGACATGCGTGGCAAGTAACAGTGGTTCTATTCTTTACATCCCAAATTTGGGCCCGGTAACCACTCGGGCGAGTATATTACCTTAGTAGTCACCTTAGTATATATACAAAAGTTAAATTGTTTAGGTCCTGTGTGATTCCTGTACTGACCTACGGTTGTGAAAGTTGGAAATCAACAAAGAAAATTTATAAAAAACTGGACAGCTTTGAAAATAAATGTCTCCAAAAATTACTAAAAGTAAAATGGAGTGATTTCGTTTTGAACAACACAGTGAGGGACAGAACACAGCAACAACCCGTATAAAATATTATAAGGAAACGAAGGTGGAAATATTTAGGTCATATTCTTAGATCAGACGAAAAGAGACTAAATCAACAAGTCCTTATGTGGTCACCAGTTGGGAAAAGAAAATGTGGAAGACCTAATACCACTCTTCGAAAACAATCCTACAAGAAAGTAAACTATTGGGATGTAAAACCATACGGGATCTCCAACTGCTAGCAGCGAACCACATCACATGGAGCTCTAAAACCTCTGCCCTAAGTGCCACCTTTGGCACGAAAGGAACAAACTAACTAGGTAAAAGAAGGAGTAGACAGGTGTGAGAGAAAGATACTACAGGAACAATGGAATGCTGAAAAACTGATCCGTGGAAGGATGTAACAGTTTGGGTGAGAAATAGTTGCTCAAATGAAGAAGTGGTAGCTTTTCAAACTATTGATATAAGGGAAGACTGCAGTCAAACTATGTAGCAATGGCGAAACAGTAAAGTACTGTAGTTTTACAAAATGCAAAAATATAATACAGCAACGTTTCAGCCAAAAGCTTTATCAAGCAAAGATAGAAAAATAAGTGAAGAAATTCAGACTTCCTATACGGCGGACATAACATATCCAGTCAGACAATCAGATTGTATGACTACATGTTATGTCTACTGTATAGAAAGTCTGAATTTCTTCTCATGTATCCTTTGCTTGATAAAGACCTTTTGGTAGAAACATTGCAGTATATTGTTTTAGCACTTTGAAAAACTACAGTACTTTGTTTTTTACAGTTTTCAAATGTTGCAGTTTAAGAGTACAAATAGTGTTATAGAATTAATTTAAACAAATTATTGTTGCAAAATGGCTTCTGTGATCAGGTATAATATGGCCAGCTACCATATAAATAATCAAGTATGGAATATTTGATATAAACACAACATTCATTGATAAATGCCATCTCAAGTAAAATACAGGGTGTTCAAGTTAAAAGCAGACTCATCAAGGGAGCCAATTTAACATATGTTTATGAAAATGAGATTCATTTATGACGTAGTATAGGTCAAAAGCGAGTCCATTTTGTGATGATGTAATTATGGTGCGGAAGGGCAATGAACAAATGTGATGAAAGGACGAGCTAGTCAGAACCAGTCTAACTAGTAAATAGACAAAACGCAATACATACTTGGCAACTTTTGATTTGTCAATGGGGCTGCTTTTATCTTGAACACCCTGTAGATGCTGTATTGATTCATGTTATTATTAAACATGTGAACATACACTTCTACAGGTCTACACAAGATGTTGCATGGATTTGAAGACAAATCTGCATATGCTCAGTGCATATTTGCATACAGCTCTGGTAAAAAGGAAGACAAGATTCACATATTTGATGGACGTTGTAATGGTCAAATAGTTGAACCTCGGGGACCTAACAGTTTTGGTTGGGATCCAGTATTTCAACCTGACGGTTTCACTCAGACGTATGCCGAGATGCCCAGCGAGACCAAAAATAAATTTCCACAGATCGAAAGCTGTTGCTGCGCTTAAGAGTTTCTGAAACATTCAAAATGTGCCAAATGATATTCATTGTTTTAATGCACTGCTATACTTTTTTTTAATTGTTAATTTATTTTGTACAATTTAGTTTCTGAGATTTTCAGGAACTGGTTCAATTAAAATAAATTTTTGTTTTAGTAGTTTTAAAATCATGAGACAATTTTGTTTTTTTGTCATCAGGGAACATGTCGACTGAGGTTAGAGATCTATGTATCTTCACAACTTCCTTGCCCTAGTACAGTTTGTTTATTTGCATACAGGGGGGACTAAGTGGTTTAAACCCTTGTCTTGCGTTCCAGAGGTCATGTGTTCAAATCTGGATTGTGCCTTCTGTTCAGGCGTGCATTTTCTCCAGAGCCCCTAGGATCGTTGCCGGAGCTACGGAGTTAGTACTTTCTGCAATCCTCTCGGCAGGTGGCATGCCATTTCTGCAGAGAGGGACTGAGCCATATGGGATAAAGCCTGGTTCAATGAAGTCAATCCTTCGGCTGTAGACAGTTCATTTAGAAGACTTTAATTTAAACCAATCCATGTTTACAGCTAGATTATTTGAATGAAAAGGTGTTCCCGAATATTGAAGACACCTGTATACATTCCTCCCCAGGATCAATATCTGTGAGCTCACATACCAGCAGTGTCTGTAGCGTGGTCAACCCACAATTTGACCTGCTTTAACCAACTCCTATTTCTGATACTGAGCACCTAATGCAGTGGATGATCCTTTTTAGTACTAATTTGAGATACACACATGCTCTAGCTATCTTGATTCTATATTCCATTGTCGAGAAATCAAGAAGAAACCTCATCGCCATGCAGGGTGTATCCCTAGTTCAACCCAGAATAATACACAGCATCATTCTTTTTTTCTTTCTGCAGTTTTTGTTCTATCTGTATTTTCCGCCATACATGCATGCCATCTCCGACTTCAGGTGGGATATAACATATAAATAATAAATTTAATTGAGAAATAGTAATAAAAGTGTTTAGTTTTATAAATCAGAAATTTCTTTCATGATTTTGTTATCGAGTCTTTTTTTTCCTTGTGTGTTTATTAACTTGAAAGTGTTTATGCTGTAGCCTTCTTCAAGCAATTAATGGATGCTGCTCTTGTTTATTTTGTTATCATAATTGAATGTTATACCTTGGTTGGAAAATATTAACAGAAGTGGCAACCCTTGAAGTTTAATTTGAATTACATTGTTTCCAGAAATACATATAGATAAAGTTGAGAGCAGTTACGGCCAGAACAAATCTCACTTCCACTGTGGAACTTGATCCTGGGACCACTACACGGACCCCTGTGTGAGCTACAAAAGACAGTGAAGTTCATACAAGAGACAACATTGAATATATAGACATATTTCAAGCGAACGAAAGGAAGGAAGGATCCTGGGACCATGCTTGTATAAGTAAAGTGCAATAATTACTACACTATCTCGGCTCTCCACATATGTATGAGAATTCTTTTCCTTGTCTCTATAGACATGCATTTCTTGCCTCCTTTTTTTTTAAGGAACCTTTTTTCATTCCTTGAGGTATAATGGGTAATATGGTGTTTGATCCGTATTTTCATTGACTGCTTGCGTCCCAGTGCTATTCCTGGTAACTTATTGAGGATAGGTCAACCTGATAGTCGTTATGGTTGGAAAACTATTCCACGGCCACTGTGGAATTGAACTCTGTCCATGTATTCCAAAGAAGCGAGTTCACTAACAACTACACTATTGCAGCTGTCATTTCTTGTATAGAATGGTAATAAAGAAATCATGCACAAACTAGAAAAGTTTTATTTATGGGTGTCTGAGCATGACTGGATGGATTCAAATCGTGACAGACTTGTATTGTTTACTGGTTGTGATCACAAGTGGAGTTTGTCGAACGAAAAGCAGATAGGTTTGCCTAAAGACGCTTAATGGTTGTGACACTGCACATAAATGAGTTGGTAATTTTGAGTGAACTCAGCGTCTGCATGTTGGTTATCAACATCATTATTTACTCGAAGTCAGAGAAGACACGCCTGTATGGCAGGGGACACTGATAATAGGGAAAGCAGGTCTTCATGTAAAAATCAGTCAGAAGCGCCATACAATGTGCACTGACTGTGACTGAATTCATAGCGGACAAATGCAGGAGAAGAAGAGGAACATGGTTATTGATGTGCCACTGAAACAGTTCTTCTTCTTTGCGTTCGTTCTTTACAACCAATGTTAATCACTCTTTGTGATATGTTTGATCTTTGCCAAGAACATTTATACGTTGCACATTGGTTTGGTAGGCCCCTTAACGCATAAGACTTCTACACGTTTAGGACACATGCATCCGATTTCAGCCAAACCTCCTTAGTCGCCTCTTATGACATGCGTGGCAGGTAACAGTGGTTCTATTCTTTACACCCCAAATTTGGGCCCCGGTAACCACTGGGCGAGTTCTCCTTTCAAAAAGTATCAAGGGATTGAAGCAGCAAATGTTGTCTGTTAAAAGATACCGTGAAGAAAAGAAATGCAAATGCTGTAACCTAGCAGCTAGCCTCACTGTTAAGGCACTCACAAATCTTAATGACAGCTAAACAACAGATGATCAACAGCATTTCCATACCTACTTTGTGTTACCAGAGCCAAACATGGACAATGAGCAAAGTGCAGTCACAAAAATAACTACATGTGAAATGCGGTGCCTGTGAAAAGTTACCAACAACACCAGAAAAGACAAAAGTCACTAACATCAGCATAAGAAAGAAAGTTGGCACAGAACCATGCTTGAATTACATTGAGAAACAACGAATGAAGTGGTTTGGCCACTTGATAAGAATGCAACCAAACTCCACAGTATATAATAAAGTCTTATACTGCAGAACATCGGGAAAGAAGGCAAGAGGAAGACCACGAAAAGATAACCACGTAGAAGATGGCATAGCAGAATCCTGTCAAATAGCAAAAATAACAATCACCCAAGCCACCAGAACAACACAAGACAAAAACAGAAAACCACGACACTGGGCAACAACCCGGTAGCAGTGTGATGACAAAAGTATAAAGAAGACCAGAAAAACTTAATCCAAAGAAAACTAAGATTATATCCCATCACAAAGCAAAATGTCAACCTAAAATTACCATCCTAAATACATTGAAAAAATTGCACATTTGGTATATCTTGGCTCTGTGTTAGAATAAGCGGGAGAACTTGCTAGAGACAGGGAGTTTTTCAGGCATGTGATGAAAACGACGTTCTGCAAGGGACTTGATGATAATATAATTAACGATAACGGAGATTGTAGAAAAGAAATCAGAAGACTAACAATAACATTTCATAGTGTGGTTAGTATGAAGAAACTATAACATGAAACAAAGCAAAGAAACAAAAGTAAAACTTCTGAGGATGTGATTTTTTTTCTTCCAGTGGGAACATATGGATGTGCGTCATGGATCATAACACAAACATTAAAGAACAAAATGGAATCTTTTAAAACAAAGCGTTATAGAAAAGTTATTTAAACAACCTGGACAGAGAAGTGAAAAATATAGACATCCTACAAGACTGAACGTCGAGAAATATTGGCTCATTGAAAACTTGATGTCATCGAAGCTGAAATATTTGTGTCATATTAAACGTAACGGTTGTTTGGAGGTAACAGAGGACACTGAAGACAAGACAGGAGATAATGGCGGTAACAAGGAATTAACGAAACCTTGTACATGATGTTGGAGACGACGGGAAAACTTGCTAGGGACAGAGTTATTCAGGCGAGCTATGATGAAAGCCCCAGGACGCAGAGGCAGACCAAAAAGAAGATGACTACACGATATTAAAGAAACCATGACCATCGACGAAGTGGATGAACTGGCAAGAGAGTGAATTTCAGATGTGCTGCAGAGAGCAACGTCCTATAAAGGATGCGCACCTTGATGATGATGAAAGCAATGTTCTACAAAGGCTATGCTACGTGTTGATGATTATTGATGTTACAGTTCGAAGACTGTAGCAGTTACAACTTTATACAAGTAGGTATGTTGACATACAAGGAGGATAAACTAGCTCTGTGCCTGCACAATCAGCGAGCTAATGGAATCATCTGTCTGTAGGTACTTAGTCGTCCTGAAATAAACTACGTACATCCGAAGTTGCGAATCCGAGTAGCACACAGTCAAATATAGTTTTTCTTCTTCATCGAAGGTTCCATATCGAGCATTTGTTAAACTACTCTATTTAGACTTGTGGTCTGAGCCGAAGAGCGATTGTTCAGTGTGCCCGTTATGCGCCTACAAGTAGGCCAGCACATCCGATTTCTTCGACGCCTTTTATTTACTAGGGTAGATTCCCTACCTCTGTCTCCTCTTACGACATGGCATGTCTTGTAGGTCGCAGCACTACTATTCTTTGCTCCCCTTACGAGCCCCAGAAACACACGGGCGTAGCAACAAGTCAAGAATAAGTATTAAGTACTGTATTTGTTTTCTAATCTTCAAAATGAATAAAAGTAAATATAATTTGTTAAAAATCCATACTTATGAATGATGTACTACGTGGTCAGAAAAAAGGGGGTGCAAGATATCGTTTGCCAGGGCGTCAAATAATTGCATTCTCTCCTGCCGCAGTCACCCGTTGTTGACATTTTAGAGCATGTACTAAAATGTTGACATGACACCCGTCACAGAAAGAGACGTGCTTGTCCATAAGGTAAAAATGATCCCACCTCAACTAGCGTCCTTGGGGCGGAAATATGTTGATGATCTCACAGGCGATGAACGAAAGTGTACATATCTGAAGTGATCAACCAGATCATATCTGGAGAAAACCGCGGTGATGATGTGGTAAAACTGCATATATGAACGAAGGCATGTATACAACAGTTTTACATTAGTAAGAGGGAAAAATAACGTTTCGACCGTAAGTCTTTGTCAACATAAAACAAATATGAAATACTAAATTAAATGTTGAAACATATATATCAATTAAAAGAGAGCTATGAAGAAGAAAAAACCATGACCAGAGGGTACTACAAGGCAAAGTGGAATAAAGAACACACAAAACACAAGGGTGATGAATATTACCAACCGTCCAGAAAGGACCAGCCTGTCATACCTCGCCCCCGGACGAGTCACAACAAAATGAGACATTACCTGTACTCTAAATTGAAGATAGGCACCAACGACATGTGCTCCTGCGGCTTGGCTAGCATGACAACAGAGCATATCCTACATAACTGCCTCCAGCATGCAAACCTGAGAAGAAAGAGGTGGCCCACTTACACCAGCGCCCAAGACAAACTGTATGGCGTGGCTGACAATCTGACGTAGAATGCGGCCTTTATTGGAGAATCCGAAATCCTAATCTAGTGAGAACGAAGAAGAAGAATTAAAGGAGAGAAAATAAAATGAATTATATATATATATGACTAATTTTCTCTGTCCTCTCCATTATTTCCAAACCATGGGAGTAAGCGAATCTCTAAATAAGGTTTGTACCTAGCGGATAGCTATGCATATATATTGTGTATGTCTTCTCTCGTCTGTACGACTAGACCATAGATTCCCAAACTTTTTCGGCCCTTCACCCACTTTGCACAACATAAACTCTGTAACACCCTCCCCCTCCACATTATAACATTTTGCCAACGCACCCCTCCCACATATATACATGCTCTATTTTCTCTTTGACATAGACAATTGAAATATTTCTGTAATACATTATCAATTTTCAAATGATTATATACATGAAATAGAAAATTGATTTTAAAATGGATCGTGTAAGACGGGCATAAGATGAATTTAAATGAAGAATTCAAATTTTCAATGATTATTCAATCGCAAAATCACGAAAATAATTTATTTTAAAATATTTATTATGAATTTCTTCTTTAATGAGCCATTGACCCATAATCGTCTGAACTGCCCCCCAAATTCTTCTGAACCCACCGCCCCTAGAGGCTGGCCTCGCAGGGGCGGGCGTCCGCCCACTTTGAAACGCTGGGCTAGACATTGGGTGCAGCGGGCTGAACATTGGGTGCAGCTGGGCTAGACATTGGGTGCAGCTGGGCTGAAGCATTGGTGCAGCTGGGCTGACATTGGGTGCAGCTGGGCTAGACATTGGGTGCAGCTGGGCTGCATTGGGTGCAGCTGGGCTAAACATTGGTGCAGCTGGGCTGGACATTGGGTGCAGCTGGGCTAGACATTGGGTGCAGCTGGGCTAGACATTGGGTGCAGCGGGGCCCTAGCATTGGGTGCAGCTGGGCTGACATTGGGTGCAGCTGGGCTGACATTGGGTGCAGCTGGGCTGACATTGGGTGCAGCTGGGCTGACATTGGGTGCAGCTGGGCTGACATTGGGTGCAGCTGGGCTAGACATTGGGTGCAGCTGGGCTAGACATTGGGTGCAGCTGGGCTAACATTGGGGTGCAGCTGGGCTGGACATTGGGTGCAGCTGGGCTAGACATTGGGTGCAGCTGGGCTAGACATTGGGTGCAGCTGGGCTGGACATTGGGTGCGCTGGGCTGACATTGGGTGCAGCTGGGCTAGACATTGGGTGCAGCTGGGCTAGACATTGGGTGCAGCTGGGCTAGACATTGGGTGCAGCTGGGCTAGACATTGGGTGCAGCTGGGCTAGACATTGGGTGCAGCTGGGGCTGGACATTGGGTGCAGCTGGGCTAGACATTGGGTGCAGCTGGGCTAGAATTGGTGCAGCTGGGCTAAAACATTGGGTGCAGCTGGGCTAACATTGGGTGCAGCTGGGCTGAACTTGGGTGCACTGGGCTAGACATTGGTAGCTGGGCTAAAACATTGGGTGCAGCTGGGCTAACATTGGGTGCAGCTGGGCTGACATTGGGTGCAGCTGGGCTAGACATTGGGTGCAGCTGGGCTGACTTGGGTGCAGCTGGGCTAGACATTGGTGCAGCTGGGCTGAACATTGGGTGCAGCTGGGCTGACATTGGGTGCCGTAAGAAATAAGGGTTTGTGGTTCAAACCCCTATGTTTGGTAATTTTGTTTTTTCGGAAGTCCGTAATACTTGTTCGCTGCTTATTTATTGATTATATTCATTGGCCCGTTGCTTCCCTGGGATACAGTTCACATCGCATCTGCTGCCGTTACTACAAAGTGTTTCTCTTCTACACATCGAGGTCAACTGGAGCCGGGATGATACAGTTTACACGAGCCAACTATAAACTACTACAGTGCTAGAGCCTGGCTGTGGTTTACATCACGTCGACTGCATTTACTTCTAAGTATTTCTCTCGTACCAGCTGCTTTAACATGAGAACCGATATGGTCGAAAAAATCCTTCTCACCGTAAATTAAACCTGAAACCCAAAAGTCTCAAGCAAGTGCGTTAGCCCCTGCGCTTTGCGGGCCCTTTTCGTGTGTAACACTGAAGAAATCCCGTTCAATAGACAGTTTGTCCATAGTCCTTTTTTTTTTTCCCCTAGCTGTACCCTGCGCGCGTTGCTACGCCTTCAAAAAAAAATAATTTAAAGAACTTGTTATAACAATATGTAGAAATTTTTTGTTTTATCATTGTCCTTTTGTTCATTTCTTGGAAAAAACTTACATTAACGTTTCATTTCAGTCTGTTTATTGAAGTGCTTTTGGATATACAATATTTTTGTTTTTTCCCTCTGGTGCATACACGAATAAATCAGAATGTTTTCCGACGTGAACAGGCACATATAGCTGTCATGTGAAAAGCAGGATTTTCAATGTAGTCCACACACTTGTAGTGATTGTCCTTGTGATTTGTTGATGGTCATTGCAAAGGCTAGTCGCACCGGAAACTGCAAGCGTTTGAATTCGAATGGCATGTCTGTTGGAATCATTGGGATGCGTGGCAATAGTATATCTTCTCCTTTAAATTTTCCATTTAAAATTGTACCTTCGATGATATTGTTCATCATATTTTTCACTAAAAGTCTAGTACCGTTGCAAAGTCGTGGTGGATTAATGTTTCTGAGAAGAATGATAGGCACGCCAATTTTCAATGTTAAAACATGTGGTGGCATGCCTGGCAAATCAAGTGAATTCAAGAATTCAGTTGGATAATTGACAACTTCGTCTTGATTCATTACAGTATCGATGGACTTATACGTTGTCACTTCGCCTGGTATTTTGTTTTGAATGCTCAAATTCATGGCATATACATCCTTGTTTTTGCTGCTAATATTGCACGTGCACTGAGCCACTGATGATTTTTGTAATTATGTGCAATATTTGGGAAAACTTTATGAATCAATTCGTCTGTGGTCGCTATGATGTTACAGAAGTTTGTTGGCAATGTGATACATCGTGTGGAATCATCGATTGGCATTTTCCCATTCCCAATATCCAACAATTGTTTTGCGAAACGTTCAGAGGTTTCATCATGTTGTAGTTGTATACGCATATTGGTCTTCAAAGTCAATTTCTGTATGTGTCGCCATAAAACTGATGATTTCAGGCATGCATTAAGTTCATCAGCGGGTGTTGATCTTGGTATAACTGGTAGAGTTTGCCGGAAATCGCCAGACAATAAAATGAGTGCGCCACCGAAGAGCTGGTCATTTCCTCTCAAATCTTTCAGTGTACGATGAAGCGCTTCTAATGCTTTTATGCGCCATAGTACATTCATCCCATATAATGAGTTGACATAATTGGAGTACTTTACCCATTGCAGAATTTTTGTTGATATTGCATGTTGGTGTCTCAGTGATTTGCATATTCAATGGCAATTTCAGCGCTGAATGCGCTGTTCGCCTACCATCTAAAGAGTTGCTGCAATTCCAGAAGATGCGATTGCCAGTGCAATATTATTTCGTGATCGTATAGTTGCCAAAATAAGTGAAATGAGAAAAGTTTTACCTGTGCCTCCGGGCGCATCTATGAAATACAATCCACCGTTTTGACTTGTAATTGCATGCATAATTCTGTCATATGCTATGCGTTGTTCCGGAATCAATTTTGGAAGATTCGTTTGAACAAATGTACTCAATTCGTTGATATCAAAGTGTGTTTCTCGTTCAACTCACAATCGAAAAGGTTGTTTGCAGATCGTTCTGGCGCATCCATTCCCAATTGCACCAGTGCTTTATTAGTGATTGCCAAACATATGTCCTCAATTGAAACCAATGCCTCATTATAAACGTTTGGTGTGAATTGAATGTCAGGATTTTGATTCGTCGCACGCAAGCGATGTAGGATGTCTTCACTCATGTAGTCTTTGTATTTTCCCAAAGTTCTTTTGGATTGGATGGGAAGCACGTTGTTAATATTACTGCAAATAGTGTGCGTATTTGCTGTGGTCGTGCAGTATTGGATGCATCAGCGAGTGAAGTGTCCCAATGTGCATCGTTTTCAAGAAGATTTAATTCTTGGCAAGCTTCACGATAAGTAGAACATACGTGACCGTTAACTGTTCTCAATTCTTGGAAGGATGTTGGTCCACGTTTGTTGATTAACAGTAATCGCAAGTAAAGCATTCTGCATTGTTTGGATGAACAGTGTACAAACGACCTAACGCATTGGTCGAATATAAATTGGAATGTCCTTCAACTACTTTACCTTGTTTGCGACGTTGAAACTTTTTCGCCGCTGCATTCCATGTGTAGTATGTTGGCAGTTCAGAGTAAAGTAGCGTCTTTGCAAATATATCATCTCTACACAATGAGAAAAATGCAGTTAACGTTGTTGGCGATGGTGACAATGCTCGTGCATGTGCATTATCTGTTGAGAAGTACACGCGCTGTCCATTTCAAGGTGCACTGCCAAATGAACAACTGTTGGATGTCGTTCATGAATTGGAAATGATAAAATGCGCCATACTGCTTCATTGCTACTAATGTAACGTCCCAGTTGATAATGCTCGATTTCATCGATGGATGCAGTTATATTTGCCACTCCAAAAACTGCCATATTGCTTCCTTTGTTGACATATTTGCAAATGTACTTGATCGATTTCACCGAATTGCAAAACAGATGATGAACAACGAATGTCAGGATTTTGATTAAAACTGTAGCAATACATGCATAATCTATCCATTTTCCAATAACCACATTTGGATGAAGACTGTAATCATAATTAGTATTGTAATGGAATGCACCTAGATTTAAATCAGCGTGCAGTGTTAGTCTGGATAGAGTAGTGCGTATCCGAACGGTTTGCAGACTTGCTTCCCGTTGCTCGATTGTTTCAGCTGAACGGACTTCAGCAGTGCGTACTCGATTGGTTCATAGTCTTGCTTCACGTTGCTCGTCTGTTTCAGGACGAACGGCTTCACAGTGCGTACTCGAACAGTTTGCAGTCTTGCTTTCTGTTGCTCATCTGTTTCTGAAGCTAGTAATGCCTTTCTCTTTCGTGCTCTAGATGTAGATGGGCCAATAGCTTTTCGTTTGGGAGGCATAATTGCAAATGTGTGGAAAATTTGTGAAGAGCGTGTGGAAATAACTGCATCTTGTTCGTCTTCACACATGGAATTAAATATCACTGTTGATGTTTCGCTGGAATAAATACAAAAAAATTAGCATTTGATTAAATTCTATTAGGAAATGCATAGAAACTGCACGTAAAATGTTTTGAAAAATCAGGAAACTGTATGAATCATTTGTCGAAACTACTCACGCAACCTATTGCGAAATGGTTGTACTAATTTAGAATTGCACGCCGCTATAGCGGTCAATGGTATGGATTGATTTACAAAATATTAAATGGTCACCCCGTTTCTGTCATGTAATCTAATATTGGGTAATATTCAGGCATAATAATTGCAAATGTGTGGAAAATTCGTGAAGAGCGTGTGGAAATAACTGCAGCTTGTTTGTCTTCACACACGGAATCAAATATCACTGTTGATGTTTCGCTGAAATAAATAAAAAAAATTAGCATTTGATTAAATTCTATTAGGAAATGCATAGAAACTGCGAGTAAAATGTTTTGAAAAATCAGGAAAACTGTATGAATCATTTGTCGAAACTACTCACGCGCCACCTATTGCAAAATGGTTGTACTAATTTAGAATTGCACGCCGCTATAGCGGTCAATGGTATGGATTGATTTACAAAATAATAAATGGTAACCCTGTTTCTGTCGTGTAATCTAATATTGGGTAATATTCATACATATAACGTGTACATTGTACATCAGGTAAACGTTGATGGCAAAATAACCATCTTGCCATTTATAGAAATGCCGGCCAATAGCTTCCTCAAATGAACGTTTTCCCTCGGATCGTAGTTTTGTTTGGTTTAATTGAATATAGAGCAATTTTTGCCAACATAGCTAACAAACATTGATGGAATAGGTGGAACTTAAAATATGATTTGCAGTATCTATGATCATGATTAGAAACAAACCTTCAGCTTGTAACGGCTTGTTTGAAATATTGACTTTAACGGCTTGTTTGAAATATTGACTTGAATCATACGTCATCGAATCGTGTAGATGCACATACTGTAAACTTCCGGAAGAAACTCTCGATGAAATTTTGCGTTTTTCGTCGGAAACGTTAATGGAGATTTCGTTAGAAACTCTCGATGAAATGAGCGTGTTATTATTTTTTAGATTGTTTCGAAAAGCTTCAGCGCTCCTTATTTCAAACTGTGACAGGGTAGCATCCCAACATTAAAACAAACATATCCTGTAAATTTCAGCTACATCTGCTCAGTAGTTTCCGAGTCTATAGGTAACAAACATACATACATACATACACTCATTTTTATAATAGGTATAGATATAGATAATGTTGCTTTTTCTCTGATCTATTCTATTCTATTAATGATCTCAGCATTATATGTCACATCTGATATTATAAGCGCACCTTATTTAATAGTGTTTTCTTTTCAACTATGCATCGCTGTTTTATGTGTTGTTTCTTGTTTATTTGATACGATCATTGACCATCCCTTTCATCTTTTATGTACTTGCACTGTGTAAGATGCAACAAAGTAAATAAAATTATAGAACCACCCGAGTGGTTACCGGGGCCCAAATTGGGGTGTAAAGAATAGAACCGCTGTTACCTGCCACGCATGTCGTAAGAGGTGACTAAGGAGGTTGATCGTGGGGCTAGATACCCACACTGTAAAAAAACACTATATGGCTACAGAACGGAGAGCGAACCGAGTAAACGCTGGCTGAAACCGGACACATCATCGAAGGATAAGCACCAGAGCTCCAAATGGTGCTGAAGATGTGACGTAAAATACACCAATGCTAAGTCTGCATGAATCAGATTTCCACATGAATAGAATTTATGGAGAGATCTGGTACATTGTCTGGGCGTGATCGCAAAGAGAGAGAAATCATAGGACAAATAGCAACAACTTGTTGTAGGAACTATTGAAGAAAGAAAACAATATCGTATATTTAGGGCACATGATTACAGATGATGGCAGATGTGGACAAGAGGTTAGCAGGAGAAGAGGAATGACTAAAAGTACGTTCAATGACATGAGCAAGTTACTAACATCTAAACACAAAACAAATAAGCTTAAGTTGTGGATTCCTATTCTTCTTCTTTGCGTTCGTTCTTTACGACCAAATTTAATCACTCTTTGCGATATGTTTGATCTTTGTCAAGAACGTGTATACGTTGCACATTGGTTTGGTGGGCCCCTAAAGGCATAGACTTCTACACGTTTAGGACACATGTGTCCGATTTCATCCAAACCTCCTTAGTCGCCTCTTACGACATGCGTGGCAGGTAACAGTGGTTCTATTCTTACCCCCCCAAATTTAGGCCCGGTAACCACTCAGGCGAGTTGTGGATTATCAAGTGCTATTTTTTCTCTGTATTTTTGTATGCTTCAGTATCACCCGTGTGGTGCCGGCCGAAGGAAGCAACGAATAGTACCACTGGACTTTGCAATGCATGTTGAGGCGACTGATGTAGTCCTGGGGGATGTTATCATAGTAAATAAAAAAGCAGCATAGAAATCGGATGTGCTGGCCTACTTGTAGGCGCTAAATAATTGGCACTTAATTCGCTCTTAGGCTCAGATCACATACAAATCACACAGAGTGGTTGATAAGTGGTCGATATGGAGCGTACAAAGAAGAAGAAGTGTGATTCAGAGGCGTAGACAATGAATAAGCATGTGTAAGACATTTAATGCTTTGGGATGTGGATATACAGAATATGAGGTGTAGATCGTATTTCAGGAAAGAAAACAAAATAAAGTTTTCGGAAAACTAGTAAAAGTAGAAAGAATTACTACAGAAAATAAAAATTAAATTAATGCTCCCATCCCTACGTTTAACGCAAGAGTGGACAGCCAATTACATCTTCCACCTTGGAATACACAATAGACAATAACAATGAAACAAACAAAATATTTCGTACACATAAAGAGACATGACACATTGATCTTCTTATTCTTCTTTACGTTCGTTCTTTACAACCAATTTTAATCACTTTTGTGATATGTTTGATCTTTGACAAGAACGTGTATACGTTGCACATTGGTTTGGTAGGCCCTAAACGCAGAGACTTTTAACGTTTAGGACACGTGCATCCGATTTCGGCCAAACCTCCTTAGTCGTCCCTTAGACATGCGTGGCAGGTAGCAGTGGTTTGTTAAAGGGGGTTTGTGGTTGATGATAGGTGTCAGGATTGTGGTGGTGTCAATGATGGTATACAGCACAACATAAGGACAAACACGACCTTGTAGACTTCATATATATTTATTCATTACTGTAGATTAACAAAACCACGTCGTCCACCTAGTTGCAGTGTTTACTAACTGTTGCTATCCCGTCACTACACAACTACGTCGATTAGTTTCCCTACGTCAATGTCTCGTTTTAGTGTTGCCATTCTGCTTAGAGAGTGCAAACACTAAGTCTGCTAATAAAATATCTAAATATATACAAGCTACACCCTAAAGCTAACTGTCTGGTTCCTCAGCTGCCACCTGGGGGGGTTGAATCTGCTACATGATCTGCTACAGTTTCTATTCTTTACACCCCAAATGTGGACCCCGGTAACCACTCAGGCGAACACATTGATCAAAACCTTGTAAGAGGGCAAAGTTGAAAATGACATGCAAGAGAAAGACAGCGACACAAGCAGGAGGAAAACATAGATGGACAAATTATTGCCTTATGGAGATCCGTTGCAGTCAGCCTTCGATACGTAAACGGCACCTAATGATGATGACTATAAGTAAATGCTACGAAATTCAGCAACAGTGTCTGTCTCTAAGAGATGCGGTTTTACAGAAGATGATGAGAATCCCGTGGACTGCTAAAAGGACTAATGTGGAGGTACTGAATGAGGTCAAGATATAGAGAAAGCTTATCATCAATATAAGAAATAGACAGTCATCATTTTTCGGAAATGTGATGAGAAAGGGAGGTTTAGAACACATTGTAACAAGTGGTAAAATGAAGGGGAGACGAGACAGGGAAGAGAGAGAGAGAACATGATAGCAAGACTTCATGGCACAGAAGAGCGTCAACATCTGAGATGACAGCAAACACCGGGACAGAAAATTTTGTGGAGATGCATGGTCACCTACGCCAGCCGGTACAGCACATGATGATGATGTCTATTTATAACGAAAAACGAAAGAAACGATGTAACCATTACACCATGTTTACAAACAGCATTGCTACCACTGTTGTATCAACATAGACTGAAGGGAGTAAACATTGTTAGAATTTCAGCAACAAATGATGCTGATTAACACATTCTGCAAACAAGTTCCCTTTTCAAAGACTCGAAGTTTGAAACCTTGCCCCGATCGCTAGATTGATGTGGAAACTACGGGGCAACATATTACATGAGAGAACATCCCAACATTTGGAGGCGGCTCTACCTGAGGTTAGTTATCTGAGCATGTGAAACGGGAGATAAAGAAAAGGTCAATTTAAGAAATCAATTTCAAAATATGTTAATTTAGAAGTATAATAATGCTCACGAAAGCGAGTCAAAGAACAAATGGCACGTACTTTGTTTGATATGATCAATGTCACACTTCTGTTATTAATTCGCGACGTGACCTATTTAAGAATCCGGATGTGTCACCTAGACACGACAACATGTGTTTGGTATGAATCGTCAGGAAGTTTACAGCTGGTGAAAAGGTTGGTTATCAATTTGACTAATCCTTATATAAGTTTTCGCAGTGGTTGATTTAATATGCTAATAAGTTATACAACTTCAGTTAAAATTCATGAAGTTCAATACAACTGGAGACATCATCTTTTTTTACTAACGACGTTAATTATAGTATCTAGTTCACTGGACTTAGTCTATGAGATATGTCACTTTTGTCCGACTTCAAAACAACATACGGTTTCAATTAAACATAGACTAAAAAGCAGAAATGTAAGAAGTTTGTAACGAGTAATCGGCTTGTTTATGCGTCTTATAATATTGGTAATATACAGACATTCCATTTGAAATTCAGTCAACTAAACTAGTCAAGCTATAGATAGTATACGTCACGTATACAATACAGTCTACATACATTTACAAGAGTGATTGAGAATTATACTATTAATAATATATTGCATTGTCACTGTCAGTGTAAGTGTTTTTTTGTTGTGAAATTGCAGGCTCAAAAAAGAAACTGCAGAAATTTGACTCACTAGTAGAGAAGATATTCATAATAAGGGACTATACTATTACTATTTTTTTCGTCGGCTGTTGTGATTTTCCTTTAATTTATAACATTGACATGTAATGTAATGTAATGTGAGATACTTTATCTAATTTGGGTTTCTATTTATAGTGTTAAGAAAAGTACTACTTAACCATTGAAGTTGAGGTAACTTCCTATAAGACTTTAGATAATATAAGGGTCAGGAGGTTTGTATCTTCAACTTCAATGTAGTAGTACTTTCTACTATAGATAGAAAAAAGTTATATATATATAATCGATAGTCTAAACTTTTGGATTCTCCGAAAGGTGTTAATTGGTATTATTTTCATGTTTGTTGGCCTACACGTTCTCAACAAGGTTTAATTCTATGTCTTAGATTGAAGGCGGTGCTTCAGCTTAAAGTTAAAGAGGCTTTAATCCCATGCAGAACCAACAATGGTAGTATTAGTATATACCTTCTGATCTGGGGGAGAGGGTGCCAAATGTTACTATCACATTAGTCACTTTTATTTAAATGTATTTGTGCAAACCCCATTTGTCCTTATCCTTTTATTGCTCAATCTACTATTCTATGAATGTGCCTCAAATTTTTGTTAACTAAATCCTAATTAATGTTATGGGGAAGTGTAACTCATCAAATGCTGGTTGATGACCAGTGCTTGATTTTTCTGAAGATCTGACCACATGCCCACACACTTATCACTTATGTTATGTTTATATTGACAGTTTTGAAGCAGAGTAAATAAAAATGGTATTGAATCTAACCACAGCCAACTCTAACTGGCCCACTGGGCCTGATAACTGATGGATAAACCCCTGACCTAGTTTGAGTTGGGGCTGGAAAATATATATGTTTGATAGAAAACTGCAAGCTTTTTTCAATTTTATTCAATTATGTGAGTCTATGGTTATTTATTGGTGAAAAATATTCATAATATTGACGATATTCCTTATTATTAAACTTAACTTGTTGCATATATAACTTCGATTTAGCATTTTGTGTTGATTTTAAAATGAATTCGTCTATTTCCAACAATACTGGAGTGTGAAGTCACGTGGTGTGGTTGTGGTCTGATTTTCCATAATTCTTACCAGAGTCCATGAGCCCATAAGTTTATAGTTGGCTTTGATCTAACCAAGATAGGATATAGTATTTATCAGTATACAATTTACCTGTATATATATTTATTTCTATACAACAAACCTGAAATTAATGTCACTCTATATTTATAATTTTAATATATTTGTATACATCAAATTTTCACTTGAAATATTTTGGACTTATCAGTCATATATTATGATAATGTGTTTGTGCTGTCCATCTTCTTCTTCTTCTTCAATGATCCAGCGGCACTTGAGCTTTTGCCCTTCGGCCCAATGCTATGTAGTGGTATCTGCATGTGTTTGTAAGTTGTTCTTTTGTTCCGTATAATGTGTTCCATTTATCTGGCCTTGGAGGAAGGAGGGTCTTTCTGATGTCTTCTAGTGCTTGACACTTGAAGAGGTGGTGGTGAACGGTTTCATGATGATGTGCACACAGTTGGCACTCTGGAGTGTGTTGTGGATGAATTCTGTTCAAGTATTTATTAAGTGTTATGTGTTGGGTTCGGAGTCTAAAAATGGTGCTCTGATCTCTTCTTGTAAGGTGGTTGATGTTGTCATTAAGGTTAGGGCTGGCCATATGGGTGTACACATCTCTTCCTGTGTTTCCCATGGCCCATCTGTTCAGCCAAATTTCCTTATTTGTATGTGCTGTCCATCAAATCAGGGATTCTCAAGTTACTATATACTTTGTTTTGGTAATGTACCCGCAGACAAAAACTATTTTAGAAAAGAAATATATTAATACAAATATTTTTTTTTTTAAATATGAGTAAAATATTGATGTAAAATTATTTATAGTTTTCTTTAAAATGTTTGAAAGTAAAGTTGCTGTGTTATGTCCATATTTTTCACGCAATGGGGGATATGATCAGCATCATGTCAGCCGTCTTTGCATATCAGGGCTTTTACTGGCACTCAATTGAGGCTGGGTTAACTTGAGAATTGTTATGGTCTGAAAATTATTCCACGCCCCCTGTTGAATTGAACCCTGACCACGCATCTAAGAATCGAGTTCACTAACAACTATGCTACTGCGGCTCTCGTTCAACCATAGACTAAATTATATTTTAGTTTTGTGTTGTATAATGTAATTTAAATTTTCTAGAAGACTTGCAAAGCTGCATGCTGTGCAGGGAAAACTTGTCAACACTGACATTTTTGTCGTGCATTGTAGCACATGCAGCTTCAACAAGGATTCTTAAAGCTACCCTATCTTCTACAGCCATCACCACAGTATTTCATGTTAGAGATACTCTTGTCATTACATCTTCCATCATATATCTCACACATTCTTCTTGGTCTGAATTTCTTATGAATATATTAAAAAACTGCATTTATTTAGCTAATTTCTTTCAAAAAATATTAAAGAAGTTTCATTCTTGTGTCTGAAACTAGGTTTGAAAATTATTGTCTTTAAAATAACTGAAACTCTCAGTGTAAAACCCCAAATGGATATAGTATTTACAGATTTTTAAATCTTTATTTAATTTGATGAATAACTAGCAGTTTGTTCATTATTTTATAATAATACCGGTTGATATGTTTGTCACATAGATTATTGTTTTATTTGTAAAATTGTTTTGTGTATAAATATTAGCAATATTTAAAGATATGGATTTTATTTATTTATTACTTATTGTCTATTAGAACGGATACATTCAGTAATTGTAACGGTGGTCAAGAAAGCAGAATTAATGGAATGTGAAGACCGTTATATAATTAGTCGAATGAGTCATGTAACCAAACTATTGCTTAGAAGAATCATGAGAAGAACCAAAAGCAAAATAAGATCAGAAAATTGAGAAAAGTGGTGCAGCTTTTGTTTGTAAATAACACAATATACATCATGAGAATAATAATAGAGAGAACAATAGCAGTCAAAATAGTCTTATATATATATATTATAGATGACACCAAGGTATTTGATAATGTAAAGCATAATAAAATTATCAACATGTTGACAAAATTATCATCATCATCATCAAGTAGCTTGTCCCTTCTGGAACTTTACTCCCATGACAGCAGTCCTGAAAAACTTTCTGTTCTGTGCAAGTTGACCGCCGTCAGCAGCAGTCATTCTCAGAACGGCAATGACATCTTGCACCATCGTCTTCTAGGTCTTCCTCTCATTCTTCTTCCAGGCACCATTCCCTCCAAAATTATCTTCTAGGCACTCATGTCGTTTGATGTGTTCGAAATATTTAATTTACTTTGATTTTATGTTCTTTAATAGCCAACTCTCTTTAATATCGAGCTGTTTCAGAACAGAAGCATTTGTTCTTTTTCTGTCCATGATATTCTAAGTACTCTTCTGTAGCATTTGCATTCAAAGGCATTATAATGATCTTCTCCACGCTTTGTCAACGTTTGATGCCTCACAACCACATGTTGCCAAGAAGAAAATGCAGGCTCTTAAACAATTGATTTTTGTTCTTATGTCAGTTTCCCTTCTATAGACAAAGTTATAGATGGTAAAAATCTGAGGACAATTACAAACATGTCCTGGGAACATAAAGCAGATATAAGCATACATAATCAAATATGGGGATATTAACAGATTAAGAAAGAAGTTGATAGATTGGATATTAACATATGCTGGGGGTAACAAGAAGAGACCAGTTTAGAAATGAAGACATCAGGAAAAAGAATGGGTACAACATCAGTACTAAACTTCATCAAGAAACAACAAATGAAATGGTTCAGCCACATAAGCAGATCAGCAACAGACAGTGTACCTCAAAGAGCAATGTTGCTCTGATACAATGGATACAAAGCAAAATGCCGACCACGCAAAAGGTGAACTTCAGAGATAAAAGAGGTGACGATAGACACTATTTATGAAGCGCACACAAGGGCCCGTTATAGAAATCTCTTGTTATCCTGAGACTGTGAGTCAAAACAGGATTGGAGAAAAGAAAAAAAAAAGGGAGACAAGGATATGTAGTGTAACGAGATATATTCTTACAGTGCGGTTAGACAAGGATATGTATTGTAGCGAGATATATTCTTACAGTGCGGTTAGACAAGGATATGTATTGTAACGAGATATATTCTTACAGTGCGGTTAGACAAGGATATGTATTGTAACGAGATATATTCTTACAGTGCGGTTAGACAAGGATATGTAGTGTAACGAGATATATTCTTACAGTGCGGTGAGAATATAGTAAGAACAATAGAGAACA
This sequence comes from Arion vulgaris, assembly GCA_020796225.1. Lineage (NCBI taxonomy): Eukaryota > Metazoa > Mollusca > Gastropoda > Stylommatophora > Arionidae > Arion > Arion vulgaris. The sequence goes on along the minus strand of CM036769.1, from coordinate 37,594,073 downwards.
AACTCCTTATTCAGTGCTGGAGAGAGGGAACATTTCCTCAGGACATGAGGGATGCAAAGATAGTGACACTCTATAAAAACAAAGGGGATAAGGGGATTGTAACAACTACAGAGGCATCTCCCTTCTAAGCGTAACAGGCAAAGCTTTTGCACTAGTCCTCTCAAAACGACTACAGCAACTGGCGGAGCGTGTTCTTCCAGAGTCACAATGTGGATTCAGAGCTAGACGGTCAACAACTGACATGATATTTACTCTTCGACAGCTACAAGAGAAGTGCAGAGAGCAGAGCAAGCCTCTATGTATTGCTTTCGTGGATCTGACTAATGCATTTGACACAGTCAGCAGGCCAAGTCTTTATAAAATATTGAAGTATATTGTTGTCCCCAAAGTTGCTCCAATTGATTGTTTCCTTCCATGAGAGCATGAAAGCCAGCATACAGTTCGATGGCAGCACATCTGATAGTTTTGAGGTTAAGAGTGGCGTCAAGCAGGGCTGTGTCCTTGCCCCCACTCTCTTTGGTATCTTCTTCGCAGTCCTTTGAACCACGCCTTAGGGACGCTGATGGTGATGTTTTCATCCGCACTAGATCTGATGGTTCACTGTTTAACTTGGCTCGCTTAAGAGCCAAGACAAAAACGACGGAAATACTTCTCAAGGACCTCCTTTTCGCTGACGATGCTGCCTTAGTCGCCCACAGTGAGACTACAATGCAATGTCTAATTAATAATTTGTCAAAGGCATGCGACCTCTTTTCTCTGACAATAAGTGTCTCCAAAACAGTTGTATTATGTCAGGAGGTAAGACATCAAATATCACTTTAAATGGCAACCATCTAACACCAGTGAAAAAATTCTGCTATCTTGGGTCCACGGTCACTGCCAGCCTTTCTCTTGACGAAGAAATCAACGCTCGTATAGGGAGTGCGGCTACTACATTCGGCATACTATCAAAGCGAGCGTGGGACAACAAAAATTGACATTGCAGACGAATACTCAAATATATCGAGCCTGTGTAATTAGTTCTTTACTATATGGCTCAGAAACATGGACAGCCTACTCAAGACACGAGAGGAGACTTAACATCTTTCACCTTCGATGTCTCCGCAAGATTATGAACATCAGGTGGTACGACAAGATAACCAACTCTGAAGTACTACAACGTGCAAATCTGCCTTCCATCATGGGCATGCTCAGCAGTAGACGACTAAGATGGTTGGGACATGTGAAAAGAATGGAAACTTATCGCATACCAAAACAAATGTTGTTCTGTGAACTTTCGGAGGGAAGAGGCACCAGGGCAGACCACTGCTCAGATATAAAGATGTCTGCAAAACCTCAATGAAAACTTTTCTATAGATCCCAGCACATGGGAGGGACTAGCTGATGACAGAGTTGTGTGGAAAGCCAAATTACGGAAGGGCGCAGAGTCTTTTGAGAAGAGACTTATGTACGAGATGAACAACAAGAGAGAAAGCGAAAACTCAGAAGTTGTCACAGTAAAACACTTGCCTATTGACCGTCTGTAAAGATGAAAAGGGCCATATATATAATAGAGAACAAACCAGGGATAATAGTTGGACACCATAACATAAGTAACATAAGATATGTTGATGATACTGTCTTAATGATTGCTTACACGCAATGGTAGAAACCATGACAGCAAAAAGACAACACAGATATCGGAGTATCATCATCATCAAGGTGCGTATCCTTTATAGGACGTTGCTCTTTTGCAGCGCATTTGAAATTCACTCTGTCTCTTGCTAGTTCACCCACTTCGTCGATGGTCATGTTCATGGTTTCTTTAATATCTTGTAGCCATCTTTTTCTTGGTCTGCCTCTGCGTCCTGGGACCCTGCCCTCTAGTATTGTTCTTTCCAGGCCATCGTGACGCTTGATGTGACCAAAGTATGTAATTTTTCTGTATAGTATGTTGTTTATCAGCCAATTCTCTAGTTCTTTCAGGACATGTGTGTCTTTTATTTTTCTGTCCATGGTATTCGTAGGATCTTTCTGTAGCATTTAGTTTCAAAGGACTGGAATCTCGTTCTTAATTTTTGTGTAATAGTCCACGATTCATAACCATAAGTAGCCACTGGGAAAATGCATGCTCTCAATATTTTTAATTTTAATATTTTGCAGGTGCTTTGCCACATGTTTTTCATTGTGTTTAACTTCTTGATTGCTATTGTCAATCTTCTTGAGATCTCTTTGGAGCAGTTACCGTTATTGTTAATTATTGAGCCCAGATATTCGTAACTCTCAACACATTGGAGTTCTTCATTGTTTACTTGGATGTTAGGTGAGCCTTTGCTTTGTCAGTTGACATGATCGGAGTATAAACAAATAAAATATAATAGCGATGGCTATATCAAATAACTTCCGCCTGCTGGTATGAAACTTGATGAATGCATTAGAACTGTAAAACAGCTTCCCCTGGAGTTCTTAAAACTCCTTATTCTCGTCTCCTAGAATGTCACAGTAAAGAAAAAACAGTTTATTTTAGTTGTACAGATTCTAAAAATATAATTAGAAAGACTAAAACGAAAAATAATTTTTGTTGTTGTTGTTTAACATGTCTTTTGCTTTTGTCAGCACACTGTTACCGGTTTGTTAACCCAGTGTCATGGTTTTATGTATTTGCCTTACGCTTCTCTGCTTTTGTCAGCACACTGTTACCGGGTTGTTAACCCAGTGTCATGGTTTTATGTATTTGCCTTACGCTTCTCTGATGACTTGTGTTGTCAGCACACTGTTACCGGGTTGTTAACATAGTGTCGTGGTTTTATGTATTTGTCTTGCGCTTCTCTGGTGACTTGTGTGATGGTTTTTATTAGTCCCCTGTCACAATTCAATTACGTTATCTATCCACCTTTTCCTCGGTCTTCCTCTCGCCTTCCTTCCTGATATTCTGTTGTGGAAAGCTTCATAGGCAGTTTGGTCTGTTCGCATTCTTACTAAGTGGCCAAACCACTTCATTCTCTGTTTCCTATATAATTCAAGCACGGTCTTGTTCCTACCTTTCTCTGATGCTGGTATTCGTTACTCTGTCGATTCTTGTGTTGTTGGTGTCTTTGCGGAGACATCTCATTTCGCATGTTGCTATTTTCTGTGTATGTTTCTTATTCATTGTCCATGTTTGGCATTGGTAACATAGAGTGGGTATGAAGATGCTATTGATCAACTGTTGTTTAGCTGTCAGTGAGATGTTTGGTTGTCTAAGTAGTGGCGCTAATTGGTAGGTTATTGTATTTGCTTTCTGGACTCTAGCTTCTATCTCTCTGTTGAGTCTTCCATCCTCTGTAAATATTGTTTAACATATAATGCGCAGATATTGTCTGATGCTCATCTGTTATTTATAAGGTCCACCTTCTGCGTGGACGGTCTTTTGTTTTGTATTCCCTATATCAGAGTAGCATTGGTCTCTGTGACGCTTTGTCTTTTAGTCATTTGCTTATGTGGCGTACCAATTTAATATGTTATTTCTTAATGAAGTGTTCGGTACTGATGTTGTACACATTTTTTTTTTCTCTTGATGTCTTCATTTCTCAACCGGTCTCTTCTTGATACTCCCAGCATTTTGCGTAGACACTTTATCTCTGTCGTGACTAGTTTTCTTCTATCATTTGATGTCAGCGTCTAGGTTTGGCACTGATAGCATAATATGGGGAGAAAGATTAAAACAAGTGACAGACTTAATTGTTAACTATATCCAGCACAAATTTGACCTTTAATTTATCTTATTTTTCTATCGTCACATCCTCTTAAAGAAAATGATCTTCCCCCACATGTCGTCTTCTTATTCGTAAGTGCTTATGATGGCCAGCCAATGGATAGATAGAGCTGACATTTTGAACGCCCTCATAGAGTGTGGCCGCAAAGAAGATTTTCATTTAAACCAATCCACGTCAACTACTAAATTGAGCTGGGTTTGAAGATTGGAGTAGCAAGAAAAGAACAGCATAACAGGTATACGAGTAGGCTCATCAATCAAAATCGAACTGGTACGGTCCGTCGCTGGACACTGTTGGAGATATTGCGAAGGAGATCGGAGCACCTATGGACATGTCCGGAGTGCAATGAAGATATTCCAAACTGAGACGCTTATTAATCTATGAACCAAAATCATCTATCTTGTTTATGACACATATTCCTCCACTCTTAACTGAGCCATTATTTTTATTTCTTTCTGATCATTTCTCTAATTTACTTTTAAACGTCAAATGTTGTGTAGCTAGAAAAGAAAACTATACTGGTAGCCAAAGAAGAATAGTAAACCAACAAAGAGCAGATGTCGTTAGTCGCCACACGCTGAGAGGCATATTGAGGAGATCGAAGCACTTATAAACTAATTGGTTCGACGTGCATATGTGATGCTGATCCGACGACTAAACCAAAACTTAAAACTTAAACATTTTATCTTTCTCTCAGCTCAGGTTAATATTTTGTGTTACAGTTTTCTATCTCACGTCCGTATCCTTACAGTCACTCCGCCGTGTTCCAGTGATATATCCTGTTCACTTTCATATCGACGGGATCCACAATTGTCCTCACCAAACGTAGCATTCAATTTCTTTGATGTGGTTTGTTGACCTAATCTACAGCACTACTTACTTCTCTTGCGCATGTGTACACGTGCTGTATGTGTAGTATTGATTATGACGTCACAAACTGATGTGTAATAGGAAAACGCAAAACTTAATGCTGAGTCATGTGTATAGATCAATGGAAAAACCAAGATTTGTTTGCAACTTCTCATGGGTAGATTGAGAGTCTGGTCAACATTGACTAATACATCAATTCAAGGCTTTGGCTGAGGATATGGCAGAGGGTAATACGGAGGAGGGAGTTGCTTGAAATGTTCGATACCCCCCCAACTACATTTATGATTTATTATTATAAATCATTTATTATTATAAATCATAGGCGAAGCAGCACGAAAAAAAACAAATAAAATAAAAAGCACGATAAAATATAGTTTTACAAATGAATATGAAAATCGTGTAATACCATTTACAGGCCGTCAACCAGAGTAAACGAGTCGTTGATTTTCTAGGCACCACGTATACGTTCAATAGTTAGCCATTGCTTTTTGAACAGTGAGGTTTATTTTTACGGTTCGTAAAAATCTCCGAGAACAAATTTACTTCCATGCTGCCCGCCACGGGGTTCGAACCAAGTACTCTTGAGTTGTGATGGAGTTCATTACCGCTAAGCCACAGACGCCCACGCAAAGTACACAAATAATATACATTGACGTTTCGACCAAAATGCCTTTATTATGCAAAGAATACAAAAGAAACGAAGAAATTCAGATTCCTATATGACACACATAACATATATACAATAAGATATTCGATAATATTAGAAATCATATAAATCTTCTTCGATCGCTCTATATCGACCACTTGTTAACGACTCTTTGTGATTTGCATGTGATCTGAGCATAAGAGCGATTGCACGTTGTGCCAGTTATGCGCAGCACATCCGATTTTTGCGACGCTTTTTATTTACTAGGGCAGCTTCCTAGGCCCCTACCTCAGTCGCCTCTTACAACATGTCTTGTAGGTAGCAGTGTTACTATTCTTTGCTCCCTTACGAGCCCCGGCTACACACGGACGAAAAAATCATATAAATGATAAACACTAAATGCTTTATTGTAGATCTTGAAAGAGCACGTGTTTTTTAATTTAAATACTGCGTTTCAATTGTCAAACTGCAACCTATATATCATGAAACCGTAGCCTATTATTTTCGAAGTCCACCTGTCCCCTAGGATGCCCATGCATGTTTCGCCACCATTTTTTTTTCCCGATCCAGAAGCACTTGAGCTTTTCAGCTCTTCGGCTCGGTGCCATGGACATCGTAACCTTCGGTTCGGTGCCACGAACACCGTAAATCTGGGGAATCTGTGACTTTTTGTGCCATCCCGCGGAATTGAACCCGCACACACAGAGGGATAGTCACCGTAGTCCAACGCGCTACGAACACGCTCGGCAGACGGGCGTTTCGCCACTATACGCTGTCATCATCATATTAGACAGTTCGAATACTTGTACACCCGTTCTTAGTGTTTGGCCGTTTATATATCACATTAGACTGATAACAACGGCCGAAAATAACGAACGAGAGAAGAAGAAGAAGAATACTTGTGAAAAAAAGTTGTGTTATCATGTTTCTCCACTATCCCCTGTTATCATTAAGATAGTCAGTCTGAAGACTAGCGATGACATTCTGTGATCATGGGAGATTTAGAAGGACGCTTCCCCTATCTCTTGTTTTAATTTATATGTTTCTTCTCTTGCGTTCCGTCATCCGTTCATTTCATACCTCTGTCATCGTTCATCTTTTTCTTTCTAATGTTTATATTATTGCTATTCACAATTTGTCTTTCTATAGGTGCTACAATACAAGATTTGCTGAATCATCAAAGTAATTCCCTAATGGATTACCGTTACCGACATCGACATGTTTTAGACATAACCCTCGCTCAACCTTGGAAAATTTCAGACATTTCGTTATGCAACTCGCGACTGTTAACCACGACGTTATACCTTTAATTGTGTATGTGACTTCTACCAGGTGGTGGATTATGAAGTTTAGCATACCAGTCGCAAATGATTGTCACATTAGGTATACAAATTTCCAGATGAATGTGAAATCTAAAAGTTCTCAATAAACAACCAGATCGTATAGATATTACTTTAAGAAAAAAATGTTGTTAAAGTGAGTTACACCTGTAATCAATGAAATCTCTCAAACTCAACAACATAATCGCTGATGTTCACCATTTTAGGACAGTTCCAATATTTTAATTATAGTTCAAGTATTTTTTTTTTAAAATGGACGCAAGATAAACAGAAGGCGAAATATAACAGTTCTACAAAGTGTAACAATAGGAGAAACTGTCTTTGTGTCAACAACGGATCTTTATCTAGTTATAGTCACACGAACAGCGCACACAGTTTTATTTCTTCAGTAGTATTGTACGGATTCAACGGTATTATCCCTAGTTTAATTATACTTTTTTCTTGGAATTAATAAACGGACATGACACATTTTCTTGGAATTCATGATCATTTACTCGCTGCATAATGCCACAGATTATTAGAATTGAGTATCATTGATCAACTGTGAGATTAAGAGTATCATTGATCTACTGTAAGACTAAGAGTATCATTGATCAACTGTGAAACTAAAAGTATCATTGGTCAACTGTGAAACTAAGAGTATCATTGGTCAACTGTGAGACTAATAAAGATTCAAGTCCTGATGTTGTGTATTCTGATTGAGAGTGTATTTTATAGCTGATCAGTTTTGGGAAAGTAATGATCTGTAACCATTGACATGTCATTGTTGTTGACATCTTGTACCATGGGCAAACAGCCAGGCCGGTTACTGAACAAGGGTCCTCAGTATCTGCGTACCCGAACAAATTCTGGTCTGTTTGGTAAGTAGTTAGTTAATGTCTGTGTTTATGTGGTTAGAGATTAGTTTTTAGTTCAGTCGTCGGATCATCATCATTGCACGTCTAACCTATCAGTCTATAAGTGCTTCGATCTCCCCCTCAGTATCTCTCCCTCAGTATCTCTCTCAGTGTGTGGCGACTAACGGCACCGGTTCTGTGTTGGTTTACTATTCTTCTTTGGCTACCAGCATAGTGTTCTTGTCTAGCTACATCACACTTGGCTTGGAATTCTTGCAGTCTGGTTAGTATTGTAGATTTACCACTATTACTTGAATCATGAGAGATTAACAATACTACAATGATAATATCTCTCTCTCTCGCGATCCCAAATGATAATATAATTTCTTTCTTTCTTTTCTCGAATCCTGTTTGCCTCACAGCGTCAGGTCAAGAAGAGATTTCTAAAACAGGCCCTTGTATGCGCTTTGTAGATAGTGTCTTTCGTCGCCTCTGTTATCTCTGAGATCCATCTTTGCGTGGCCTGCCTTTTGTTTTGTACCCATTGTATCGGAGCAGCATTGCTCTTTGAGGTGCATTGTCTGTTGGTAATCTGCTTACGTGGTTGAACCATTTAATATGTTGTTTCTTGATAAATTCAGTACTGATGTTGTACCCACTTTTTTCCTGATGCCTTCATTTCTCAACCGGTCTCTTCTTGTTACACCCAGCATTCTGCGTAGACACTTCATCTCTGTCGTGACTAGTTTTCTTCTATCATTTGTCTGTCATATCTATAATATAATGTAAGGAAATATGAGGAAGAAATGTGAACAGAGAGAGTTGATTTTGGCCTGACGTAGAAAACAATTAGTAGAAAGACAGCAATGGACATATCTTTGGGAAGACGTATGTATCAAGCTGGACACGAAGAGGATATATATAGATATACGACAATCACGTCTGCTGCTGCTGAAATAAAGAGAACTCGTTTTCTTATCCTGAAAGTATATTAGGGATTACGAGAGGGGGACTGCCTAGAGTAGTTGATAGTAGCTCGGCCTGCTAGCTGTGAGACGCCTCATAGCTCGGGTTCGAACCTACTGTCCGGCATTTGTTCGAGTCCCCTGGTCTTACTCAGGACGATAACATGAGTACCTCTGAAGTCGGAGAAAATCTGCCTGTATGGCGAGGGAATACTAATTACGAGTACATTGAGCACACGGCTGCCAGTGTAAAGTAATTTACAATGTGCACGCTGCTGCCATTGTAAGAAATTGGGAAAACAGATTTTCACGCAAAAATCAGTTTCAGAGATGAAACTTCGTCTGAGTTGAAAGCGGACGAAAGAAAAAAAAAAAAAAAAGAAAAGAAGAAAAAAAAGGGATTACGATGTTATTCCTATTTATCTTTGCCATCGTCCCACGATGGATGATGTGGCACGGTCACGCTGGCGCCTTTACTTCCCAGCGTTTCTCTGGTACCCAATTAAAGCTGGGTCGACCTGAGAACTGCTAAAGTCGGAAATAAATTCCGCTCCCACTGAAATTGAACCCTGGCCCCGCGCTTACCAAGCAAGGGCACCAGCCACTATACTATCGCGTCACATACTACTACTACTATTACTACTACAACAACAAAACCTTTTTCCAGCGAAACATAGACATCTGACTGTAGCTATCTGTTGAATTCTATTCACGACCTTTTCTTTCAAGCTCTTCCCATGAGGTACTATGCCCATGAGGTACTATGCCCATGAGGTACTATGCCCATGAGGTACTATGTCCATGAGGTACTGTGCCCATGAGGTACTGTGCCCATGAGGTACTATGCCCATGAGGTACTATGCCCATGAGGTACTATGCCCATGATGTACTATGCCCATGGGGTACTATGCCCATGAGGTACTATGCCCATGAGGTACTATGCCCATGAGGTACTATGCCCATGAGGTACTATGCCCATGAGGTACTAACGTCTCTTACATACCCTTCGTCGGGTATTCTATGATCGCACTACTATTCTCTGCCCCTGTGTATTCCAGCAAAATGCATGTATGGTTCTACAGTTTCTTGGCAATTTGTTCAATCCATTGCCACTTTCTGTCTTTAATATTCAGCTGTATTGGTTTCTGTCCTGGTATCTATCACCAGGGACTAGATGTTCTGTCACACAAGCTGCATGGGCTGTATCTATTACCAGGGTCTAGATGTTCTGTCACACAAGCTGCATGGGCTGTATCTATTACCAGGGTCTAGATGCTCTTTCACACAAACTGCACGGTCTGTATCTATTACCAGGGTCTAGATGCTCTGTCACACAAGCTGCATTGGCTTGTAGCAGTCAGCTACTCTTTGCAGAACGGAGAGCGAACCGAGTAAACGCTGGCTGAAACCGGACACATCGCCGAAGGATAAGCACCAGAGCTCCAAATGGTGCTGAAGATGTGACGTAAAACACACCAATGCTAAGGCTGCATGAATCAGATGTCCACATGAATAGAATTTATGGGGAGGTCTGGTACATCGGTCTGGGCGGTGATCGCGAGAGAGAGGTTGAATTGGGCTTAACTCGGCTTAAGAGGTTTTAATCTCCTACATTACACACAAAAAACAAACGAGAAAGAAGAAAAAATATAAGGTACAGGGGCGGCTCGTCATTAAGGGCCAGTGGGACCTGGCACCACCAATAATCGAAAGGGTGAATAACTTCCCGGAATAGTAAATGCTAAAAACACCATGATTTTTCCGAAAATTTGTATCTGGCCCCACCAAGAAAAATGACCACGAGCCGCCACTGATAAGGTATCACATCTGATACGGTTCCACCCACAAGATGGAAAAAGGCACAACTAGTGTCGGTAGTAAGTACACCAGTGAAATACGATATCCACAGAAACAGTTCTAATTAATATTAACTGCAAACATATTATCCCTTCTTGCATTTTGTTTTCAATTAAAAAATTAATTAAAACAAATTTTTCTTGTGAATGTCCAGGACTTGGAGTAAGCTTTCACTTATAGCATTCCTGAACGTGAGAGGGTGTAGTTATTGAAAATGTTAATCAGGAAATGATATTCTAGACACGAATATTTTCCTTTTGGAATATTAACAAGTGGGTTGGATTAGCGTAATGCGTAAGAGAGTTGTGGGCTCAATCCCACACGAGAGGAAAGGAATTGGCCCTCATACCTCCTTCACACTAGGGATAAAATTAAAGTGACATGACCTAAGACCCTAAAGTCTGAAAGGGCTACGAAAAATGTTGTTTATTTATAATATTAACAATAAGTTGTATGTTATTATTTCTGGTTAAATATTCAACACGGGATATAACAGGAACAGTGGCGGCTCGTCATTAAGGGCCAGAGGGCGGCGCCCCACCAAAAATAATGTGTAACGTGTATTTATTATGTAATGGATTAAAATATAACCTAATCCAAAACCATGATTTTCCGAAAATGTGTGTCTGGCCCCACCAACAAAAACGATCACGAACCGCCACTGAACAGGAATGACCCGTGCGTTGTCGGAGCCCACAAGGAAGGCAAAGAATGGTAACACTGCGACCCACAAGTCATGTTGTGAGAAGCGACTAAGATACGATTCGGCTTGCGGCTAGCTGACACTCGGGCAACGCCTGATTTGATTGATTGATAGGACCATCTTCATTGCATTTCAGTGAGTAAAAAAACCCATATGTCCTCCGATCTCTTTCTTATACATGAAGATCTCAGCGGCAATGAACGAACTCCCTAGCACCGGCGAGGGTCGCCGATGTAATTTAGAAGGTGGTCAAAATGTTTGGTAGGATTTTTATTTTTAAAAATCTTTCTAATGAATGTATCCCCTAGTAGTGTCTTTCCAGCTTGATCTTCTCGAATTTGAACTGCTAAGGGTTCTTTTACTTGCTCAACTTGAACACAGAGGCTACTTTTTATCGTCCGTCTCCGGTAGGACTAGGAACTCGATCTCACCTACACTGAGATCAGGATCTATGGAAAAAATAACCTGATTGCTCCACGAGGGAGCGAACCTTTGAAACGAGAGGCGACCGTCTAGCCTCTACGCCACAGTGACCTCTAACTTTAGCTACAAAGTCTAGCCAACCATGAACTTGTGTGAGTTGGTTGCGGGCCTATAACCCAACCGGAGCTTAAAATGCATATGAGAGAGAGAGAGAGAGAGGTAGCATGAGTTAACATTGATTCTCTGCCTAGCAGGGTTTGGTCGCTAGTCACAACTTAAACCCGACAAAAAATTAAATAGTAGTTGCTAATTCCATACAATGAAAAAAAATGGTCAGTTTCTTGACGGAATAAAATCGGCCACGAAGAGCTTCTTAACAAGAACAATTAAGAGAAAATACAGGCATTGATGAAAGGCAGACGATGGAGCTGGATAGGGTACGTACTCAGAAGGGATCCTTTTCTTCTTCTTCTGCGTTCTCACTAGATTGGGATTTCGGATTCTCAAATAAAGGCAGCCGTCTGCCTCAGATTATCAGCCACACCATACAGTTAGTCTTCTGCGTTCTCACTAGATTGGGATTTCGGATTCTCTAATAAAGGCAGTCGTCTGCCTCAGATTATCAGTCACACCATACAGTTTGTCTTGGACGCTAGTGTAAGTGGGCTACCTTTTTCTTCTCAAGTCTGCATTCTGGAGACAGTTCTGTAGGATATAATTCCTATGATTTCTGCTTCCCCGTTTGTGCCGACCTCTTCCCGCAGTAAGTTTTGGCCACCCTCGTGATGGTAGGTCTGACATTCTTGCTGCGTGACTAAATCTCCGAGGCAGATTGGCGACCGTAGAATCCGTTATCCCATTCCTCATTGTGAGGGTCGTTGCACCATGTTATGCGCCTTACGGCCTGGTGCCTCCATTTTCTGCAGGCATTTGTTTCGGGTTAGCATTCCTAGCGGACACGTGCATCCGATTTCAGCCAAACCTCCTTAGTCGCCTCTTACGACATGCGTGACAGGTAACAGTGGTTCTATTCTTTACACCCCAAATTTGGGCCCCGGTAACCACTCGGGCGAGAAGGAACCAGAAACCATTACAAGAACTGCCATTAATTTGATCCTTGAGGAAAGGAGAAGTTGAGGCAGTTCAAGGGCAGCCTGACGGAGAACATTGGAGAAGGAGACGCACTTTTTAGGTCCGTTACGGTGCTTGAAAATGGCCACTGATCGAGCATGATGGAGAGAGTTTATTGCTGTCCTGCAAGACGCCACAAGACATGCAGACTGTTGCCGAGTCCGTGTCTAGGGACATGAATAAGACGAAGACATAAAGTGTCTAAAGACAACGATTTATTTCATTGCACTGGGTTCTATCTGATATAGCCCGGTCACTCTCTGCAGAAATCACAAGCCACCTGCCGATAGTATTGCACAAGGCACGAACTCCATAGCTCCGGTAACAATCATAAAGCTCTGGGGAAAATGCACTCGTGAACAGAACGACGTGGTCCGGATTCGAACCCATGGCGTTCGCAACGAAAGGCAATCTGTTTGGATTGTTTGTTATAATGATCCTGATTAATCGCACTGTAAAATTGCTTCAAACATCCCTATCCGTATACTTACCAATCGATAAAGATGTATAAATTAGTAAAAGGAAAAAACAAACGATAAAGATGTATAAATTAGTGAAAGGAAAAACAAACGATAAAGATGTATAAATTAGTAAAAGGAAAAAACAAACGATAAAGATGTATAAATTAGTAAAAGGAAAAACAAACGATAAAGATGTATAAATTAGTAAAAGTAAAAACAATCGATAAAGATGTATAAATTAGTAAAAGGAAAAAACAAACGATAAAGATGTATAAATTAGTAAAAGTAAAAACAATCGATAAAGATGTATACATTAGTAAAAGGAAAAAACAAACGATAAAGATGTATAAATTAGTGAAAGGAAAAACAAACGATAAAGATGTATAAATTAGTAAAAGTAAAAAACAATCGATAAAGATGTATAAATTAGTGAAAGGAGAAAACAAACGATAAAGATGTATAAATTAGTAAAAGGAAAAACAAACGATAAAGATGTATAAATTAGTAAAAGTAAAAAACAATCGATAAAGATGTATAAATTAGTAAAAGTAAAAACAATCGATAAAGATGTATAAATTAGTAAAAGGAAAAAACAAACGATAAAGATGTATAAATTAGTAAAAGTAAAAACAATCGATAAAGATGTATAAATTAGTGAAAGGAAAAACAATCGATAAAGATGTATAAATTAGTAAAAGGAAAAAACAAACGATAAAGATGTATAAATTAGTAAAAGGAAAAACAATCGATAAAGATGTATAAATTAGTAAAAGGAAAAAACAAACGATAAAGATGTATAAATTAGTAAAAGTAAAAACAATCGATAAAGATGTATAAATTAGTAAAAGGAAAAACAAACGATAAAGATGTATAATTAGTAAATAGTTAAATCGAATCGATAAAGATGTATACATTAGTAAAGGAAAAAACAAACGATAAAGATGTATAAATTAGTAAAAGGAAAAACAAACGATAAAGATGTATAAATTAGTAAAAGTAAAAAACAATCGATAAAGATGTATAAATTAGTAAAAGGAAAAACAAACGATAAAGATGTATAAATTAGTAAAAGGAAAAACAAACGATAAAGATGTATAAATTAGTAAAAGGAAAAAACAAACGATAAAGATGTATAAATTAGTAAAAGTAAAAACAATCGATAAAGATGTATAAATTAGTAAAGAAAAACAACGATAAAGATGTATAAATTAGTAAGGAAACAACGATAAAGATGTATAAATTAGTAAAGGAAAACAATCGATAAAGATGTATAAATTAGTAAAAGGAAAAACAAACGATAAAGATGTATAAATTAGTAAAAGGAAAAACAATCGATAAAGATGTATAAATTAGTAAAAGGAAAAACAAACGATAAAGATGTATAAATTAGTGAAAGGAAAAACAAACGATAAAGATGTATAAATTAGTAAAAGTAAAAAACAAACGATAAAGATGTATAAATTAGTAAAAGGAAAAACAAACGATAAAGATGTATAAATTAGTAAAAGGAAAAACAAACGATAAAGATGTATAAATTAGTAAAAGTAAAAAACAATCGATAAAGATGTATAAATTAGTAAAAGTAAAAACAAACGATAAAGATGTATAAATTAGTAAAAGGAAAAACAAACGATAAAGATGTATAAATTAGTGAAAGGAAAAACAATCGATAAAGATGTACAAATTAGTAAAGGAAAAACAAACGATAAAGATGTACAAATTAGTAACAACCACAAATAATGTAACATTTGTGTACATATTTCATAAAGCTACCCCTCCCACCTCCCAATTTTTTTTTTTTTAAATTTGGTCACATAAAACTGTTAATTCTTGTTTTTAATTTTGACAATAAAAAGTAATCTGACATATTCTTTTATTGTTAGACCCAGCATTGTCTAAGACTTTGTTTTTGCTTGTTTTCTACTTTAGACAGTCAATATGTGGATCGAGAAACGATCGTCGACTTCTGACCTTGTTAAACAACAAATACCGTTATATCAACAGACGGTTTGTTTGTACGTCTTGGAATCTCAGTAACCTTTGCCGTGAACGCACTTATACATGTTACTTGGGGATCAATCTGGCTAGTCTCACAGTCCAGCAGATTTAAGATCGTTACAATCGTCATTCTTCCCTCTCACTGGCCTATTACTGTCGTTGATTGAAATGATAAACATCGACATTTTGAGAGAGAAGACAGATAATTCGAAATGGTTCATTTATGGCGTAGATTTTCTTCAGTCAATAAACTTGTTCTGTGTCATACATTTTATTAATTTACATGGGGTGTTTCTGTGGCGCAGAGGTTAGTTGCACACCTCTCATTCCAAATATACTTCGTGGAGCCATCAGAATATTTTTGCAGAGATTCATAATCTCAGTGTAGGTGAGTTCCTAGTCCTATCGGAGACGGACGATAAAACTTAAGTCCCGTGTTTAAGTTGAGCTCATAAAAGAACCCTTGGCAGTTCAACATCAAGAAGGGCAGGATGGAAAACCGTTGCCCAAGCAACATTCATTAGAAAGATGCATTCTGTCGCCTTGTCTGTTTAACATATATGCTGTTAACATATATGCTGTTAACATATGCTAGTACATATGTGTATATTAGTTGTAACTTTGCCACGACAAACTTCAGAACAAGTTATGGCACATATATCTGTATGTTAATATTTAAAGGTTCAATGGTGAGAGGTTGGTTTCATTGCACCAGCTTTCCCCATATGGTTCTGGCTGCCTCCACAAAAATGGCACGCCACCTGCCAGCGTATTGCACACTGCACGAATTCCTTAGCTCCAAGCTCCAGCAACAATTCTAGAGATCTCTCGAACAAAACACATACGTGAAGTCGAAATAGGTGGTCCGGATTCTTTCTTCTTGTTTGGCGATCTCTAGTCATGCGCTTAGTTTACTGTGGACCACAAACTGGGCAGTCAGCTTCAGGTCTGTCAGGTTTCCTTCTTCAGCTATCTCTAGTCATGCGCTTAGTTTACTGTGGACAACAAACTGGGCAGTCAGCTTCAGGTCTGTCAGGTTTATCCAAAGCTTAGTTTTTAGGTCGACTGGGTGTGATCACATGTTGCTTCTCAGCTCACATAGGAGAGGACAGTACTGCAGGACATGATTCCGGATTCGCACCTACGACCCCAGAACGCAAAACTGGCGCCGAGTGGTTACCGGGGTCCAAATTAGGGTGTAAATAATAGAACTACTGTTACCTGCCACGCATGTCGTAAAAGGCGACTAAGGAGGTTGGGCGTGGGGCTAGCTACCCCACATCGTAAAAAAAAACACTAGATGGCTACAGAACGGAAAGCGAACCGAGTAAACGCTGGCTGAAATGGATACATCGTCGAAGGATAAGCACCAGAGCTCCAAATGGTGCTGAAGATGTGACGTAAAACACACCAATTCTAAGGCTGCATGAATCAGATTTCCACATGAATAGAATTTATGGGGAAATCTGGTACATCGGTCTGGGCGGTGATCGCGAGAGAGAGAGAGAAGAACGCAAAACCAACAGCTTGACCACTTCGTTACATATCACCCCCCATCCCTACTGCCTACCCTATTTTGTGTATATCTATATATTTCGATGCAGCTTTTAGTATCCCTGATTTAGGCGGTGTTGTGGTTGCCTCGAGTGTATCGATTTGTTGAACCTTAGAATGTGTCAACCCTAATAATAGAATGATCCATAACATAGTCTAAGCGTGTCGTGTGTGTTCAGTTTCAGGGAATAACCAAACACAAGGTAGTGAAGTGTGTCGGCAGGATTTGTTTATTTATGCAGGAAACGCTATACGAACGCTGAGCATTTGACAGAAAAGCGAAAATAATCTTACAACTAGCTTTCTTTCCCTAAGGTTTACATCCGTAGCAGTTGTGAACATCTTGTCCTTGTTATGTTCAATTAACATATTGTGTAACTATCTTTACCATGGTTGTCCCTTGAAATATATGCAATGTTTCTTCTTCGCCCGCTATGAATTCAGGCGTAGTCAGGGTGTCCGGTATGACGCCTCTGATTAATTTTTGGCGTGAAAGCATACTTTCCTTTTATCAGTGTCCTTCGCCATACCTTCTCCGACTTCAGGGGTAATAACAAGGTTTTAGTACTACTATGTGTGTTGTCATCTCGCTTATATAGCAACTGTTGCTCTAGGCAACACATAGCAACCGTTGCTCTAGGCAACACATAGCAACTGTTGCTCTAGGCAACACATAGCAACTGTTGCTCTAGGCAACACATAGCAACCGTTGTTCAAGGCAACACATAGCAACCGTTGTTCAAGGCAACACATAGCAACTGCTGCTCTAGGCAACACATAGCAACTGTTGCTCTAGACACCACATAGCACTAACACATAGGACTGACTGTAGTCAAAACAGTACTTGTTATCATACACAATGAGTTTTTGACCCAAGCTGGCCTCGAACACGTTTCCACGACACGTTGTCACTGGTGCAGCTTGTTATCAACGTCGCTATCGGCGACCCATCTAAAGTCAACGCGTGTTAGTGGATACGATTATGGAAAAGACTTCCTCAAAGACCAAAGCAGAACAGATCATATAATTATATTTCGCCTACATACCGGACACTGCAGATCAACAAACACTTACATAGACTAGTAATAAAGTCAAACAGATCTCTGCCAGCGTCAGCGAGCAGTACAGACACATCTTCTTCTTCTCCTTCTTCTTCTTTGCGTTCATTCTTTACGACCACTTTTAATCACTCTTTGTGATATGATTTGATCTTTGTCAAGAACGTGTATACGTTGCACATTGGTTTGTAGGCCCCTAAACGCATAGACTTCTAAACGTTTAGGACATGTGCATCCGATTTCAGCCAAACCTCCTTAGTGGCCTCTTACGACATGCGTGGCAGGCAACATTGGTTCTATTCTTTACACCCCAAATTTGGGCCCCGGCAACCACTCGGGCGAGTACAGACACATAAAATGAGTCCTGCAAGACTGTCCTCTCCTGTGTGAACTGTGAAGCAATATGTAAAAGTGCTTAACATTGTTCATTTGGAGATCATCTTCATTGGACATGTCCATAATTGCTCAGATCTCCTCCCAAGCATGTATCTCAGTGTGTTTAGACTAACAACTCCGTTCCGTGCTGGTTGATGTGTCTACTGGGGTTCTTCTCGTGGTATTGCCGTCTTGCCGCACCTATCGGTATGCATAACTTGCTTAACCGAGATAAAGAATACCCTTTGTCTTCATTGAAATCTTCAAAGGGTATTCTTTATCTCGGTTATACATACCGAAATCTTTCCCCGCGTGCCCAGCGTGTTCGTAGCGCGTTGGACTACGGGTGACTAGTCCTCTGTAAGTGCGGGTTCAACTCCGCGACTGGCAGAAAAGCTACAGGTTCCCCAGATTTACGGTGTTCGTGGCACCGAGCCGAAGGGTTGCGATGTCCATGACACCGAGCCGAAGAGCTTTCAGCTCAAGTGCTTCTGGATGGGGAAAAAAAAATTTGAAATCTTCATAGCGTGTTTTCTCTAGAGCAGCTTTTCCCAAACTGGGGACCGCTAGGTACTCACAGGGGTCCATCAAGCGCTTGAAGAAATATTATGATTTTGACATTTCAAATTAAAAATAAATTAAAAAACATGTATGAAAACAGTGGTAAACTAGTTCCGCTGTGAAATCAAAGGATCCGGAACAGACCGGAGTCTACATATATGACAGGACAAAATGAAAGGTCATTTGAAGTTTCCCGCAGTCTGAGAAATTGGAGCCAGCTTGACTGTTGGTGTGGTGTAATAATAGCTCCATCGCTAGAAGATTTTCATATATAGAAACTTTTGGGGATCCATGGCAGCAAAATGTATTTAAAAAGGGCGTTCCGCGGTAATGCAAAGTTTGGAAACCGCTGCTCTAGAGCATTGATGATGTTGCTTGTGTCCATACTTGACAATATAATGGAAGCTGCTACCACAGAATGTGATATGCCTTTTATCTTCTGCTTTGAAAGTTATCAGAAAGTAATAGAACCTTCACATATGAACAAAACAACATCTGTAGATTTGTGTTTTAAATGATTCCACCAGTGGCGGCTCGTGATCTTTTTTGTTGGGGGCAGACACAAATTTTCGGAAAATCATGGTTGTGGGTTAGGTTATTTTTAATTTATTAAATAATAAATGCACGTTACGTATCATTTTTGGTGGGGCCCGGCCCTCTGGCCTTAATGAAGAGCCGCCACTGGATTCTACTGTATTAACTTTCTTCAGCGAAGTAGTTTTACAGTAGTAGTTGGGACTCAGTATAATAATAACATTTTCCGTAGCTTTTTTTCAGACTTTAGGGGATACGGTCACTTCCCTTCACATTTCTAGTCCCTAGAGTACAGGAGGTAGGAGGACCAATTTCTTTCCTCACGCATGAAGCATTGAGTGGTCAACTGAACCCACAACCCTCTTGTATCCTAGTCGATAGTCGAATACTTATGCATTACGCTAATCCACCCCACAAGTTGTGATTGCTGACAGCAATTCTGTTAATCACAAAGCAGACCGCTAAGTGTTAACTGATTCAGTACCAGGTTTTTTTCTCCTCTGGACGGAATTATTTTTTTAGCTTCAAAATATTGCACACATACTTTAGTTAAATTAAAATATTGTTTCTAAATATGATTTAAAGTTGAACTTATTATATATCAAATTAAAGATAAATGATTGTACTTTCATAAAATATTTATTGTATGCGAAAATATAATGTTGTGTTGACTGTGCATGACAAATATTAGCATGTAATAAAAAATTAATTGAAATTGTGAGAACAAAAATCCAACTTACCAAGGGCCTTGAGGAACAATATGGTGAATAAATCAGTGTAACTGCTCTCTTTATATAAGTAATCCATTTATGAATACACAAAAATTAAGAAAATATTGACGGAATATATGGTTTACTAACTGTTCGCAAATTAGCAACACGACCATCTGGAACCTGACTGGGGCAACGCCCCTCTCGCAGCTGGTTGGGAAACACTACTAGTATTATTTAAATTATTAATAATCGACGTATTTAAATCACAAACTTCTGTGTCATCAGAATCAGAAGCTTCACTATCTTCACTATCAGTATCTACATCTTCATGCAACCAATCTCGCGCTTCTGCAGCTGTAAAACGTGCAGAACGAGCTGATAACAAACCATTTCTAGACTCTGAATTGTTAGACATTATTTTTTAATCACAGGGTAACTTGAAAACGAAAATTAAACTTGGTTTCACTTCTGATTCTAGTCAAAACCACGATGTTGTGATTTGGTTATCGTTAGTACTTCCTTTCTACTTAGTTTCCGGTTGATATAAAACTACAATCGGAGTGAAAATTAATAAAACTCAACGCAATAGTAGCCGTATTTTAAAAGACGCTTGGGACACGCAGATAAGAAATATGTGCACTAGAGTGTTCCACGGGACTGAATCAGTTAAATGACTATCACTTTACACTTCCTGACCCAAGAGTGCAGGAGGTAAGAGGGCCAGTTACTTTGGAAACGTAGATTACGTGATCTGAGCCCACAACCATTTTGTTGTTCGATTTGAAAAGCGAACATTCTATTATTTCGTCCCACTTTTAAAAGCTATACTTTTATAATAAACACTAAGTAAGGGGAAACAATTCTTCTGGTTTTAATCGTTTCGAGTTATTAGATTGCTTCCCTAGGTATTTTTTCTTTTCTTCAAATTTGTCAGAGTGGTAACAGGGGCCCAAATTGGGGTGTAAAGAATAGAACCACTGTTACCTGTCATGCATGTCGTAAGAGGCGACTAAGGAGGTTGGGCGTGGGGCTAGCTACCCCACACCGTAAAAACACTAGATGGCTACAGAACGGAGAGCGAACCGAGTAAACACTGGCTGAAACCGGACACATCGTTGAAGGATAAGCACCAGAGCTCCAAATGGTGCTGAAGATGTGACGTAAAACACACCAATGCTAAGGCTGCATGAATCAGATTTCCACATGAATAGAATTATGGGGAGATCTGGTACATTGGTCTGGGCGATGATTGAGAGAGAGAGAGAGAGAGAAAGAGAGAGATTGCTTCCCGTAGGTCTTTTTATCTTCTTCTTCAAATATGTTAAAAACGATACAAATAGAAAGGATAATCTACTGTATAGACAAGATTTTTAAAGGTGGTATATCTTAATATTAGAGAAAGAACCTGCATCACACTTCTTGTGTGGTATTTGTACCTACAGTTACATCTGCACCAGGGATGTTACTATTACAAGCAGAACAAACGTATCCTTACACAAAATTAAACAACTGAAAAGAGTATGGAATTTGGCTGAAATTGGATGCACATGTCCTAAACTTGTAGAAGTCTATGCGTTTAGGGGCCTACCAAACCAATGTGCAACGTTCTTGGCAAATATCAAACATATCACAAAGAGTGATTAAAATTGGTCGTAAAGAACGAACGCAAAGAAGAAGTATGGAATGAAACTGATAGGAAAACAAAGATCAGAATACAAAGAGCATGCATATTTCCAGTAGAATTTTAGCAAGACACCGGAAAAAGGGTATATGTGCTTTTGAAAATACGTTTTATAGAAAAGTTCTTCTGTATAACATGGATAGTGAAGATAAGAAATATATCTATCCTGAAAGAACTCAACATTAAAGAAAATTGAAGGATGATGACAGAACACTCATGATACACAGAGCACTCATGGCACATAGAACACTCATGGCACATAGAACACCATATACAGAATACCATGGCACATAGAACACTATGGCACATAGAACACCATGATACAAGAACACCATGGCACATAGAACACTCATGATACATAGATACTCATGATAATAGAACACCATGCATAGAACACTCATGATACACGAATACCATGGCACATAGAACACTCATGGGACATAGAACACTCATGACATAGAACACTCATGATACACAGAACACTCATGATACATAGAATACTCATGATACATAGAACACTCATGATACACAGAATACTCATGATACATAGAACACTCGTGATACACAGAATACTCATGATACATAGAACACTCGTGATACACAGAATACTCATGATACATAGAACACTCATGATACACAAAATACTCATGATACATAGAACCCTCCGTGCACATAATACTCATGATACATAGAATACTCATGATACACAGAACACTCGTGCACAGAATACTCATGGTACATAGAACACTCGTGCACAAAAACTCGTGGTACAGAAAGAGTTAAGTGACCTTCAGTCGCCGATATATATTTATTTTTGTTATCTATTTTTTAGCCCAACACAAAAAGAGTGCAGTGGAACTTTTGGCTGCCAGTAAAGCTCAGTTTTACACCATCAAACACTCAGTGGATCTTGATAAACATCAAGATTTGGCAGTGACAAAAGGACAGAATGAAAGGTAGGTTTCATGGAAAAACATTTAGTCATATTTCTCGTTGGGATGTTGTGGTTATCATGAATAGTAGGACATAATTAGAATCATGGCGCCCTCGTGTTTCCAGGGCGTGCAAGGAGAGCAAAGAATAGTAACACTGCAACCTACAAGGCATGTCGTAAGCGGCGACTAAGGTGATGATGATGCTCGTCCATCACGGGTGATGATGAGTACATAATTTTCATCCAAAGGAATGTATTTGCGTTATGTTTGTCCTGTGTGTGCTTAGATGACTAGTGAGCCCGATGCGGGCTTGAAATGTTCATGTACAGTGTGGGCAAGGTATACTTGCACTTGTGGGGAGTTTTACTGCCTTTCTATTTTGGCGTTTTTGTTCCATCCGTGCTGTTCTACCTGCCTCGCAGGTCGAAGAACCGTGTCGACTAAGATAGGGGCATAGGGAAGCTCATTGGCTGAAATCGGATGCACATGTCTAAACGTGTAGAAGTCTATGCGTTTAGGGGCCTACCGAACCAATGTGCAACGTATACACGTTCTTGGCAAAGATCAAACATATCACAAAGAGTGATTAAAATTGGTCGTAAAGAACGAACACAAAGAAGAAGAAGGAAGCTCAATCAATCAATCGCCATGCCTACAGATGTATGCGATCATGTCTCTCCACAACTCTCTCCTTGGTGTAGTTAATCAGTTCTAACGTTGATCTTTTATCGAACCACGATGTCAGACCATCCAACATCTTCCTCTGTCCTCCACGATCTCTCCTTCCCTGAATTTTAGCTGTTGTTACCAAATATTCTAAACCTTCTCTTCGCATTATATACCGGAAGAATCCTGATTGTCTGATTAGGGAAGCTACCATAGTAAATAAAAAGTGTCGCAGAAATCGGATGTGCTGGCCTACTTGTAGGCGCATAACTGGCACAACGTACAATCGCTCTTAGGCTCAGACCACATACAAATCTCAGAGTGATTTCACAAGTAGTCGTTATGGAGTGTCCGAAGAAGAAAAAGGGTAAAATAATCCTGCCTGAAATAATTCTATAGATTACAAATAGATATATATATATTTCTTGCAGATTTATCTTTATATCGGCATCGCAAGGACATCATTTTTACCTCTTATCCACATTTCAAAGACTTTAATCTTATTATTTAGATCTTAAAGGTTTACAACTTATTTTGTGTCCTGATCTCAAAGATTTCAATCTATCTTTTATCCATTTACTCTCACGCATACATTCTCACACACTCTGTCACAAACATCCAGTAATTCATGCACCCTCAAACACACGCTGTCACAAACATCCAGTTATTCATGCGCCCTCAAACACACGCTGTCACAAACATCCAGTAATTCATGCGCCCTCAAACACACGCTCACACATACTTGCACTCACTCTTTCAAGTACACGTCACACACACACACACTCTCTCTTTTCTCTCTCTCACACACATTTTCTTCCTCTTCTCTCATGTACATTATCATGCGTACGCACGCACACACACACATGCACCACACATTCTCTCACACACACATTTTCTTCCTCTGCTCCCATGTACACTATCATGCGTACCCAAACACATACCACACTATCTCAGACACACCACACACCCTCTCAGACACACTACACACCCTCTCAGACACACACTGAGAACTATGCCTTATAGAGAGAACTGTGTAGTTGTTGAATACATGACATTCTATGAATATATCTTTACATAACAGTTATGTGAAAGCTAATCTTACCGAGTCACGTGCCCATTGGCACATAATTCAATATGTTATTTGATTAATGGGTTAGTCATGGGCGGCACGGGACGCTGGGGGCGGCATGGGACGCTGGAAGAATGAGGGGTACAGGGCAGAGATGAAACGTAAATATCATCATCATCAAATAGCTTGTCCTGAGCAGAACTTTGCCCCCCTTTCCCCAACAGTTCTCCAGAATTTCTCTCTCATAGGCCAGATGTCCTGCCTCTGCAGCCGTCATGTTCAAACCATCAGTTACATCCTTAATTCATCTTCTCCGTGGTCTTTCTCTTCTTCTCTTTGCCGGTATGCCTCCTTCCATCATAGTCTTCTCCAGCCGTTCATGTCTTTTTATATGTCCAAAATATCTCAATTTTCTCTTTCTTATTTGTAACATCAGCCAGTTTTCTTTGATTTTGAGTTCTTTCTGGATAGATATATTTTTCTCTCTCTGTCCAAGATATACGAATGACTCTTCTGTAACACTTATATTCAAAATCACATATATGTTTTTCCACTGCTTTATTAATGTCCATGAAACGTATATACACAAGAGATAATTAGTTGCCACAGTCAGTTAAGTCCAAATATAACTGCTTTCACATATCTTGGCGCCCGTGTGTTGCCGAGTAACACTGCGACCTACAAGGCATGTCGTAAAAGGCGACTGAGGTAGGGACCTAGGAAAGTTACCCTAGTTAATAAAAAGCGTCGCAGAAATCGGATGTGCTGGCCTTCTTGTAGGCAACTGGCACTGCGACCTACAAGGCATGTCGTAAGAGGCAACTAAGATGATGATGATGCTTGTCCATCACGGGTGATGATACAACGTACAATCGCTCTTAGGCTCGGATCACATACAATCACAAAGAGTGGTTAACAGGTGGTCGATATGGATCGTTATAAGAAGAAGAACATATCTTGGAAGTGTTATCAGCCACGAAGGAAGAGCCGAAGAACTGGATCTGACAATAGAAGCAAACTGAGCAAAACACGATGTGCATTCTTGATCCTCAGATGGTTTTTAAATCAGCCCAATGCCCGTCTGCCCAGCGTGTTCGTAGCGCGTTGGACTACAGTGACTAGTCCTCTGTAAGTGCGGGTTCAACTCCGCGGACTGGCAGAAAAACTACAGGTTCCCCAGATTTACGGTGTTCGTGGCACCGAGCCGAAGGGTTACGATGTCCATGGCACCGAGCCGAAGAGCTTTCAGCTCAAGTGCTTCTGGATCTGAAGAAAAAAAAAATCAGCCCAATACAGCATCGAAACCAAGATGAATATATACCGCAGCTGTGTGCTATCAACTTTACTATACCGCAGCTGTGTGCTATCAACTTTACTATACCGCAGCTGTGTGCTATCAACTTTACTATACCGCAGCTGTGTGCTATCAACTTTACTATACCGCAGCTGTGTGCTATCAACTTTACTATACCGCAGCTGTGTGCTATCAACTTTACTATACCGCAGCTGTGTGCTATCAACTTTACTATACCGCAGCTGTGTGCTATCAACTTTACTATACCGCAGCTGTGTGCTATCAACTTTACTATACCGCAGCTGTGTGCTATCAACTTTACTATACCGCAGCTGTGTGCTATCAACTTTACTATACCGCAGCTGTGTGCTATCAGCTTTACTATATATCTCAGAATGCTGGAGAATGATATAGAGAATTATATGGAGAACAAGATATGTCCAAATAACTTCCATACAACTTGTCTGCTAATGATCTTACGCGTGTTAGGCCAAATACTATCTCTAACCAAGAACTGAGTACCCAGCGTCAGCAAGAAAATATGAGCACTATCTCTTATTGACTACTTGTTATAGATATTCGTGACCGCCCGAGTGGTTACCGGGCCCAAATTTGGGGTGTAAAGAATAGAACCACTGTTACCTGCCACGCATGTCGTAAGAGGCGACCAAGGAGGTTTGGTTGAAATCGGATGCACATGTCCTAAACGTGTAGAAGTCTATGCGTTTAGGGGCCTACCAAACCAATGTGCAACGTATACACGTTCTTGGCAAAGATCAAACATATCACAAAGAGTGATTAAAGCTGGTCGTAAAGAACGAACGCAAAGAAGAAGAAGAAGAAGATATTCGTGACATATTTATTATTATCTATATCAACGACTGACTAATTATTATCTATATCATTGACGGACTAATTATTATCTATATTAGTGACTGACTAATTATTATCTATATTAGTAACTGACTAATTATTATCTATATTAGTGACTGACTAATTATTATCTATATTAGTGACTGACTAATTATTATCTATATTAGTGACTGACTAATTATTATCTATATCAGTGACTGACTAATTATTATCTATATCAGTGACTGACTAATTATTATCTATATTAGTGACTGACTAATTATTATCTATATCAGTGACTGACTAATTATTATCTATATTAGTGCCTGACTAATTATTATCTATATCACTGACTGTCTAATTATTATCTATATCATTGACGGACTAATTATTATCTATATGAGTGATTGACTAATTATTATCTATATTAGTGACTGACTAATTATTATCTATATGAGTGATTGACTAATTATTATCTATATTAGTGACTGACTAATTATTATCTATATCAGTGACTGACTAATTATTATCTATATAAGTGACTGACTAATTATTATCTATATTAGTGACTGACTAATTATTATCTATATCAGTGATTGACTAATTATTATCTATATTAGTGACTGACTAATTATTATCTATATGAGTGATTGACTAATTATTATCTATATTAGTGACTGACTAATTATTATCTATATTAGTGACTGACTAATTATTATCTATATCAACAGCAACTGACTAATTATTATCTATATGAGTGATTGACTAATTATTATCTATATGAGTGATTGACTAATTATTATCTATATGAGTGATTGATTAATTATTATATATATCAGTGACTGTCTAGTTAGTATTTTGTTGCTATACAACAAGAGAGTCATTGTGCTATGTCAGATTTTGTTTAGACAGACATCAAACAAAATGATTTTAAAATAAATCAAATTAACAAACTAAATATTTACAGTTATTTTGTGAGGTAGGCCGCCCCCGGTTACATAAATATTTACTGGGACTGCGTCCTATAACAACCACACTTCTGCTGGCAGCGTAGAAACACAGCGTGCTGGTTTATCTTGAGTGAGGCAATTTATTCACACAAAAGGCTTGCCTCTACACACGATAACTGCATCAGGCATAACCGCAAGGTCTGATGATTGATTTTTCCCCCATAAGCCTTCTCTGTAGTGATACCATTACCAGTCCTCTAACACGCTCAACTTCATCAGGAATAGAGGGACATACGTTCTTGTAAATAAAATAATTCCGATAAGTAGGGTTCTACATATACCGGGGAAAAGCTGTGTTAATGCATGTGATCCAGCACACGTTCCCATCCCCCACCAATCCCTTGTGGTTTTTATGCTGATATTGATTTTGTCTTTGAGTTGCAAGGATGTGCTCAATGCTAGCGTGTGCTGCGTGTTGTAGGACTTCATTTTCGTAACGGTTCCAGTTTGGCTGGATGTAAATGTGAAACCATCTTGTTGTGACTGGCTCGCGTTTCGAACTTTTGGATGCTGTAGTGAATTTTGAGCAGGTTCTGATGATGTGACGGTAAGATAGATGAGTAGAGAGAGAGAGAGAGAGAAGATAGTACACGTGAGTGGCTGGTATATCGTTTATGTTGTTTAAAGTTATGTATTTGTCTATCTCTCTCTATCTCTCGCGATTCCCGCCTAGACTGATGAACCAAATGTTATCATGAATTTTACTGTTGCTTTTAGGGACTCCGTCTGTCTCTCCGTACAGCTTCTCGTGAAGCTCTCTGTCTTTTCGGGCCAAGTCTCTTTTCTCAGACCTGCTAACAGCTGGCAGTCTTGCAGTATGTGCTCTGCCGACATGTCCGCCTTTTCACAGTGTCACAGGCTAGTTGTGCCAATTTTAAATTTGTGGAACATGTGGGTCCGAAGTCTGTTATGGCCAGTACGGAGACGGAATATAGCAACTTGTTCGCTACGGATTTGTCTATGAAAGGAGCAAGAGATAAAGATGGTATGATAAGATTGCCAAAGATGAGCTCAGTGAAAGAACTAAGCAAATACCAGTAGAGAAAGAGCTAAGCAGATACCAGTGGAGAAAGAACTAAACAGATACCAGTGGAGAAAGAGCTAAGCAGATACCAGGGGAGAAAGAGCTAAGCAGGTACCAGTGGAGAAAGAACTAAGGAAGAGACGCTGGCAATGGGTAGGACACATTGAGAAGACCGACCGGAAGCATAGCAAGACAGGCACTGTTCTTGGAACCCACAGGGAAAGAGGAGTAGGGGAAGTCATAAAAATACCATGAGAAGATATCTGGCGACTGATATTAAAAAGATAGGCAAGACGTGGAAATAATTGGAATGATGGCAAGAGACAGGAAAGGCTGAAAGAGGTTTGTTGAAGCCCTGTGCTCCGTTGGGAGTTGACAGGTGAAGAAAACAAAAGAGAAAGACCACATTGTTTGAGATAAAGTACTAAGGAACAAGAGAGATGGATATGTTATATGGAGAACTGTCGTCTGACAATAGAACGTTGGGACAACAGTTCCTTCGTTACAAAGATGTATGCAGGCGTGACTTTTTAGAACTTGACTTGAATACACAAGACTGGGAGGAGCTTGCCATTGACGTATCCAGCTGCAGAGACTATCATCACTCCTGCATTGGACTTTACAGTCACCAACGAAGTTGCATAGTACCTATCCAGCGACACATCTCAATAGTCACTCAGAACGTGAAAGGGGCTTATTACTATGTGTAGTAGTAGTAGTAGTAGTAGGAGTAATCAATAGTAGTAGTAGTGGCTGAAGTAGTAGTAGTAGCAGTATTGGGAGTAGTAGGAGTAATAGCAGCAGTAGTAGACGTAGTTATAGTAGTAGTAGCTTTTTTAAATCTCATGTCCGCCATTGCCGCATCGGTTAACCCTGTACGTGAGAGAGTAAGCTCTGAGCGTTTTCATTCTTGCGGAAAGAGCTGCTCTGATCTTGCTTATTGTGTATAATAGTGTGCCAATTGGTTATCTGAAATCTCTCACTTCCTGGTCGAGATCAATCGTTGGACACCTTACTTTGATCTTAGCCTAAAGCTGGAGAAACCTTCTTTATATTTTTGGTTTAAATTAAATTCTTAATACTGCGTCTGATAGTAGTTTTTTCTCTCTCTCTCATCTCGTTCGCCCTCTATGAATTCAAGCGTAGTCGGGGTGCCTAATATGTCGCTTCTGACTGGTTTTTGCGTGAAGGCTTGCTTTCCTTATTACCATTGTCCCTCGTCATTCAGGCGAGCCGTACTCCTGCTTCAGAGGTACTTGTGATTTAGATTCCAAAATAAAGAGTGTGATGGTAATAATATTAGTGGTAGTAGTAGTCTGTATTGCTGTGATACATTTTTAAGCCAAACTAATGTATGGAATACGTTGACAAGACCGACCAGAAGTATTGCAAGACAGGCACTGTTTTGGAACCAATAAGGAAAGAGGAGTAGGGAAAGGCCTAGACATATCTGGAGAAGAGAGCTCTTCTTCTTCTTTGCATTCGTTCTTTACGATCAATTTTAATCACTCTCTGTGATATGTCTGATCTTTGCTAAGAACGTATATAAGTTGCACATT
The DNA here is from genome assembly GCA_020796225.1 of Arion vulgaris. NCBI lineage: Eukaryota > Metazoa > Mollusca > Gastropoda > Stylommatophora > Arionidae > Arion > Arion vulgaris. The sequence continues at coordinate 37,564,224 of CM036769.1, read as the reverse complement.
TGTTTGGTAGGCCCCTAAACACATAGACTTCTACACGTTTTGGACACGTGCATCCGATTTCAGTCAAACCTCCTTAGTTGCCTCTTACGACATGCGTGGCAGGTAACAGGGGTTCTATTCTTTACACTCCAAATTTGGGCCCGGGTAACCACTCGGGGTGAGAGAAGAGCTGGGGACTGATATGTCAAACATATATAAGGATATGTAAAACATGGAAAGAATTGGAAGGGATGGCTAGAGAAATCAAGAAAGAGCTGTAAGAAGTTTGTTGAAGACCTGTGCTCCGTTGGGAGTTGAAAGTTAAAGAATAAGAATTATGGAATAGCCAATTACAAAACTAGATGTGCAGACACAAAAACCAAGCGCAAATGTAAACTCATTAATCCTGGCTAACGTAAGAAATATTGATAATGAGAATATGTGAAATTAAATTATCTGATATAAGAAAATGTCGATAAGTTGAATTGAGCGTATAATGTGGGACAATATCATTCAGTTTTCTTGCAGAAGAATGGAAGTTTTATTCAATTTGTATTTCTTTATATTATTATCTCCACCTTGATTTAACTCAATTTTCCGCACATTTATGTCCCCTGAGTTTATTGAGTAGTGGCGTCAACATGGCCGTGAGTTTTGTGTGTACTTGGTAACACGCGCACATTTTTGCTTGTATTACTTTAGTTCTATAATGTTTCAAGAAAAGTGACATGATAAATGATTAATTTCATATTTGGTTGTGTTTTTTTTTTTTTGGACATCGCAAATATTAGCATTATCAAGTAGTTTGTCCTTTCTGGAACTTGGCTCCCATGGCAGCAGCAGCTCTGAAAAACTCTATTCTGTGCAAGATGCCTGGCGTTAGCAGCCATCATTCTCAGCTCGTCAATGACATCGGTCACACATCGTCGTATAGGTCTTCCTCTAGCTCTTCTTCCTGGCACCGTTCCTTCTAGAATCATCTTCTTCAGGCACTCATGTCGTTTCATGTGTCAGAAATATTAAATTTTCTTTGTTTTTATATTCTTTAATAACCAACTTTTTAAATATCAAACTGTTGCAGAACAGAAACATTTGTTCTCTTCTCTATCCATGATATTCTAATTACTCTTCTGTAACATTTGCATTCAAAGGCATTGATGATCTTCTCTGTCGATTTGTCAATAGTCCAAGTCTCATAACCATACGTTGCCATGTGCAAAGACAATGGCCAAATCAATCAGTCAGATGTAGGCGACAGATCTCCCCCTCTCTCTCTATCTCTCTCTCTCTCTCTCTCTTGCGATCACCGCTTAGACTGATGTACCAGATTTCCCCATAAATTCTACTGTTGTTTATTCATATGGAAATCTGATTCTCTCTCTCTCTCTCTCTCTCCCTCCCCCTCTCTCTCTCTCTCTCTCGCGATCGTTCTTTTTCGGCCATTTTATCATTCTTAATGTGATACATAAACAGTCGTTGTCAAGAACGTGTTTTACGTCAAATCGTTCAGTACCATTTGGAGTTCTAGTGCTTATCCTTCGGTGAAATGTCCGATTTCAACCAGCGTTTACTGGGTTCGCTCTCCGTCAGCCTTTGGCTGTCCCCAGCCAACCTGCAAGGCAACAGGTTACTATTTTCTTTTAGGGTGGCGACCCTTAGACGACCTACCCTCCCGGGCTGTTGAGCGTTATCTGCCCAGGTTACCAGTCTTTTCTTTTGGACAACTTGGTTTGCCTGCCGTCCAGTTTTGTGTACGGTTTACTCTGTTAGACTTTGATTGTCCCAATCGAACTACAAGGCATTAGTAGGCGACAGATCTAACAATTCAGCGCAATCAAAAGCATCAGTAAACAGCTTGATCATTTCTACTGTATCGGGACTTTGTACATAAGGGAATTCTAATGAGAACAGGACACCAGACCCATGAAGACTTACTTCAGAGCAGTCTAGTTTACAATGAGAACATGACTGCAGACCCATGAAGACTTACTTCAGAGCAGTCTAAATTACAATGAGAACATGACTCCAGACCCATGAAGACATTCTTCAGAGCAGCCTAGCTTACAATGAACCACAATGAAAACTATCGTTACTGCATGTGTAATACTGCTTTTTAATGACGGTGTAGGACAGAGGAAACATGAGCCTGCGGAGTTTAACGACCGCGTTGCTAGTGCAGTCACCACGATACTGTTCAAGTTGAGACTTTTTTCATTATGCCCTAGACAGAAAAAAATCGACCTTACCGGGGATCGAACCTGGGTCTCCTAAATAGCAGCCCGCGCTTCAATCCATTCGGCAGGACGCCCGTCCCCACGATGAAAGACTTGTTGAAATGGTGTAACGAACAGGTAGAGGCAATATGTTAAACGTCCTGTCTTGTATTAGACAACGGACTTCTCCTGGGGACATGCCTGAACATTTAGCATGAACACATTTAGCATGAACACATTTAGCATGAACATATTTATCTTCTGCTTCTTCTTTGAACGCTCAACAACGACCACTTGTTAACCACTCTATGTAATTTGTATGCGATCTTAGCCTAAGAGCGATTGTACGTTGTGCCAGTTATGCGCCTAAAAGTAGGCCAAGACATCCATTTTCTGTACTCTTTTTATTTTCTTGGGTAGCTTCCCTAGGTTCTACATCAGTCGCCTTTTACGACATGCCTTGTAGGTTGCAGTGGTGCTATTCTTTGCTTCCCTTGCGGGACTTGACATCACACAGATGGAACACATATATGAACGCATAAGAAGATGAGGTGGCTAGCTTACTTTCTCGCTAATTATAGACTTGACATGAGCTAAGATAAAATTAGAAACCACGAGATCAGAAGAAAAGCGGAGTCCTTGCCGGCGCTACGATATAACAGGTCAAATGATTCGGACACGCATCAAGGTTACCACAGGACAGTCTCGCACAACATGCACTAGCACTCAGATACAAAGGCAACAGATGCAGAAGACGACCACGTAAACGATGGGTCGATGGAATACCATAAACACTAAATTTCACCTTGTACGAAGCGCATAGGGAGGTTCGCGCAAGGTGCCTCTTTTTCGATCTTACACCGGAAGGCAAAACAGGGATAAAGAATAGATAGAATAGATACGCCCATGTGGAGCCGGGGGCCCGCAAGGGAAGCAAAGAATAGTACCACTGCGACCTATGTGTCGAAGGAATGTCGTAAGAGGCGACTGATGTAGGACCTAGGTAAGCTACCTAGTAAATAAAAGCATCGCAGAAATTGGATGTGCTGTCCTACTTAGGCCATGTGTAGACGTATATCTGACACAACGTACAATCGCTCTTAGACTCAGATCACATACAAATCACACAGAGTGGTTAACAAGTGGTCGATATGCTGCTTTCGAAGAAATAGAAGAGATAGATTCGCTAAGAATCGTTATTCCTTTCCTTTCATTAACAAGTTTTTTTTCAAGTTCCAGCCGATATTATCGATGCTTGATTGGCTATATTCGGTGTGCACATATTTATCACCCAGTTTCATTTTTGCAGACATTTTTATCCGAAAAAACCTGTTTCTAAAAAGATGTAGCGACTTATTTGATGTGTAAATTAATTCAGCATCGGTCAGTAGTTGCACAATAATCTATTGAGGAAATAAAGATTAGCGAGGATCATCCATCATCATCACATCACTGCGGACAAGTCTACTTGTGATGCAATCGTCACTCTATATATCTTGACCAACTTACAACAACTAATCACACGTGTTCATTGTTGATTAATTTTCTTCTTCTTCCAACGCTCCATAACGACCACTCTGTGTGATTTGTATGTGATCTGAACCTAAGAGCGATTGTACGTTGTGACAGTTGTGCACCTACAAGTAGGAGAGCACATCCGATTTCTGCGACGCTTTTTATTTACTAGGATAGCTTCCCTATGCCTCTACCTCAGTCGTCTCTTACGATATGTCTTGTAGGTCGCAGTGGTGCTATTCTTTGATCCTTGGGGGCCCCGGCAACACACGGGCGGTTAATTAGTCCAAATCTCCTTGCCTCTAACAAAGTATTCTTCTTCTGCGTTCTCACTAGATTGGAATTTCGGATTCTCTAATAAAGGCAGCCGTCTGCCTCAGATTATCAGCCACGCCATACAGTTTGTCTTCTGCGTTCTCACTAGATTGGAACTTCGGATTCTCTAATAAAGGCAGCCGTCTGCCTCAGATTATCAAACGACGCCATACAGTTTTTCTTCTGCATTCTCACTAGATTGGAATTTCGGATTCTCTAATAAAGGCAGCCGTCTGCCTCAGATTATCAGCCACGCCATACAGTTTGTCTTCTGCGTTCTCACTAGATTGGGATTTCGGATTCTCTAATAAAGGCAGCTGTCTGCCTCAGATTATCAGCCACGCCATACAGTTTGTCTTCTGCGTTCTCACTAGATTGGGATTTCGGATTCTCTAATAAAGGCAGCCGTCTGCCTCAGATTATCAGCCACGCCATACAGTTTGTCTTCTGCGTTCTCACTAGATTGGGATTTCGGATTCTCTAATAAAGGCAACCGTCTGCCTCAGATTATCAGTCACGCCATACAGTTTGTCTTGGACCCTAGTGTAAGTGGGCCACCTCTTTCTTCTCCAGTCTGCATACTGGGGGCAGTTCTGTAGGATATAATTCCTATGATTTCTGCTTCCCCGTCTGTGCCGACATCTTCCCGCACTAAGTTTTGGTCACCCTCCTGATGGTAGGTCTGACATTCTTACTGCGTGGCTAAATATCCGAGGCAGATTGGCGACCGTAGAATCCGTTATCCCATTCTTCATTGTGAGGTGTCGTTGCACCATAGTATGCGCCTAGTGCATCCGTTTTCTGCAGGCATTTGTTTCGGGTTACCATTCCCTAGCGGACACGTGCATCCGATTTCAGCCTAGCCTCCTTAGCCGTCTCTTACGACATGCGTGACAGGTAACAGTGGTTCTATTCTTTACACCCCAAATTTGGGCCCGTAACCACTTGGGCGTAACAAAGTATTCGTGTTTGGCAGTTTCCATTTTCACCCCCCGTTTCCTTCACACTAGATAGGGATACAGATCTATAAAATCTTTTCAAAGTCAGCTATACTACCTGCTTCTCTTATGTCATCGATAATATCCGCACTATCCATTGACTGCCCTTTCTCAATCATTGCTTTATCATCCAGTTGATCTGCAATACTCATTGCCTTGTACTCCTACATGCCTGGTAAATGAATTTTTTTTAAATCAATCAAAATCGAGTTAAAGATTTTTCTTTTGTTGTGGTCTTTGTTTCGATCTGAATTCCTACAGTAGATAAACATCGATCTGAATTCCTACAGTAGATAAACATCGATCTGAATTCCTACAGTAGATAAACATCGATCTGAATTCCTACAGTAGATAAACATCGATCTGAATTCCTACAGTAGATAAACATCGATCTGAATTCCTACAGTAGATAAACATCGATCTGAATTCCTACAGTAGATAAACATCGATCTGAATTCCTACAGTAGATAAACATCGATCTGAATTCCTACAGTAGATAAACATCGATCTGAATTCCTACAGTAGATAAACATCGATCTGAATTCCTACAGTAGATAAACATCGATCTGAATTCCTACAGTAGATAAACATCGATCTGAATTCCTACAGTAGATAAACATCGATCTGAATTCCTACAGTAGATAAACATCGATCTGAATTCCTACAGTAGATAAACATTGCTCTGGATTAGCCCATATTTTATTTATACGTCAGTTCTTCTTAATTTGTTTGCTTCATCGTGGTTGTGTTGAAACCTACACGTGATTAAAGGGTAGATGGCAACGTGATGTTTTTGGTTTTATTTTAGCTGTGCTTATATTGTTTTGTTGGCACAGTTTTCTGGACTTACATTTCTTTTGTGGAACATGTACATCAAACAAGGCAATGGAAAAACATATATGGGCATTTGAATATAAGTGTTACAGAAAAGTTATTTGTATATCATTGACAGGGAAGAGAACAAATAGATCTAGCCAGAAGGAACTCAAAATCAAGGAAAACTGGCTGATGCTACAAATAAGAATGAGAAAAGAGAGATATTTTGGACGTATAATTAGACCCGAAGGGTTAGAGAAGACCAGTATAGAAGGAGGCATCCAAGCAAAAATGAGAAGAGAAAGACTACGGAGAAGATGAGTTCAAGATGGGACTGATGATTTGATCATGGCGGCTGCAAGAGCGAGACATCTGGTATAGGAGAGGATTTGATTCCGAAGGACTGTTAGGGTGGCAAAGGTTCTACTCGGGACAAGCTATTTGATTACTCTTTCTTTCTTTCTTTCTTGTCTCCAATCCTGTATTGCCTCACATAGTCAGGATAAGAAGAGATTTCTAAAACCAGCCCGTGTGTGCGCTTCAAAAATAGTGTCTTTCGTCGCCTCTGTTATCTCTGATATCCACCTTTTGCATGGCCAGCCTTTTGCGTTGTATCCATTGTATCGGAGCAGCATTGTTATTTGAGGCGCACTGTCTGTTGGTAATCTGCTTACGTGGCCGAACCATTTAATTTGTTGTTTCTTGATGAAGTTCAGTACTGATGTTGTACCCACTTTTTCCTGATGTCTTCATTTTAATTACTAGTAACAGTAGTGACTGGAGGTTATATTTAAATTTGTTTAGTTCATAGTTGTTTACTTAGAAAAATGTCTTTACTAACTTTTTAAAAATTGTATTTCTCTGGTAATGTTATATGTTACATAGGGCCTGCAAACAATTTCTCCATATCGCTCTATCCTGGGCAACAAGTTCAATCTATTCTGTGGAAGTTTTTCCGATATTTTGAACCTCTCTGTAGTAAAGTTTGTTCCAGGGTTTCCCTTTTGGCGTTCTCGTTTTCGTGAACGCAATGTCTCTACTTCAGTGCCTGCTTTGTGATTATTTGATCATTTTTTCGCAAGGTGGTGTGCCTAACATATCTCCATCTTCTCTTTCTTATAACAGTTGTTGCTAGTGGTTAACCAGGCGATTTTCTGATTTCACAACTTCTGAATTCATCCGATTTTATGTTTGCAGTATTTTTTAGCATACATCTATTTTCAAATGCATTAAACTGACTTCGGGCCCACATGTTCAACATTTTAAATCAGCACAACTAGCCTGTACCACTGTGAAAAGGCGGACATGACGGCATAGCACGTACTGCAGGACTGCCAGTTGCTAGCAGGCCACTGACGAAGCACGTAAACAATGGCGGCTGACGGCTAGCATACTGCAGGACTGTGTTGCTGCGCCTGAACGAAACATGGCCTGATAATCAGAGTTGCCGAAGCTGTCAAAGGAGTCCCTAAAGACAACAGCAGAATTGATGAGAAAGTCTGGTTCATCAGTCTAAGCGGGGATCGAGAGAGAGAGAGAGAGTGAGAGAGAGAAATGCATTAAAATTACTTTCTATATCTTTAGTCATTTTCCAACTCTTGCTAACATATGTTCGGATTGAGATTCCATTGGAATTGAAAATGTGTAATAGAACTTGAAGTTCTGTATTTTATTGAAGCTTTTTAAAGCTGATGTTGCTATGAGAATTGCTAGGATAATTTCCCTTTTAGTACATGCAGTCAAAATAGATTTACAAAATTATCAACTAAATTGGTTATTGGTTACTAAACTGACGTCTTTGCACTCCGGGCAGACCCATAGGTGCTCAGTCTCCCCCAACAGATATCGAAGAGTATGCAATACTGATGGTTCCCGTGGCTCGCTGATTAAACACACTCTCACTCTGCCCCTCAGGCATCCAGTTGAACTTGACAACGTGCAACTCCAAACTGCCTAAATCGCTTGATTGATTCAACATCTATTTTAGTGTCCTCATCCAACAGACAGTCGCGAAGAGACCAAGAACATCCCCCTTATCCATCTTCAACTCCCCAACAATCGATGCTTTTGATGCAAGCCTGCCCGCTCTCTCATTACCGTAAACACCTGCATGCCCAGGACAGTATATCCACGTAAGCCTCTGGAGATTAGAAACTTCTATAGACGACACCTACTCATACCGAAACCTGCCCTTCTAGATCTTGTGAAGCATCGACTGAGAGTCAGATACAACAACAGCTCCAGTAAATGAAGTCCCAGAGAACAAATGGAGGGCAGCAGTAACGCCTCAACCTCCATCCTCATACTAGAAGTAGTTGTCCTGTACGCTCCACTTCGCTCTGCAACAACTCTCTCTCTCTTTCAACTAAATAAAAACGATGAATGGAAACAATCATTAATCAATATTTAATCATTCCTTGTGGAATACATTGCCAATCTTATATTTGCAATCAATTTAATTGAAAACTTAAGAAGTACGAAATTATAAAAACAGTACCAAAACAAGAACAAATCAATATTTGTAATAACTGTTTTCGCCAACCAAAGCAAACAAATAAAAGCTTAAGAGAATATTTTTAGCATCGTGGCATACGTTTTAGCTGCACTATATAAAAGCTGTATTTATGGATAGGACATAAGTGGTATTATAAAGCTTTCTTTATGGATACAGAATTACCAAAATAAATCACGAAATATTTATATATTCCAATCCAAGTATATAAAATGTATGTGTAGAAGATTCGTTTCTAGTTTTCGTTGTTTTGATTGGTTGAGGAACAGAGTCAACGCTATACCTATATATATATATATATCTACATATCATATTCATCTTTTTTATCTTCACCCACAGTGGAGCATAGGTCCGCAACCAAAGTCTTCCAAGCCCGTATATCCAAGGCCATTTTTTCCAGATTTCTCTCTCTCCGAAAGATGCTAATTCTTATTGTTCATGTTTGTTAGCCTGCACGCTCTGTCGTTACTTCCGTGTAGCACTGCTTTTTTGGCGGTGTAGGACATAAAGGGGGGATATTTGCCAGCAGAATGTATCGGCCTCATCGCTAGTGCAGTCGTCGTCAAACTGTTCAGGTTATAATTTTTTTGTATGCCCCAGACAGAAAAAAACTTCTTAGCCTTACCGGGAATTAAATCCGCTTCTCCCACATGTGAGCCCGCGCTCTAATTCACTCGGCCAGATGCTCCAACTAATATAACCAAAACACGGTTCGTCCCGGCCAGACGCTCCAAGTAATATAACCAAAACAAGGTTCGTTCTTAGGTTGAAAGCGTGTGCCTCTGCTTAAAGAGACTTTAACGCCATACATAACACACAAAGAATTATTTGTCATCAGATTCTGAGCGCGGAGTTCAATTATGATTTCTTATGTTTGTTGACTTTTAGACTTTGTTGTTATAACCACATCAGATTCTGAGCGCGTTCAATTATGATTTCTTATGTTTGTTGACTTTTAGACTTTGTTGTTATAACCAAAATGACTTTCTTTTAGGTTGAAAGTAGCGTGTCTCGACTTAAAGACTTAATCCCCCCTTTCCACTTCCCTACAATAAACAAACAAATTATTTGTCATAATTTCCCTATAGATTGTCTAACATGTGGTTGTATTTGACTGGTTGATATTGACAAATCTGAACCAAACCGGTTTGGTAACTTTACTATTTACAAACCGGTTCGGTAGCATTACTATTTACAAACCGGCTTGGTAACTTTACTATTTACAAACCGGTTTGGTAACTTTACTAATTGCAAACCGGTTCGGTAGCTTTACTATTTCCAAACCGGTTCGGTAGCGTTACTATTTGTTCTAAGCATGGAACCGTATCAAATATTTGAGAAGAACATATTGTGGCAACTATATCTTAGTTATCAGTTACTGAACCGACGCAATATTACTCTGGGCTGACTTATAGGTAATCAGTCTTCATTAGAAGATGTCGAATGATATGCATACTGATGTCTGTGGTTTGCTGGTTAAACACACTCGTCACTCTACTCCTCAGGCTTGTATAATGGGCAACTCCAAATTCCTTAAATTGCTAGATCGATTCAACATCTATTTTATTGTCCTCATCCAGCAGTCGTGAAGAGACCGAAGAATATCCCACTCCCTTAACCACCCCAGCTCCCCGGCAACCAACGCTGGTGATGCAAGCCTGTCCGCTCTCTCTCTCTCTCTCTCTCTCTCTCTCTCTCTCTCTCTCTCTTGCCGAAACACATGCATGTCCAGTACAGTAGATCCACGTACGTTTCTAGAGGCTGGAAACCTCAATATACCACACCCACTCATACCGCAACCTGCCATTTTGGAATTTCCGAAGCAGCGACTGAGAGTCAGATACAACAATGGCCCACAGTAAACAGAGTTCCAGAGAGCCAATGGAGGGCAGCAGAAACGGCCACAACCTCCATCTTCATACTAGAAGTAGTTGTAATTGCATCTTTTGATGATATCTTCTTCAGCGACCTCAGGTCATGCGCTTAGTTTAATGTGGACCACAAACTGGGCAGTCAAATTCAGGTCTGTCAGGTTTCCTTCTTCAGCGACCTCTGGTCATGCGCTTAGTTTACTGTGGACCACACACTGGACAGTCAGCTTCAGGTCTGTCAGGTTTCCTTCTTCAGCGACCTCTGGTCATGCGCTTAGTTTACTGTGGACCACGAACTGCGCAGTCAACTTCAGGTCTGTCAGGTTTTATAAAAACTTAGTTTTTAGGTCGACTGTGTGGGGCCACATGTTGTTTCTCAGCTGACACATGAGATGACAGTCTTGCAGGACATGCTCCGGTGTCTGTTCCTTATGATGATACAAGGAGCAACTAATTATTGTTGTACGTGGATCTTGCAACTTCTTGCTGAAGAAGATTGTGACATTCAAGGTGACAAAAAGATTGTGACCTTCAAGGTGACAAGAAAATTGTGACATTCAATGTGACAAGAAGATTATGATCTCCAAGGTGACAAGAAGATTATGACATTCAAGGTGACATGAACCTCAACTAATGTTTCGTATACGTTGGGCTAGTAACAAAATAAAATCTTTTGAAACAAAGTGTTACAGAAAAGTTCTTGAACATCCTGGACAGAGAATAGAAAAAACAAAGACGTCCTACAAGATCTGCATATCAAGTAGCATTGGCTTATAAATAATATCATGTCCTGGAAGGTGAAATATTTTGGCTATGTTAACCGTCACAGTGGTTAGGGGAGAAAACGGTAATTAATTGCATTGTTCCTGGAATACGTGACAGGGGACGATCAAGACGAAGGTGGCAGCAGGACATCAAAGAAACATTGAACTGAAGGAGGTGAAAAAACTTGCTAGAGACAGAGAATTTTTCAGACGGGCTGTGATGTATGCGACGTTCCGCTAGGGACTTTCTACTATTTGAATAACTTCATGTTTAAAATACTGTTATAACAATCAACACTGTAAACAATGCTGTGTTTGGCGCAGAATTCATCTGAATGCGACTTGTTACTTTGTAGGGTAAAATTTGCTATTCAGATAGCGAGCGAGAGGGAGAAAGAAAGAAGAAGAGAGAGAGAGAAGAATGTTATTTATATGTAACACAGTGCAGCGCCGTTACATCTGATTGTGTGAAATTAGAGTTTTGCCTCAACCAAGGGAGGCTGGCAAGGTAACAACAAGCGGCTGATATTGATTTCGTATCGATTGAGATGTGTCTGGTACAAAGTACAGAGCTCAACATCCTTTTTTTTTGTTTCTTTTTAAAGAACGAAGCTTTAAAGATAAGCGATGAACTTATTTTGTTACAATTTGGTCATGTACTATGCCGGCGGACGTTGGCGATCATGACTCCTCACAAACGTATGTCCCGGGTACTATCTGTTCGGATGTTGGCATGTTTCTGTAGATTGATTATTGAACTGACGTCACAGCACTCCGAGCAGACCCATAGGTGCTCTGTCTCCCTCGACAGATGTCGAAGGGTATGCATACTGATGGTTCCTGTGACTCGCTGGTTAAACACACTCCTCTCTCTGCCCCTCAAGCAACCAGATCTACGTGTACAACGTGTAATTCCAAACTCCCTAAATCGCTGGAATTCCAAACTCCCTAAATCAACGTCAATTTTAGTGTCCTCATCCAACAGTAAGTTACCAAGAGACCGAAGAACATCCCTCTTATCCATCCTAAACTCCCCAAAAATGAATCTTACAACGCAAGCCTCTCCGCTTTGTCGTTGTCGCGAACACCCGCATACCCAGAACAATAAATCCACGTGTCTCAGGAGGTTGGAAACCTCAATATACCACATCCACTCATACCGCAACCTGCCATTCTGGATTTACCGAAGCATCGACTGAGAGTCAAATACAACAACGGCCTCAGTAAATGGAGTTACAGAGAGCCAATGGAGGACAGCAGTAACAGCCTCAACCTCCATCTTCATACTGGAAGTAGTTATCACGTACGCTCCGCAGCATCCCTACTGTACACGAAAGAGAGGAAACACTCAGCCTTACTTCTCACCATAATTCACAGGCCAAACAACAACACGATCATCACTTTTACCAACGGCACACGATGGTGGTTGATCTGTACCTTTACTTACAAGTGTTTCGCAGGTACCACCCAATTAAGACTGGGTCGAGAGTGTATAAAACAACTATAGTAATGCATACACAACACAGAACTGAGAAATTGAGACCAGGTCAAGATTGTATAACACTGCTATAGTAATGCATCACAACACAGAACTGAAAAATTGAGACCAGATCGAGAAGTGTATAACACTGCTATAGTAATGCATACACAACACAGAACTGAGAAATTAGAATAAATGAGACAACCCATCTCATAGTGACTGTAGGATTGATCATATAAAACCGAACGCAAAGAAGAAGAAATAGAAATTATGTATTTTGTCGACATCCCAAGAACCAGAAACGAATGATTACTGCACGTGATATTGCGGGAGGGACGGAGAAAGAAATATGAATCCTGAAAGGTTATCACTGACCCTTCCTCTCTCTCTCTCTCTCTCTCTCTTTCTACTCGTCTCTTTCCCCCACTACGTCCATATTGTCTATCTTTGCAAGCGTGGAAGCTTCTTTACTAGGGTGAGGATTTCCGGTAAAAGTTCTATTAATACGTAAAATGCGAGAGGCAAACTAACTTGCATTTTGACCGATCGATAACGAACCGATTTCTCGTAAAGGAGAAAGCCAGAAATATCAGAAGAATTTTTTTAAATAAAATGAATTATGCTCTATGGATTGTAGTCTTTGGTCTCTCCCATCTGCCTCTCTGTCTTCTATATGTACGTTAGTTTAGTTAGTTAACTAATAAAAACGTCTGCACTCCGCGCAGACCTCAACAGTAAGGGATTTGGGTTTGTCTCATTACATGATCAAGGGAATACAAGCTTATACTTCCCGTAGGGTGTTTCTTAAGTACACATCTGCCCCGTTCTAGAATGGGACTCCAATGAGGTTTTTTTTTAACCCACTCATTGATGTTTGATATCAAGATGTACTTTTAGCCAGTCTCGTTTTCATTACAACTTTTTTAAAGTAGTTAAGTCGGATGTAGCGCAGTGTGATATTTCTCAGCATTTGCCCATCGGTGAATGATAATTCTGAATTCCCAAAATTGAACGATTGATTCTGGATTTTCCCATACTTACAAGTAAAGTAATTACAGGTATAAAAAAAAAGAAAGACCAGCAAAGTAATTACAGGTAAAGGAAAGAAAGAACAGTAAAGTAATTACAGGTAAAAGTAAGAAAGACAAGTAAAGTAATTACAGGTAAAAGTAAGAAAGACAAGTAAAGTAATTACAGGTAAAAGAAAGAAAGACAAGTAAAGTAATTACAGGTAAAAGAAAGAAAGACAAGTGAGCGTTGTTTCTGGATTTACGCACCAATTAGCGGTGCTCATTGGTTTGTGCACTTTCTTCTTCTGCGATCAACTTCTGCTATACGACTACTCCGGTTTGTGGTATAAACAGGGTGGTGCGCTTGAGGTCTTCACCGGTTCCCCATAGTTTGTTTTGTAGGGTTATTTCTGTTTGCCAGATTTCCATTCTCACACTACTCAGGCTGGGCAGTCTTGCAGGATGTGCTCTGGGGACTGCTTTGCTGCTCCACAGGTACAGGCAGCCTAGCCTCAGAGACCCATTCTATGGAGGTGTGCCCTGAGACCGCAGTGCTCCATTTGTTTTTCTCCACGTAATTTTTCTGGACTGTTTCAGGAGAGTCTTTGCTTCTGTAAAACTTTATGTTCTGTGGTTTTGTTAGGCTCCCACCAGCCTTTGCAAGTTTGTCAGCCTCTTCATTTCCTGGGATGCCACAATGTACTGATATCCACTGTAGAACTGATTCAGATTTTGTGGACATCAAGCTGATTTTTGCACCTTATGTTATGGCTGAATATTTAGTGTGACCAACATTCTGAAGTCAGTGGAAGAAGAGAAAAAGCATGGAGATGGATTTTGTTACGTTCTAAATTTGTGCACACTTCATATCTTAAATATTAATATCAGTGGCGGCTCGTCATGTGGGGCCAGGCCCCACCAAAAATAAGGTGTAACGTGTATTTATTATTTTATACATTAAAATATATCCTAACCGAATCCATGATATTTCCGAAAATTTCTGTCTGGCCCCACCAACAAAAATGATCACGAGCCGCCACTGATTAATATACTTGTATGTTAAGTAGATCTATCTATTTCATGTAAGTTTTTTTTTTGTAAGCAAGGTTTGGTAAACAAGCAGGTTTGCAAAGTACTCGTAAAATGTCTAACGACATGTATTTTTCTTGTGAATCATGGGTAAAAGCACGACATCATGTCTCGGAAATTGAAATAGTTTGAAGATTGAATGTCACAGTGGTTTATAAAGAACAATTCTTCTTCGAACGCTCAATCTCAACCACTCATTAAACCACTATCAGTAATTTGTATGTGATCTTAACATAAGAGCGATTGTATGTTGTGCCAGTTATGCGCCTACAAGCAGACCAGAACTTCCAATTTCTGCGACACTTTTTATTTACTAAGGTAGTTTCCTTAGGCTCCTGCCCCATTCGCCTCTTACAACATGCCTTGTAGGTTGCTGTGTTACTATTCTTTACTCCACTTGCTAGTTCCAGCAGCACATGGGCGAGAAAGAACAATAACGGAGGATATGGTTTTCTGACACGGCAGGGGGCAATAGTGGCAACAGAAAATTAAAGAAATCTTGACTATGATGATGAAATGACTGCAGATTAAGAGTCTTTCAGTCAGGCTGGGATTAGAGCGATGTACTGCAAAGGACACAGGCGGTCTCTTTGGATAAGCCTTTGTCTTGCATTCCGAAGGTTGTTTATTTGAATCCATACCACGCCATTCTGTTCATTAATTCATTTTTTAGAGACCCATTGTATTGTTGCAGGAGCTACGGTATTTGTGCAATACTCTTGGTAGGTGGCACACCATTTCTGCGGAGAGGAACCAAGCCATATGGGGTCAAACCTGAAGCAGTGAAGTCAATTCAGTTTTAGTTCCTTTAGGATAAGTTATATAAAGAGAGACAGGTTTGCAGTTGACATTGAAACTAAAATGTGTTTTTATTATTTTCTGCAGATACAGCAAAGAATTTCAGAAGAAGGAACCACTTCGGTCAAAGTCAGAGTTTGATCTTTCCCAGCTACATCTTGCAAGAACAGATGAAGAAAGTGATGAAAACAATAACGACATCAGTGATGATTCAATCAGTTTTGCTAAAGATATCATAAACAGCAGTAACTTTGATCAGAACAACACAACAGTAAACTACAGCAGTAACTTTGATCAGAACAACACAACAGTAAACTACAGCAGTAACTTTGATCAGAACAACACAACAGTAAACTACAGCAGTAATTCTGAGGAGGAAGAGAAGACATCCTTAGTTGTCCAGTCTTCTTTGCAGAAGGAGAATGCCTTAAATTGCAGTCGGACTCATATTTCCTCTGTAGGCATCACTCTGAAGAATAGTTTGAAACCTCAACCAAAATTAATAGTTCTGCAATCTGCAACACAAACAACTGAACAGATTCCAAACAAAGTTGATAGTAAGTTTCAAACTCTGAAGGATGAGCTTGATGGTATAGTAATAAAAAAACCAGTTCCTTTGCCTAGGAAGTCTAAAGAAAAACCCATCCCTCCCCCAAGAAAACTTTCAATCAGAACTCCAATTCCTGAGATTGTAAAAGATTCAAATCTCTCTCCCACTGATATTGCTTCTGCTTCTTGTTTACAGAACAATCTATCATTCTCCAGCAAAAATCCCATTCAAGAAACTCCAAAGCTCAAAACTGAAATATCATCTGCACATACACAAGCAACTATCTGTAGAAAGCAATCTCTTGTTGATTCCTTGACGCAGTCTTTCCCAGTTCTCAGTACCAGGTCTCCACCCCCAGACTTGGAAACGTCACAGCAGTCTCCAAACAAGGTACAAAATTCAGAAAATAAGACAGAAGGAGAGAACCTTAACATTTATACTGCAACAGCTATCTTTATATCTAAACCAGACACCGGAAGTCAAACTGTGCATGCCAGAAAAATCTCTACTACAGAGAATGGTACAAGTATTTGTTTTACACCCGGTGTAAATAGTGCGTTGGAGACATCTTCTGTGATCGGTGTTGGTTTTGAAAATATTAATAATAAGAAGCGATGCCCTGATGTATCTGCCGTTGGCAGAGTTGTCAAGCGAGAAAAAAGTGTAGACTCCTACTTTATACATCCAAAACCTGGCAACATTGCGCCTGTACTTGCTTCTAGATTTAAGACTGTGGATAAGAACAGTTCATTATTAACATCCAAATTGGAAATGTCCATAGAGAGTGTTGATCAAGCAGTTTATGAATCCGAGATTAGTGCTATTCCCACTGTGTCTGTAGAATCCACTATCATGCAGGAAGTGGATCAGGAGGTAAGGGAGATCACCAGATCCAATTCATCTCTCAGTGGAAAATTTGAACAGCAAAGTTCATCACCGCTTTCTGTGTCACCAACTCCCCACTGTTCATCTGTGCCAAGATCTTATTCCGACATAAGTTGTCGTCTAGAAGGTCAACATTCTCGTGACAGCTCTTCTGTGTCCAATCATAGCAGACTGTCCCGTGCCAGTGTTGGAACTGACCTGGAGAATTTTTTTAACCAAATGGGATTAGAGAGAGGTGTTCTGGAACCAATAGCCAGGCTTAAGGAACTACAGACCAGTGAAGTATTCGACAGCATGAGTTCTCTTGACTCTCATGATGCAGCCAGCATATGCAGCACATACTCCCCTAGTGAACCTGAAGGGAGTGACTCCCAGTCCACTGATCGCAGCCAGCATCAAACATCAATAATAGAAAGAAATGCTAGGATTATCAAGTGGCTTTGCAATGTCAGAAAAGCAAAGAACCAGCCACAAAATTCTGATAATGCAGCTGCTAGTAATGCTTAATTTTTCATATTAGCTTCTAAGACTAGTCACTGGTAACTTTCATTGCATGAAAATTTGATTATATGTATGAAACATTTTACAAAGCACCAAAAAATTTTAACTTTTTCTTCAAGCGGCATATAATTTGAAAATGTTGTTATATGGATGCAGAAGATGTGTAATGAGGAAAACTATCCATGGACAAGTGACCTTTAATCTTTAGCCTAGAAAATCCCTGTAGCCAGGTTAATTTAGTTGTCAGATCATCATCACTACATCTCAAACTAATTAATCCATAAGTGCCCCAATCTCTTCCTCAGTATGTCTCTCATTGTGTGGCAACTAACGACAACAGTTCTGTATCGGTTTACTATTCATATTTGGCTTCCAGTATACTGCTCTTGTCTAGCTACACCTTGTTTGATTAGGTATTCTTGCAGTCTGGTTAGGATTGCAGATTCACCACCATTCCTTGAATCCTTTACACACACTCTTTCCTTTAGGGAATTCAGAATATTAGCCTGGTCCTTTTCTCCTCCACTTGCTACAGGGATTAAATCAAAGAAATATCTGGTCAACTACTAGTAACAGCTGTTATAGGAAAGAGGAGATAGAGATATGTTGGCCATACTCTGGGAAGAAATGATCAAAGAATCACAAAGCAAGGCATTAAATTGGGAGACAAAGTGTTGAAGAAGAAAGGAGACTTTAGGGAAATCCTGAAACAAACTTCACTGAGAGTGTCAAGAAATATCAAACTTAATTCCATAAAGGAGATTGAACAAGCTTTTGCTATTAGATATAACCATAGATTAGTTAATGGAAAACTATTGTCTTTTAGGATTAAGCATAACTTCTTCTTCGAACGCTCCATATCACCACATGTTAACCACTCTGTATGATTTGTATGTGATCTGAGCCTAAGAGTGATTGTACATTGTGCCAGTTATGCGCCTACAAGTAGGCTATCACATCCGATTTCTGCGATGCTTTTTATTTACTAGGGTAGCTTTCCTAGGTCCTACATCAGTCGCCTCTTACGACATGCCTTGTAGGTCGCAGTAGTACTATTCTTTGCTTCCTTGCAGGCCCCGACACCAAAGGCGAGGATTAGGCATAAAATGGACAGATAGCTCTAGAAGACCTTGATTTTGCAGAGGGCTGTCTTAAATCCAACATTCGGAAAGGCACACAAAAAATATTATTTGCTAGGCATCAAGTAAACTCTGTAAAGACCAAAGTCATAAATTTCACAAAGAATGCTGTAGTTGTCAAAATGAATGGAGAAACCTTGCAGACGACTCAAGCGGGCAGATGTATGGACAGAGTCAATGTCATCAATGTAGTACGCTTTCATTTATGTGATATGGACGAGTCTCAGACACTGGAATAAGTCTGAGAATTAGAGTTAAGTTCGGACATGCCAGACAGTGTCACCTTCATGGTAGAGAGAGAAGGTATACTAATCAACTTCTCATGGGTACAGTAAGAAAATGGATTTGGGGTTGGCTGCTGCAGCGGAGGACAGAGCACGCATGGGAATGCCCAATTTGCCATGACATCGATCGCATAAATTACATTGCAGATGATTGAGAGTTTAACTTACCTGAAAAGCAAAATAACTTAAGACTAATACAACAACATAAACTTTCAAACAAATTGCCTTGGCCTCCAGTGCCTTTAACTAACAAATAATCATTTGAAAATCAAAAACACTGAGTATTAAACTCAAGTTACTCAACTGCAACATACTATCTGTGCTTAAATATAGAAGTGGATGTTGGAAAATAACCAAGACGCGCAAGCATATGTTCTGGGCATTATGCAAATCTGTCCCACTCCAAAATATTAGAAATAATATTTGTTCTCACCTTTTTCGTATGTAGACTTTTCTAGATAGTTCCTATAATTGAAATAAAAATCGTGGCATATATCCTTTACAGGAATTAACCATCAACCACAGTAAACGAGTCATGGATTTTCTAGGCACCACTTATACGTTCAGTAGTTTGCCATTGCTTTTCTGAAGAATGGTGAGGTTTATTTTTACCGTTCGTAAAATTTCTAGGGAACGAATTTGCTTCCAAACTTGCCCGCCACAGTGTTTGAACCAGGTACGCTTGGGTTGTGATCGAACTCACTATCCCTTAAGCTACAGATGCTCACATACAGACCTCCTATAATTAGAGTATAATAATTTTGCAGAATGCTTTGCTGGAAATTGAGAACAGTTATTCCTTTCCATTTGCAATTTATTATATATCTTTTCTTTGGAATATTACCTGCTATGTCTTGTGGGGACAATTCTTCTTTGAAATATTACCTGCTATGTCTTGTGGGGACAATTCTTCTTTCTCCCATATCATTGTGAACTTCTTCTTCCTCGTATGCTCCATATCGACCACTTGTTAACCACTCTGTATGATTTGTATGTGATCTGAGCCTAAGAGCAATAGTGCACTGTGCCAGTTATGCGCCTACAAGTAGGCCAGCAGATCCGATTTCTGCGATGTTTTTTATTTACTAGGGTAGCTTCCTAGGTCCTACATCAGTCGCCTCTTACGACATGCCTTGTAGGTCCGCAGTGGTACTATTATTTGCTTCCCTTGTGGGCCCTGGCACCGCACAGGCGAAAACATAGAATAAGAAGCATTGTAATATCCCAGATCTTTCCTCTTTGTCTTCCTGTGCTTCTTTTTTTTCAATAGTTCTTTCATAAGTGTATGTATAATGAATTTTACCTGCTTTTATGTATTTCAGTTTTTTAAACTTTCAATGTTTATCTTGGTAATTTGCACAATTTAATGGCTGTGGTTTATTGTTTATGATAGCTCAGGCTTGAATCAAGTATCTGTGAAATGTATAGCGATAACGTATGTATATAAATAATTGTAAATATTTCAATTTTTCACCCAAATAGCTGCAGAGGATCACTGCTATTTCAGCCTCCATGCAGTAAGATGGTATCAAAGTTTTCTTCTGCTCTTACAGTGCTTATTTCTGCAACAGTTTTGTTTCACATTGTAGATATGCTTACCAACCAAATTTTTTAAATTATTACCTTATGTGGTGGATGGATTAGTGTAATGCATAAGCGTTTGCCTATCGACTCAGACACAAGAGGGTTGTGGTTTCAATCCCACACTTGACGTTACACAAGTGAGGAAAAGAATTAGCCCTCCTACCTACTGCAAACTAGGGCCTACAAATGTGAAGTGACTTCCTACTCTAAGTCTAAACTGTGTCTTAATGCATATTTGAAATTGAAGAAGACTTACAAATCTGAAATCAAATGAGTCACGAATACAAATCTGAAATCAAATGAACAGGACATGAAAGTCTGAATGAGAATGAAGGAAAATATTTGTACATAGAGCATGCATATATTTCTGTGATTTTAGTTACTTTATCTTCGTGATTCATACCTGTACCAGTGATCTTTTACAATATATAACCCATACTATTGTGTTTTATTCATGAATTAAAACATATGTTTTGGGATGCTTTATTTATTTGTCATAACAATAGATGTTTAGATAATCGATATGTCCAGTATATAGTCAACAATGTATTCAATGTTTGATATATAGAGAATGAATATGTTTTTCTGGGTATTTCTCAATCATGTACTATTTGTGTTGTATTTGTTCAACCATAATCTGGATAGAACTATCTTGTTCATTCATATCTGGGGTTCAAGATTATTTAGTTTTTGTTCAGTTCATGTGTGTTAGTGTCTTTGTTTAGTTCATGTGTGTTAGTGGTTTTTGTTCAATCATAGCTATCAGTGGCCCTTGTTCAATCATTGGTGTCAGTGGCCCTTGTTCAATCATTGGTGTCAGTGGCCCTTGTTCAATCATTGGTATCAGTGGACCTTGTTTATTCATAGATGTCAGTGGCATGTGTTCATTCTTAGCTGTCAGTGGCTCATGTTCAATCTAGGTATCAGTGGTCCTTGTTCAATGATAGGTACCAGTGGTCCTCATTCATTCATAGCTGTCAATGGTCTGGTCCTTGTTTATTCATTGTTTATTCACAGATGTCAGTGGTTCATGTTCGATTATACTCTACATATATGGAAGCAGTATAAGAGACATTGAACCATTCAAACTAAATTGAGGTTTATCGTGGACAAGCATGATGCTGGTATCAGCCAGATAGACAGAGACTATATACCAACCAATATCACTTGGGTACAGTCATGAGAATATTAAGATTGTTGCTACATTAGAGGACAGAGCAAATATGTGCTTGTCCAAATTTGGGAGGATGGCAATTGGTAGAACAAAATTGAACTGTTTTATCTTTGCACTTTTCCACCCAACTATTTCTTCATTAGCTTTTTCAAATTTTTCAAAATAGGAGTTCTCTGTGGCTAAGTGGTTACGCCTTTGCCTTGCGTTCGAGCGTGGATTCTAATCAAGACAGCACAATTCTGTTCACAAGTGCAATGTTTCCAGAGACTACCTAGGATTGTTGCCGCAGTTACAGAATTTGTGCTTTGTGCAATATTCTCGGCAGGTGGCGTGCCATTTCTGCTGGGGAGGACCAAGTCATATGGGGTAAAACCCGTGCAATGAAGTCAATCCTTTGGATTAAGACCAGTTTTCTTCCTTTTGTGGCTTATATTCATATTGCAATGACATTGTGATTATTCACATCATAAAGTAGATATGAACAATGACATGGTCAATTGGTTTGAATGCTTACTTTGTTCTCAAAAGAAATCAGAATTGCAATTCAGTATAGACATGCTCCATTTTACCTGATTCATTTAGTTGAAAAGGGGAAAATTAGATTGCTACATCCTAGTCCTGTGAGATCACTATACAAACCTGCGCCAGTATATGGTAGAGGATTATCTTTACCTTCAATGTACCTGTAGTATACACAAATACTGAATTGTGAAGATAGAAGCAGTGTCCTGGAATTGTTACAGTAGCTTGTTTGTATGTTTTCTTGAATCCTGTTTTGCCTCCTGCGTCAGGATAAGAAGAGATTTCTAGAACTGGCTTTTGTGTGTGCTTCATAAATAGTGTTTTTCACTATCTCTGTTATTTCTGAGGTTCACCTTTTGCATGGACTGCCTTTTTCTTTGTATCCACTGTATCGGAGTAGAATTACTCTTTGAGGTGCACTGTCTGTTGGTAATCTGCTTATGTGGCCGAACCATTTAATTTGTTGTTTCTTGATGAAGTTCAGTACTGATATTGTACCCACTTTTTCCTTATGTCTTAATATCTAAACCTGTCTCCTCTTGGTACTCCCAGCATTCTGCGTAGACACTTCATCTCTGTCATGACTAGTTACAATAGTGAGTGCTGGAAAGTGACCCACAACATTATACAGAAGCTAGATACATTCCAAAATAAACGCTTATGAAGAGTTCTGCAATTTTCTGAACAAATACAATAACAAATGAAGAACTTTAAAAATGAACAAACTGTGTATTATTGTAACAATCATTAGCAGATGGAGATGGATTGTTCATGTATGGTGTATGCCAGTAGGGGCATTCGCTACGACAGCTCTCAGATGGACAGCGGATAGGAAGAGAAGAGCTGGACGTCCATAGGAAGTAAGGAGAAGAACAGTGGAGAGAGAGTTAAAATATTGTGTCCTGGCATGGGAAACAATTACTAGAAAGGCAGCAGAGCGGCAACAATAGAAACTTTTTGTGGAAGTTTATGTGTCAAGCGGGACACATAGAGGATATAGCTAGATAGAAGTTTATGTGTCAAGTGGGACACATAGAGGATATAGCTAGATAGATAGAATACTGAATTGTACCTGCAGTGAATTGTATATAATTGTTGGCTTTGACAAGCAGTGTTGCCATATTTCCTTATTCTATATCTAAATTGCAGTGTTGCCATATTTCCTTATCCTATATCTAAATTGATGTTAAATGTTTGTCTCAATTACTACGGAATCTAGTTTGTTACGTGAGGCTTAATTTTACAAGTCCTAGTTGGTGTAATGTTACATAAAACTGTATTTTACAATTCACTAGCTAGTGTATTGTTGCGTCAAACTGTATTTTACAATTCACTAGCTAGTGTATTGTTGCATCAAACTGTATTTTACAATTCACTAGCTGGTGTATTATACATCACATTGTATTTTACAATTCACTAGTTAGTGTATTGTTATGTCAAACTGTATTTTACAATTCACTGACTGGTTGTTTTAAAATTTCCATTCCATTGTACTGACATCTTCTCTTCACAAATTTTGAGCAATAAGAAGTAAACGACAAAGCAACAGATATATTTGTTTACCATTAGCAATTGCAAGTGCTTTACTTACTATATTTAGTAAGGTTATCATCATGCAATCATAGTGCAGCTGATAATATAGGCAAGGTGTGCTTTGAACAATATTTTCTTTAGTTTTGGTTCTTAGTATTTCCCATCATGATTCATTTATAAATATGGCTATTTTAAAGTTTTGATTTGTCATGTTCAGTTTTAGCAGACATAGCAAGAACCAGATTTATTCAGTAATAATTATATCAACAATTGTTCTTTTTTTAATTTTATTTTTATCTTGACAGACACTCATGTCATTAAGATGTTTTCAGGGGGGGGTCTCTGTGACTAAGTGGTTAAGCATTTGCCTTGGGTTCTGAAGATTGTGGATTTGAATCCAGACCACGCTGTTCTGTTCACAAGTGCATTTTTTTCAGAGAACATTATGATTGTTGCTTGAACTACGGAGTTCATGCTTTGTGCAACACTCGTGGCAGGTGGCATGCCACTTCTGTGTAGAGGGGCCAAGCTATATGGAGTACAAATCCGGTGCAATAAAGTCAATCCTTTGGCTTTAGACCAGTGTTTCCCAACGTGGGCCCACACCCCACAAGGGGGCAATTTGATTGTTAAGGGGGCAATTTGATTGTTAAGGGGGCAATTTGATTGTTAGGGGACAATTAAATACTGAATTTCAGTTCTCCATTATATGTTTGGAAAATTTACTTACTGTATTTCCTCAACAATTTTCTAGTGGTTTCTTCCTAAAACCTATCATTTAAGTTTCTTCAGTGACCAATTCAATTTTTGAAAATTAAAAAAATATGTATATGTTACATAGGGGGCACAAGAATTTTAGAAAGGCTTAGGTGGGCCATGACACAAAAAAGTTGGAAACACTGATGTAGACCCTCTAGATATTATTTCATCCTTCTCATTCTAAGTTCATATTTTTGAGCTTCGTCGACTATTTTGACTATCTTACATTTTAATTGGTTCACGAGAAGTTCTTATTGGAATTAAAACAGTACTGACGGACTGAAGACAGTATTACAAACATTGATTAATTTTATGTAAAAAATGCTGTTTTAATGTATTTTTTGGAGTCATCTAAATACTAAAATATGCGACAGTTAGTTTGCGACCAACAACAACAACAAAATTAACATTTCAATGAGAGAACGTTTATCAAGCATAGGAAATAAGAGTGCATGGCTAAGATAACAGAGGAAGCTGCAATGGACCGAAATGAAATTCTTAACACATTGAGAGAGTCTTGAGTCTTTCAGAACAGAGGATAGTAAGGTTTGTGAATCCCAATCGCTGACCAGATTGAGAGAGATGGGTGTTGATGTTGGTACATCCCAAAAAGAGCGATATACCAAATATGCAAAAAGATTGATTAATCAACATCAAACCAGCATGTTGGGCCTCTGGACGATGCTGAATTTGTTGCGGATTGGAGCACCTATGGACATGTTTATGGACTAGTACTAATACTTGGGAACCTCACCAGTGCTACAGAGTTTGTGCACTGTAGCTGAGAGCTTCCTTTGTAAGAAAGAGATCGGAGGACACATGGTTACTCACCAAAGTGCAATGGTGATGATCCTATCAATCAATCAATCAATGCCCAGAGTACTATGTTGATAGTCCTCATATAGCTGGTAACCGATGGATACATAATACAATTGAGATGCCAGTTTGGTCTGTTGATGAGTTTTGTAAAATGACCATAGTTCATGTTTTAATATTTTGTCATTTGGTATATAGTTTTACTGCAGTCTTCCTTATTATCAATCTTTTTTTAAGATAACTGTTTGCATGATATCTCTCTCTCTTTTGCGATCACCACCCAGACCAATGTACCAGATTTCCCCATAATTATATTTATGTAGAAATCTGATTCATGCAACCTAAGCATTAGTGTGTTTACATCACATCTTCAACACCATTTGGTAGCTCTGGTGCTTATCCTTCGGCGATGTGTCTGGTTTCAGCCAGCGTTTACTTGGTTCGCTCTCCGTTCTGTAGCCATCTGGTGATTTTTACGGTGTGGGGTAGCTACCCACGCCTAACCTCCTTAATCGTCTCTTACGACATGCGTGACAGGTAACAGTGGTTCTATTCTTTACATCCCAACTTGGGCCCCGGTAACCACTCTGGTGGTTTGCATGATATGATAATCTACCGTATCAGTTTTCTCTGGTTGTCAGAAGTGGATCATGTTTTTAACATATGATCAGATATAATTTGATCACTACCATGATTATGATATTCTAGAAGTATCTTTGTTTTTGAAAGTAACACCGCCGAGTGGTTACCGGGCCCAAATTTGGGGTGTAAAGAATAGAACCACTGTTACCTGCTGTGCATGTCGTAAGAGGTGACTAAGGAGGTTTAGCTGAAATCGGATGCAGTTCCGCTAGGAATGCTAACCAGAAACAAATGCTTGCAAAAATGGATGCACCAGGCCTAAGGCCATACATGGTGCAACGACCCCTCACAATGAGGAATGGGATAACGGATTCTACGGTCGCCAATCTTCCTCGAAGATTTAGCCACGCATTAAGAGTGTCAGGACCTACCATCACGAGGGTGGCCAAAACACTGTGGGAAGAGGTTGGCACAAATGGGAAGCAGAAATCATAGGAATTATATCCTACAGAACTGCCCCCAGTATGCAGACCTGAGAAGTAAGAGGTGGCCCACTACACTAGTCCAAGACAAACTGTATGGCGTGGCTGATAATCTGAGGCAGACGGCTGCCTTTATTAGAGAATCTGAAATCCCAATCTAGTGAGATGCAGAAGAAGAAGAAAGTAACACTGCAC
Organism: Arion vulgaris; assembly: GCA_020796225.1. NCBI lineage: Eukaryota > Metazoa > Mollusca > Gastropoda > Stylommatophora > Arionidae > Arion > Arion vulgaris. The sequence continues at coordinate 37,537,858 of CM036769.1, read as the reverse complement.
AAACAATAACTTGTTACTTCAACATGTAAGCTACCATGATTCAGTAAGATTCATCTACAGCACAAAAATTATAGAGCTGCAGTTGCATAGTTGTTAGTGAACTCATTTCTTACGTGCGTAGTCTGGGTTCAATTCAACAATAGGCATGGAATATTTTCTACTGTAACAGCTCTCAGATCGTCCAAGCCTCAATTGGGTACCCGGAAAAGCACTGGAAAGCTAAAGGGGCCGGCGTGATGTTGACCACATCACACATCGTGTCCCAACGTAAAAAAAAAATACAGGCCTAATACTGTATTCCCCAATATACTTTGCAGTATGAAAAAGGATTCCTATAGCCAAAATTGAACTAATTGTTAGTATGGGACCAATTATTAGAATAATAATTGGTCCCATGCTAACAATTAGTGGGCATCTGTAGCTTAAGTAGTAGTGAGCTCAATCACAACACAAGTGTACCTGGTTCAAACTCCACGGAAGGCAGTTTGAAAGAAAATTCATTTCCATTGATTTTTACAAACAGTAAAAATAGACCTTGTTGTTCAGAAAGCAATGGGCAAACTACTGAACATTGAAGTGGTGCCTCGAAAATTGACGACTCGTTTACTGTGGTTGTCCTGGTCTAAGTCTTGTAAAGGACATGTCACAATTTTCATGGGACCAAAACACAAATCATGATACAGTTTTGTTTATCTTTAATATTGTTTATTTCTTCTTCAATTACTTTTGTATTATTCTGTGCCATTTATAAAAGTACAAATTAAATGAGAAATTATCAAAAATTATTTTTATTTTTAATATAGTTTATATTTATCTCCATGTTGGGGATCCCATGCCATTGCAAAATTCCTGGAAATGAAGGGACAGACAGACTCGCTAAAGGGGGTAGAGTATTGTAACTAAACAACAGGGACAATATAGGAAACTGAGTAGCCAAATCAACTAGCAATGTCATTCTTATATCAAATTAGTACTTCTTGTCTTTGATCCTGTTTTGCCTCACAGTGTCAGGATAAAAAGAGATGTCTGGAACGAGCTTTTGTTTGCGCTTCATAATCAGTGTTTTGTGTTGCCTCTGTTATCGCTGGGATCCACCTTTTGCGTAGACGGTCTTTTGCTTTATATCCACTGTATCGGAGTAACATTGTTCTTTGAGACTGTTGATTATCAGTTGTTGGTAATCTGCTTATGTGGCGAACCATTTAATTTGTTGTTTCTTGATGAAGTTCAGTACTGATATTTACCCACCTTCTTCCTGATGTCTTCATTTTTAAACTGGTATCTTCTTGATATGCCAAACATTCTGTGTAGACAATCTTTGTCGTCTCTAATTTTCTTTTATCATTTGAAGGTAGTACACACCTTACAATAAAGAGTTAGCTCTCTAGGTTGGGCCTGTTCATCATTTTCTGATTATGTGCAGACTGAGACATCATTTACAGAACTGACATAATATTTACACACCAAACATATCTATGTACCTGTGGTAATAATAATAATAGCTGTCCCTGAAGTGATGATGACAACAGCCTCGGACATGTGCTGATGCACCTCTCTGTTGTGTATGGAGTTGACTGTAGAGTCCATTCCTCGAACACAATCCCCTACCACAGGTGTACCACAGGTGTGCCTGTGGTACCATCTCTACAACAACCCAACAGTTGCAAAACATATGATAGTAAACATCATCTTCTTCGAACGCTCCGTATCGACCACTTGTCAACTACTCTGTGTGATTTATATGTGATCCGAGCCTAAGAGTGATGCCAGTTATGCGCCTACAAGTAGACCAGCACATCCGATTTCTGCGCTGCTATTTATTTACTAGGGTAGCATCCTAGGGCCTACATCAGTCGCCTCTTACGACATGCATTGTAGGTCGCAGTGGTACTATTCTTTGCTTCCCTTGCAGGTCCCGGCACCACACAGGCGTAATAATGAACAAAGTAACACATTGATATACTGTCACTCATTATCATAATCTAATAGCAATCATAGGCTCCTAGAGCTGAATGTTACCTTTGTTAGTCAAGAAAACTAAAAACAACGTTAGTGTTCATGACTTTTGTATATTTTACTGCAATATTTATAAATATCAATTTACTTTTGACTTGACAAGTCCCAGTTATTTTTTTTCTCTGATAGTTGTGAATGATAGCAAGAGTACGTACATTAAACATAAAAAATATAGTAATAATAAAAAATAATAATGGAAAAGGATATTTTTTTCAACAGAGAAAAAAAATAGAAAATGGTAACAGTTTTGAATATGACGGTTCGCTGCTAACAAGAGATGAAAATGGGATGAAGAAAATGAAAAGAACAAACATGGCCTTACAACAAATTAAACAAATAAGCACCGTATGTAATAGAACTGATAGGATAACAAAAAGTACAATACTAAGAGTGTTAAACACGTACAAACAAAGTACTATAGTTTTACAAAATACAGAAACAGTGACGATAAACAGCAACGTTTCGACCAAAAGGCCTTTTCTGTATTTTGTAAAACTATAGTAGGCCTACTTTGTTTGTACGTGTTTCGCTATTTACCAAGTTTTACTGCAGTCTTCCCCTATTTCGATACTAAGAGTGTGCATATTCTCAGATGCAATGTATGGGTGTGAAGCATGGACATTTAACTAGACAGTGGAAAAACATAATTTGAATATAAGTGTTATAAAAAAATAAAAAAGAAGAAAACAAATAGATCTATCCAGAAAGAACTCAAAATCTAAGAAAACTGGATGATGCTACAAGTAAGAAAATTGATGTATTTTGACATATGAAAAGACAGGAAAGGTTGAAGACCATTATGAAGGAGGCATCCCTGGAAAAAGGAGAAGAGAAGATGGCTTCAGGATGTAACTGCATGACAGCTGCAGGTGTCAGCAAAAGAGAAGAGAATTTCATTAAGAAATCGATGTAGAAGATGTAAATAGAGCTTTATAAAAATGGCAATAACAAGATCACAAGGTGTGGTGAGATTGTTAGCTTGTTCCTTCAATGGTGAAGAGGAAGGAGAAAAATTAAACAAATTAAGTTAATCAAAATAATACAAAGGAATAGGTCTGAGCAAAGTTTAAAATAGATATTTTGAAATCTTCCTTGGGAATCACAGAATCCTGCAGGAAGAATATAGTTGCAGTAAATAACTATTGAATACTTTGTTTAGAATCAATTTCCCTGCACTAAAGATACCCTATAGGTGCTCAGTTCTGTTCAGTGTCTTTGGCAGAGTGCTTACACAGACAATTTTAAAATTCTGCCCAGATTTTAAATTGCGAGTACTTATCTTCATCTGTGTTAAATGGCAATGCTAAAAATAAGAGAACTTATATTTTAGTTGTTACTTTCCGGCCAAATGGATTAGAGCGCGACTCCCATGCGAACCGAGACCAATTCACAGTAAGACGAAGGATTTTTTTCTGTTGTGGGCATAAATGAAAAATCCTGAAAAGCTTTGCATCGACTGTGCTAGCAATGCTACCATTAAATTCCTCAGGAACATGTCCCACCTGTTCCACCTCCTCTCTCTCTCTCTCTCTCTCTTTAGCCTGTTACGCCCTGCGTTTAGGCACAACAAACGACACCATTCTTCCCTGTTCATGGCCTTCCTCTGTATGTGTTCCAGCTATGATTCATTTCCTTCAGCTCTTGCTCTATCGTTCCCCTCCAGGTTGTCTTGGGTCTTCCACGCTTTCGCCTACCCTCTGGAGTCCATCTCAGTGCAGTTTTCGTGTCGGAGCCAGTCTCCATGCGCATCACATGTCCAATCCATCTCCAGCGTCGTCTCGGATGATAGTGCCCATATTCTCTTGTTGGCATCGTTTAAGCAATTCTTGATTCGAGATAGTAGTCGGCCAGTACACGCTAAGATTTTCAGACAAGTTGTAGAAGGCGGAGAGTTGGACATATCCTGTTCTGTCATTCTCCAGCATTCCGATCCGTACAGCAAAGTTGACGCCACAGCTGTTATAGATACTAGTCTTGGTTCTGATGCTGTATTGGGCGACCTGTTCCACACCGCTCTATAATCAGTACTACAGGCAGTAAAACAGTTTTACGCCCGAGTGGTTACCGGGGCCCAATTTTAGGTGTAAAGAATAGAACCACTGTTACCTGCCACGCATGTCTAGAGGCGACTAAGGAGGTTTGGCTGAAATTGGATGCACATGTCCGAAACGTGTAGAAGTCTATGCGTTTAGGGGCCTACAAACCAATGTGCAACGTATACACGTTTTTGGCAAAGATCAAACATATCACAAAGAGTAATTAAAATTGGTCGTAAAGAACGAATGCAAAGAAGAAGAAGAACAGTTTTTTTACACTTGTATGCAGTTTATTACTATGCTCTACTTTTTTGTCATTTTTGTGTTGCTGCAGTTAGATGCTATTAAGAAGATGTTCTACATTTTCTTGTATTTAGTGCAGTCATCATAGTATATTATTATTTTCTTTTAAACACTGTGTTCCTACTGCCTTAGATTATGATAACCTCCAAGCACCATTAAGGGATTATTTTCATATCTGTGTTTTGAAATCAGAGTCTAGTAATACAATTCAGCATTTTTTGTAGCAAATCACATTCAACTATAGATCAGAGGTAATCAAGTAGTACTATTAGCAATGGGGTTGCTGATAGCAAAGTTTCTTTTCTTGCAAATACAAAAAGATCGAATTATTCCTGTTCATTGTCAAATGTGGACCTCAGAGATAACAGTGGCTGTGAAAAACACTGGTTATGAAGCGCATATAAAAGTTCATTCTAGAAATCTCTTCTTATCCTGACGCTGTCAGACAAAACAGGATTAGAGAAATAAAAAGAGAAAAAATACCGTCTCTTTAACATTCCTCTTGATATTTTTTTAATACTTATTTAAAGAGTTGCATTATGTGGTCCAAAATATAAACAAAATGCATTCTTGCCTGACTCCCTGTCTTGCTCCCTGTCCTCCTGTCTTGCTCCCTGTCCTCCTGTCTTGCTCCCTGTCTGTCTCTAAGCTAATGTCCTGCTCATCACACATTCTTGCATCTGTATGTACCCTTTCTGCTGCTTGCCATGTTTCTAACTGAACTAATAGCTACTCTCTTGCTCTAGTCCCAAACATGAATGTACGTCCTACAGTGACAGTAGCAATGCTACTGTTAACCGTCTTTAGCCCCTAGAGAGATAATACAGACGTGTTACTGCGCCTTTAGAAAGGATGGGAAAAAGTATATATACGTCCTTAGCAGCTAAGTTAATAGAAAGTCCATTTCTTTCACAACTCCTGATATTCTACACAGTCAAATGCCTTTGATGTGTCCAATAGAGTATGGATACAGATTCATATTATATTTAAAAAATAAGGGTACCCTTTTTCATACCTTGTGGTATATTGGATAATACAGTGTTAGATGTATTTTTCATTGACCATCATCTCGCGATGTGTGATGTGGTCAACATTACACCGACCACTTTTACTTCCCAGTGCTTTTCCTAGTTCCCAATTGAGACTGGGTAGACCTAAGAGCCTTTACGGTCAGAAAAATATTCCACGCCCACTGTGGAATTGAGCCCGGACAAATTGCCTAAGAAGCGAGTTCACTAAGAACTACGCTACTGCAGCTCTCAATTAACATTATACTCTCTATTCTTCTTCTTCTTTGCGTTCGTTCTTTACGACCAATTTTAATCACTCTTTGTGATATGTTTGATCTTTGCCAGAGAACGTGTATACGTTGCACATTGGTTTGGTAGGCCCCTAAACGCATAGACTTCTACACATTTAGAACACATGCATCCGATTTCAGCCAAACCTCCTTAGTCGCATCTTACGACATGCGTGACAGGTAACAGTGGTTCTATTCTTTACACCCCAAATGTGGGCCCCGGTAACCACTCGGACAATACTCTCTATATATCTCTTGAATTTTCTCATGTTAAGTATGGTCATATATGTGTCTCTGTAAAAACAAAACTAATGTAACTAGCACAAACTCGTTGCATGCAACTACCACATTCATGTAATAATTTTTTATTTCCCTCACATATAAACATAGTAACTGTATCTGCAATAATATGTACAGATTAGGATGTACTTTTGTTTGACATACGTACATATACTTTGAACAGTAGATATATATACGCACTTTCTTATATCATCAGTTACCATATGCAGTATGCAAGTCAACTATTGCAATGAAATAAAGTTGATTTTGCAATGTGTCTTCTTTGTTATAAGCAAATTAATGTTTCTTGTGTCTTCATTTTTCTGAATTTGAGTTGCTAACAGTGAGGTTGATAATGCTCTGAGTTTGGTTTGCTAATAGCAAAGTTGATAACACTCTGAGTTTGGGTTGCTAATAGCAAAGTTGATAACACTCTGAGCTGATGACCACATGCTGTGGAAATTTCTGGGTTCAAGGCCAGCTGGGCCACAAATTCTTGGTGCGTATACTTCTAAAGTAGTTGGTGACAGGAACCCGTGATTGTCCAGGATAAGAGGAGAAAGTGGCGATGGGTCGGGCACACCCTGCGGAAGACACAATATATCTACGTAACTTCGGGAATGTCGAATGAAGACACAATATATCTACGTAGCTCTGGGAATGTCGAATGAAAACACAATCTATCTATGTAACTCCGGGAATGTCGAATAAAGACACCTTCTATCTACCAGGAAAACCACCAGCAATAGTACTATCATAGAAAGTGCAGAAGATATTGGTAGCGTTTTCTTCCGGTCAAGATTGCGATGTACGCTGGATGTGAATTACATCCGGCATCTAACCGAAGTCGATTTTCAGTTTTCTTTGGATGGAATTTGCGTATTTGATATACTAGTGCACAGTGTAACCTATCTAGGGGATTCTGAAGCCACTGTGACAGACCTAGCAAGCCGACTGTATGCTCTAATGTATGCTCATTGAATCATGAAGTGTTGTGCAGTTCCAAGCTCCTTAAATCGCTGTATAGATTCAACGTCAATTTTAGTGTCCTCATCCAACATAAAGTCGCCAAGAGACCGAAGAACAGCCCCCTTATCTATCCTAAACTCCGACATTTTATTATGTCGTTGCTAGCCTGCTCGCGCTCTCGTTGTCGCGAACATCCAGAACACAAAGAGACTATGAATGAGAGTGGAGAACTATTTATACATTTTATTGTAGTATACCTCCGATCCAAAACAAGACTAAAATTGATGAATATGAAAGTCATCTTCTGGTTTACGGGAAAGCGAAGAATACAACCACTGTGTCCTTTCGTGTGTCGTAAAAGTGGATCTAACGGATGACATGGGGCCGGCGACCCAACGACATAAAAAAAAAGCATAACGCCACAGAAACAGACAACCAAAACTGCTCATGAAAATCCTGATGCCACAACGACACATTGTACACGTCTGCTTATATCTCGTAGCCTTAACTTCTCTTCTATACACCCCCAACCACTGCTGTACTGTAAAAGTAGTAATATCGCTATTGAGTTTTTTTAAACTGTTACTCCAAGGCTTGGAGAAACTTAATGCAGGTGCCACTGTTGCTTTTATGAGGAGGTAAACTCGATTTCCTATGTCGTATTTTGTTTGATATTGAGAATATAAAACCAGAATTGATATCATTAATCTTCTTTACAGTACACGATAGTCGAGAATGAATTATATAACAAGATTTCTTGTTCATCTTATACAGAATCGATACAGTTGGAGGAATAAACTGAGCTTCAAGCATAATATCGGCTTTTATTTGCAGGCCAAGCACAGAAGGATACCAAAATGGATTTCGAATAGATATGGGGAGTTGAGAGAGTGTTTTGTTCAGAATGTGACGACTCCTTTGGAGAGCCCAGAACCAGATCATTTATTTTATAACATTGTACATTTAGATTTGCCAATGAAAATAAATATAATAAAAACATATAGACAATGGCAATAAGTAGACAACCAGAAACCTTACAATAAACTCCAGAATGCAGAAATAAAACAAATAAATTGAGGACCAAATACTTAGGAGCAATTTTCACAGCAGATGAAGTATCGATAGCGAAATAGCAATTGTTGCACAAAGTTCCCAAAGGACTGGGACATTAACACCACTGTTGTCACACAAAGAGATACCGTAAAACTAAAGCAAATCTCATAAGAACGATTTTTGGCCAACACTATGTTACCAATGTCAAACATGACCAATAACAGCAACTAATGAGCGGAAAATCATAACGACAGAGATGAGGTGTCTTAGAAGAGCTGCAGGTGTGACAATAAGAGACAAAATTAGAAATGAAGAAATCAGAAGACTGGATGCGAAACCAGTCATGCAATTCATAAAAGAACAACAGATTAAATGGTTTGGACACCTGACAAGAATGCCATGGTATCATTTACCACAGAGAGCCACACAGAAAAAGTATAATGAGTACAAAGCAAGAGGAAGACCACGTAAAAGATGGAGCGACGGCATCAAGAATAACCTTACGGAAATGAATATCAGCTTACAAAGTGCCTTACAACAAGTACACACAAGATCACTACGTTTACCCCTCCCCCAACACTTCTAAAGAAGTAAATGGGGAAGAGAAGAAGAAGAAGATATAAAGACCTTGAGACATCCCAATATTCATTGAGACCTTGCAGACGCCTTTATAACTGAGCAGTAAGTGGGACAGACAATGCAAAAACAATTAGAGTACTGAGAGCATGCAAGTGACAACATACAGGTGCGAGACAACAAAACACCCCCTCCATACTGTAGAACACATACTTCAAGACTGCGCCGAATATGATATACTGATGCAAACTCACTGGCTTATTGAAACAACACTGGAAAGAAAAGTGGACGAACCTCTGTGTGAAATAAACAAAAGACTGTGAAGTTTTTAAATAGAGAACATGGTATGTATAGTCTATACTATAAACAATATTTCAAGCGAACTAAAGGAAGGACACACGATGATGATGCTTTACCATATAAAATTGTACACGCAATCGAAATTGCACAGACACAACGAATTATATTTTTTTGTTTATAGTCTAGTGCAGTATCATTATCATCATCAAGTAGCTTGTCCCTTCCGGAACTTGACTCCCATGACAGCAGTCCTGAAAAACTGTTCTGTGCAAGTTGGCCGGCGTCATCAGCAGTCATTCTCAGATCGTCAATGACATCATACACTCATCGTCTTCTAGATCTTCCTCTCATTCTTCTTCCAGGCACCATTCCCTCGAAAATTATCTTCTCTAGTCACTCATGTCGTTTGATGAGTCCGAAATATTTAATTTTCCTTGATTTTATACTCTTTGATAGCTATTAAAAGGAACACTGCTAGACTGTGTTAGAGCCATATATATAGAAAGTGAAAGTGCCATACGAACAAGCGCGGACTCACAAATTGGTTTCCAGTAACATCAGGAGTACGGCAAGGATGTGTTTATCACCTCTCCTCTTTATTATATACATGGATAGTATCACCAAAATAGATGAAGCATTACTCAGCGCAGACCAACAAAATGAACTGCTCTTTGCTGACGACCAGTGTTTATTCTATAATAATATTGAACAGCTTCAAGAACACATAAACTTACTCAACAATAGCTGCCTCAAATACAACATGAAGATCAACATTCAAAAGACAGAAGTCATGACTATAAGCAGAGAACATAAAGATATCAACATAAAAATAAATGACCAAACGCTAAAGCAGGTGAGAGAATTCAAATACCTTGGAAGTATCTTCACATCTGAGATCGAAACTAGAATCCAGCAAGCCAACAACATTACATACCAGCTTACCCCAATTTTGAAACACCCAGCTATTCCAGTAGTGACTAAAAGACAGATTATAAATTCAATCTTTATACCAACACTGTGCTACCAGAGCCAAACATGGGCACTGACAAAAGAACAAGAAAGGAAAATTACCACATGCGAAATGAGATGCCTGAGGAAAGCAGTAAATAAAACAAGAAGAGACCATATAAGAAATGAGGAAATTAGAAGAACAGTCGGAACAACACCTGCTATTAGATTTATTGAAAAACAGAGACTCAAATGGTTTGGCCACTTGGTCAGAATGAACCCGAATACACCAGTTGCAAGAGCGTACAAACTAAAAATGGAATCATCAAGAGGAAAGGGCAGACCAAGAAAAGATGGGTTGATGGAGTTACAGACATCATAAAAATTCAACAATACCACACCATATCAAGCGACCGAGCGAGCATTATCTCGGAAACCGATCATCAGTTAAACCTGCTACGCCTAGCGGCAAAAAAGCAGAGAAGGACAAAAGAAAGAAAGAAAGATAGCTATCTCTCTCTTTAATATCAAGCGGTTGCACTAGAATCATTTGTTATTTTTTCTGTCCATGGTATTCTAAGTACTCTTCTGTAGCATTTGCATTCAAAGGCATTAATGATCTTCTCATGTATTAATAATATACTAATATAGACAATATTTCAAGCGAACTAAAGGAAGGACACATGCTGATGCTAAATATCTCATTCATCATCATCATCATCATCATCATCATCATCATCATCATCATCATTAAATAGCTTGTCCTGAGCAGAACTTTGCCACCTCAACAGTCCTCCAAAATTTCTCTCTCGCATCAATCAATCAAGTGCCGTGCCTGCCGGCGTAGGCGATCATGTCTCTCCACAACTCTCTTTACTTGGTGCATGTAATCAGTTCTGACGTCGATATTTTGTCGAACAATGATGTCAGGCCATCCAACATCTTCTCCCTCTGTCTTTCACGATCTCTCCTTCCTTGAATTTTACCTGTTGTAACCAAATGTTTTAAACCTTCTCTTCGCATTATATGCCCGAAGAACCTTGATTGTTGGATTCTTATTCTTTTGATAAGGTTTCTTTGTGTGCAGGCCTGATTTAAAACCTCTACATTTGTTTTCTTTGATGTCCATGGAATTTTCAGCATTCTTCTGTAAAGCCACAACTCTGTGGCTTCCAATGATCGTATTGATTGTTTATTCATTGTCATTGTCCATGATTCGCTGCCATACATAAGTATTGGTTCAATATAGCACTGGAGTACTCGTTTTCGCAATGTCATTGGTAGTGAGTTCACGCATAGTGTGTTCTTCATTTTCATAAAAGCTGCTTTCGTTGAGCTATTCCACTCCTAATCTCTGTTGTACATCTTCCATCTGATGTTAGGAATGTTCCCAGATACTTGAATCACGACCTACTATTTTTATAGAGTAGGTCGTGCTTAAATCGATGGACTTGTTTCAGTGTTGTGTTATTTATTTTGATATTACATGTTTGGTTTTAAAGGGTTTTAAGCCGAAGGATTGACTTCATTGCACCGGGTTTTACCCCATATGGCTCGGTCCCTCTCAGTAGAAATGGCACGCCACCTGCGAGAGAATTGCCAAACACGAACTCCGTAGCTTCAGCAACAATCCTAGGGATCTCTGGAAAAACTGCACTCGTGAACAGAACGGCGCGGTCCGGACTCGAACCCACGACCTTCGACTCACAAGGCAAAGGGCTTAGCCACAGAGACCCCAGTGTTGGTGTTTCCTGTTTCTTGGAGACAACCATAACCTCTGTTTTCTTTATATTCATGCTTAATCCTTTTAGGCCCTCTAATATCTCTCTACAAAATAAAATTCACAGTCAACTCTAATATTGAGTTTATAGCTGGATGTGATAAAATTGTACACTCAACCGAATTCTATTTTTTGTTTAAGTCTTAAATATATCAATTTTTATAAACGCTTACTAAAATAATAATCAGGAAATTATAATAGACTGATAATCACCATTTTGTTAATGAACGGACTGACATTGAGTGATAGAGGGTGTGAGGAAGCGATGATAGATAGAGAAGAGAAGAGAGAGAGAGAGAGAGGCGAGCTAGATTATCTAAGCCAAGCAATCTCTTCCTTGTTCGATGTCTATGTATAGAAGTATTCTTCAGCATTCACGATCACCCGTATGGTCATATATCATATAGAAAAAACAATAACCCGGAAGTGTAACTGGCTTCGAGTTTGACTTGACACTTATGGCTGACAACTAACCTTAAAAAGGCACCCTTAACTGAAATAATCACGGTTTTATGCCAGTTTACGGTAATGATCGTATTTTAATCAGAGATTTTGTTGTCCAGTGATGATATACAGTTGAAGAAAACTGTTGTGGTTATGTGTAAGGCTGAATGTTCAACTGCTAAATTTTTTATTATATTGATAGATCTTCAGCAATTTTTTTTATTAGCTTCCTCGTTAAATTAAACGTGCTTAACTTAAGGTTACTTGTTTAGTTACACGATATTATGGTTACTGTTAATCATAGGTAATGTTATCGAATGAGTACAAGGTCAATTGGAATTTATTATCCATTGGGATTAAATTCAGTTGTGCGTAGAACAAATAATAAGTCACAGTCACAGCTCTAAATTATTCGCTGAATTAAACTTGACTAAGACTAAGAAACTTGAGTGTTACTACACACTGTGTTACTGACTGTTACAGCTCAATCTAGTTAAATGTTTTCAAAGCCGTTTCACAGTTCGTTTTTAAAGATCCGTTTAACATTTTAGTATCTATATGAATATGATGGTATTTTGTTGCTTGCTTCTGGTAAGCTGTAATATATGTAAATTTATTTAAAACTTCCAAGTTCAATTTGTAACCAAGTTTCGTGATCATCCGAAATATCAGTCTGATACGATTTTATCATTATTTTTTGGTATTCAATAATAAGTTGTGTACAAATGTGACGCCAAACACAACCCGCATGGTTTAGCAGGGCGAACGGGGACTGCCTAGAGTAGTTGATAGTAGCTCGGCCTGCTAGATGTGAGACGCCTCATAGCTCGGGTTCGAACCTACTGTCCGGCATTTGTTCGAGTCCCCTGGTCTTACTCAGGACGATAACGTGAGCACCTCTGAAGTCGGAGAAAATCTGCCTGTATGGCGAGGGATGAATACTAATTACGAGTACATTGAGCACACGGCTACCAGTGTAAAGTAATTTACAATGTGCACGCTGCTGCCATTGTAAGAAATAGGAAAAACGGATTTTCACGCAAAAATCAGTTTCAGAGATGAAACTTCGTCTGAGTTGAAAGCGGACGAAAGAAAAAAAAAAAAAAAAGCAGGGCTGAAGGCGCAATAATATAAAGATATAAAGTGGAACCAGGGTCAGTGAGCTGGCACTGATCAAGATCCTACCCCACCTCCAAATGGTGGCCCTGGTAACAGACTAATGTCTGGCTAAGTGGTAGGAATCAAGGAGAGCTACTTGGAATTAGTAGAAGGGTAGGTGCATACATGTTTGATAGATCTGATCGCAACATAGACGATGAGAATCTCAGTGAATGTACCTACACGTCACTCCTATTCGATAAAGAGTCAAAGACGATACGTAATAGAAATCAGATGCCTGTGTGGTTACCGGGTCCAAATTCGGGTAGAGAATAGAACCACTATTACCTACCACATGCCATATCTGGCGAAGGTGGAGGTTTGGCGTGGGATTAGCTATCCCATCCTGTAAAAAACACTCAACTATAAACCGCAACCAGGCATACGAGAGCTTGCAAGGCCTTGGGTGGTGACCTATGTTTTCTTTGGCGCGAAGGGTAGAAGAAGAAGAAGCAAGATGGAGGACGTTGTTGTGGATTATTTTTTTGGTACTGATAAGGTAATTAGTTAAGTATTTTCATGTTGAAAAGATGTTCTCATAATTTATTTAATGGTCACTGTAAAAGTATAACAACAGAGCAAGCTGTTCAACTTGTTTTGAATGAATCTGAAGATAAATCAGACTTAGAATGGGTACTGCCTAAGTAGTTGATGAGTAGCTCGGCCTGCTTAGCTGTGAGAGCCATAGCTCGGGATTCGAACCTACTGTTATCGGCATTTGTTCGAGTCCCTGTCTTACTTCAGGACGATAACGTGAGTACTTTGAAGTTGAGAAATCTGCCTGTATAGCAGGAATACAATGACGGTACATTGAGCACATGGCTGCCAGTGTAAAGTAATTTACAATGTGCAGGCTGCTGCCATTGTAAGAAATTGGAAAAACAGATTTTCACGCAAAATCAGTTTCAGAGATGGAACTTCGTCTGAGTTGAAAGCGGATCGAAAAAAAAAAAAAAAAAAAGACTTAGAATGTGATTATTCTGATAAGGATATCAAAAGTGAGTTAGCCTATTACTTATATAATGAAGAATAGTTTTTATCGATTGATATTCAAGCTATTTGTTAAATCTGGAGAAAAATCTACATATACGGGAGTATTCACGGCTGTGCCCACATATTATATCAAGTAATTTTAAAAGTTAAGTATTCTGCATGTAGATAATAAGCAGGAATAACAGAGATGATCGGATAAGTCTAGGCTGTTTTTCTTCAGGAGCTCAGGGTATGAGTTTTAAGGTACAGGTGGCCAGGGTTCAACGGGTTAACTGTCTATTCGATAGAACATTCTTTTACAATTTCCTTTACTTTGTTCATCCTGGTTTACAAGAAAAAGGTAAAGGAATCCTTTTTATACTACTTGGTATATAAGGTAATACAGCATTAGGCCAATATTTGTCATTGGCCATCGGGGCACTATGGGTGATGTGGTCAACATCATGTCTGCCGTCATTACTTCCCAGTGCTTTTCCTGGCACCCAATTGTGACTATCAACCTGAGAGCCGTTACGGTTGGAAAAAGTTCCATGATGGTCATGTTTTTTGTTGTTTTCAACTTAGGGAGGTGAACCCCCCAAAAACAGCATGCAAAGACTGAATGTGCTGACCTACGGATCTGTAGGCGCCTAACTTGCACAATTACGCTCTAAGGCATAAATCACATACCACACTGAGTGTTTTAACAAATGGTTGATGTAGAGTGAATGAAGAACTTTGTTTGTCCATGTCTGCTAACTTTGAAATCTATTTTTGATACAGGATATGATGTTCTTTGGATAGCATTTGTGGAACATTAGTTGTGATTTCAAACTAAACAAGCAACTGATTTCGTTTACATACAGTGGTAAGTAACTGCTTGAAACTCATGAAGATTAGATTGTTTAAAAAAAACAGGTCAACTGATTCGGTTGAACCTTTATCTGATATTTCTTCTTCACCTTCTGTAGTCCTGAAATGGACACTTGTTCTGGTATATCACAGTTTATAGCGAGACTGCAATGTTTGCACATATTAGTCCGACACAATAATTTTTTGTGACATAGTTTGCATTCCCTTTTTTATTCCTATTCACTTATACAGACTGTAGTCTGTTTCCAGCTTATTTACTTGCAGGTGGAGTAGGGTCTTTGGTCTGCTAAAAATTGGGTCTAAATTCTGAGGATTGACTTCATTGCATCTTTTTTTCCCCCATGTGGTTCAGTCGCTCTCTATAGAAATGACACGCCACCTGTCGAGAGTGTTGCACAAAGTATGAACTCCATAGCTCCTGCAACAATCCTAATGAATCTCCACAGAAAAATGCATTTATGAGCAGAAAGATATGGCCTGAATTCTAACCACCACCTTCAGAATGCAAAACTGTTCTCTACAGAGACCCCCACCATAGAACTGGTTCACTGACCATAACTTCTCTCATCTTATTAACTCCGTCTTGGTCCACTTTTTCTATGTTTGCCATAAGTAATCGTCAAAATTAAAAAGTTACTAATTTAATCGCTCATTTTTGTCCGTTTCCAATGAAACATAGATTTGTAACTTATTACAGTTATTTATATTAGATTTCAATTCAGCCTTTCTAATAAAACATAATATTAAAATTGTTCCCAACACTAGCCTTCAGTCTTCATTGTAATTTCTGTAACAACCATTTTTATAGGTCTGGTTTGGTAGTCGCATCCTAATCCCTGATAACCTGGGGTATATTGACCAATAGGACCAAACTTGAACATTTGGGTTACTGATAACATTTTACGAACATAAAAAAACAACATTGCCTGTAGGGGAGTCCATCAGAGCAGCTGACTCATGCACTTAAAAGTACAATATTAATAAGTAGTAATTGCCACCATTCAATGTCATATGTATGTGCATGCCATATGTACATTATAGACATCTGTTGCAGTTTCTCTAACCTACCATCTGTCCTTCTATCTCTCCCACTTATCATCCTCTTCGCCCGAGTGGTTACCGGGCCCAAATTTGGGGTGTAAAGAATAGAACCACTGTTACTTGCCATACATGTCGTAAGAGGCGACTAAGGAGGTTTGGCTGAAATCGGATGCACATGTCCAAACGTGTAGAATTCTATGCGTTTAGGGGCCTACCAAACCAATGTGCAACGTATACACGTTCTTGGCAAAGATCAAACATATCACGAAGAGTGATTAAAATTGGTCGTAAAGAACGAACGGAAGAAGAAGATCATCCTCTTATTCATTAAACTGTATCTGCCTGTCTACAGATTTATTTGTCCATCTACCAATCTATCCATCCTTCTCTTTATATTCATCTGTTGTTCCACCTCTCTGTCTTATCTTATCTTATCTTAACCACATTTGCCGTGAAGCGTGGGGAGAGTTAGTTTCTATCTTGTGCCAGGTGTGTTGCGCTTGACGTTGTCAGTCCATGCTTTCGCAGGGACTCTGAGATGTTATCTATCCATCTTGTTCTTGGCCTGCCTCGTGCTCTGCGCCTTAGTGTCGATTATTATAGGCATGTGATGGTAGTAAATGTGGTTCCATTCTCATTAAATGGCCGAACCACTTGAATCTTTGCTTCTCGATGTACTGTATGCATGGTATAGTACCAACGATGCTTCTGATATTCTGTTCTCACTCTATCTGCCTGTTACAGTTGAAGCTTACTTATCAGACATCTCATTTCAAAGTTGTAATCTTTCTTCTTGTGTCTTAGTCAGTGGCCATGTTTGGCACTGATAGGCACCTCTCTGTCTGTCTGACCAAATTTGTTCAGCAAATCATTCTATCTACCAATGTAAGTGTCATGGAAAGAAAACTAATGACCAAGTACTTCAACGGCTAGAAGTGAAAAGAGAATTACTCATCATCATCATCAAATAGTTTGTCCTGAGTACAACTTTGCCACCCCAACAGTCCTCCGGAATTTCTCTCTCTTATAGGCCAGATGTCTCGCCTCTGCAGCCGTCATGTTCAAACCATCAGTTACATCCTGAATCCATCTTCTCTGTGGTCTACCTCTTCTTCTCTTTGCCAGTATGCCTCCTTCCATGATAGTCTTCGCCAGCTCTTTGTGTCTTTTTATATGTTCAAAATACCTCAATTTTCTCTTATTTAGATATTAATCATAGAGATAGAAATTAGACAAATGAGATGGTTTGGTAACATTAAAAGGCATGTTACTCTATTGAAAACCATCTTGAAAGGAAAGGTAGAAAACAAAACAAGGGGAAGAGATTCACTTGGTAGGGAAACATCAGGGGGACTAACAAGCAAAAGTCAGGTAGAGTGTACCATTAGGGCAAAGGACATAATTTGTTAGAGTTAATTACAGTCAACCTTCGATGTGGAGACGGCACATTATATATACATATAATACACATATTTGTATGTCCACATATATATTTCTATCCGTCTGTAAATCTCTCTTTCCTCCATATCCATCGATCCTTCCAATGCATTCTATCTTATGTCATTTGATTTAACAACATTTATGTCTCCTGTACACTGCTATGACTCATAGCATCATCTTTCATCCAAGTACACCCCATTAATCATTTTATAATTAACTTTAGTCTCCAGTTAACCTTTGATATTCTGTCCCAATTGTTCAGGTGTTGTTCAGACCATTTTGGAACCATTCATGTAGAGTTTGTCGTTTTTGAAGTCTGTTTTTAAAACTTACTTCAGGTTGTGTCCTTCATTTTGGTTTTCATGTGTTCCTTATTGTTTGGGCTTTCATTAATGTTGTTCCCTTACGAAGGTCTATCTATCCATACATCATTTTTTTTGTTGATTTGTTGGATGTCCTTATTTATATAGGGTAAATATATATGTTGCTTTCAGCCAATAACGTTTTAGTGGTCCGCCGAGAATTTATTTAGTCTCACCTCTTTTGATCAGAGAGAACACCACATAATTCTATTAGTTAATTTGTTTCTGCACTCCAGGGCAACTTTCCGTTTGGGTAGGATGACAATGTCATTTTCTGAAGAGCGGAAGAATAGAATGATAAGTGTTAAGTCCACGGTATCACATAGTTTCAAAAGATGGATATATTGATTTTCTAGAGCAAATTGACTCCTATCGACAGTAGAGCGTGATTGAATTGCTGTAACATTGAAAAATGAGTGTGTGCAGGGGGTCATAGGGCAAGACCTGAGAGACTGAGTTGCTTTGAAATGAGATGTCCTTACCTCCATGCCACAAAGACCGCAATAAAGTGGTTATTCTCCAGCAAAAATAAACAAACAACATATGATATTGATAAATTTCTTCATCTCTTGAGTTATACTTGAGATAAATTATCTTAGTCCCTGTAACTCTTCAGTTTAGTGATTTTGCAGTCAGATGAAACTGCTGTTTTTTAATTGCTCTAATAATTTGTAAAGATTGCACACCTAATAAAGGAAACCTATGAAGGAATGAAGTGCAGAGTCATACATGAGTGCCAATTGACGGAATCTTTTGAGATAAGAACGGGGGTGAGACAGGGATGCCTCTTATCGCCATTCCTGTTCTTGCTGGCCGTAGATTGGATCATGAAATCAGCAACAACAGATAGCAGGTTGGGAATACAATGGACACTTATGAAGCAACTAGAGGACCTGGATTTTGCAGACGATCTGACATTGCTGTCCAACAATCACGCACAGATTAAAGATAAAAATGAATACCCTAAATAATAAGTCTCAGCAACTAGGTTTGAAAATACACAGGGAAAGACCAAGGTCATGAGAATAAATGCAGTAAATGTAAACCATATTATGCTGGAGGAAACAGCTCTACAAGATGTAGAATCATACACATACCTTGGTAGCAACATAGACATAGAAGGGAGACACACAAACAAAAATGTCCAGATAAGAATACAAAAAAGCAAGGGAAACTTTATTGCATTGAGTAAGATATGGAAGTCAAAGGAGATCAAAACAAACACAAAGCTGAGAATCTTTCAATAAAATGTGGTCAGTGCTGTTCTATGGCTCGGAAACATGGAAGACAACAAAAGAAACCACCAGAAAACTACAGACCTTCATAAATGGATGTTTACGTAGAATAGAGGGACTAAGATGGTATGATAAGATTATGAACAAGGTACTCAGAGAAAGAACTAAGCAGTACCAGTGGAGAAAAAGCTCAGAAAGAGACTCCGGTGATGGATAGGACATACATTGAGAAGACCGACCGGAAGCATTACAAGACAGGCACTGTTTTAGAACCCGCAGGGAAAGAGGAGTAGGGGAAGGCCTAGACAGACCTGGAGAAGAGCTCGAGGCTGAGATATTAAAAGATAAGTAAAACATGGAAATAATTGGAAGGGATGGCAAGAGAGATGAAGATTTGGAAGAAGTTTGTTGAAGACCTGTGCTCCGTTGGGAGTTGAAAGGTGAAAAAGAATAATTTGTAGACTTCTTATTGGTCAATGGTTAATGAACTGACGTCACAGCACTCCGGGCAGACCCATAGGTGCTCAGTCTCCTTTAACAGATCTTGCAGGGTATGCCTACTGATAGTTCATGTGGCTCGCTGGTTAAACACACGTCTCTCTCTCACCCGCAAGCAATCAGCTCTACTTGCAGACTTCTGCTCAAAGGTATTTGAAATCTGCATTTGTTTGGGTTCTCAGAACTACAGTCACTATCTCGGTTTTAAACAAAAATGAACTGCGTTCTCTTCAATCCTTGAGAAATGTTGATATCATTCAAATTCATAGGAAATGTGTACATAGTTAGATATGTTTGAATGTCTCCATATGTAGTGTTCCTTGAAATTCATCACTCCTGTTGTATCGTTTGCTTGATAAAGGCCTTTTGGTCGAAACATTGCTGTGTATCGTCACTGTTTTAGTATTTTGTAAAACTAAATTACTCTGTTCTTACATGTTTCGCTACATAGTTGTATAAATTTGATTTACATACTCGCCATCCTTGGTTCAAAGTGCAAAGTGTGACCTTTCTGGTTATTCTAGAGTAAATATAGAAGAAAGTAGATAATTGGAAGCAAATAGTTTAATTATAATTATGTTAGATCTTCTTCTTCTTTAAACGCTCCATATCAACCACTTGTTAAACCACTCTTTGTGATTTCTGTGTGATCTGAGTCTAAGACCGATTGTTGTGCCAGTTAGGTGCCTACAAGTAGACCAGTACATCTGATTTATACTACGCTTTTTATTTACCAAGTTAGCTTCCCAAGGCCCCCTACCTCAGTCTCCTCTTTCAACATGCCTTGTAGGTTGCAGTGGTACTATTCTTTGCTCCTCTTGCAGGCTCCTGCACCACACGGCAGATTGTTAGATAATGGGATTGAAATTGATTTTATTTAATATTTGATCATTTAATTCAAGTTGATTTGTTGAATAATTTGATGCTAATGGATATTATTTTTATTTTTTTCAGAGATGGGGAATTTGTTGCGCATTTTGCTGAATAATGATCAACCATCAAAATCAGCAGAAAATATCTTTGTTGACTTTGAAAGTAGGTTCCGAAATTCATTTGCTTGTTTTCTGCTATGATTTTTTGGCCATCTTGTGCAAATTGTTGTTTTCTACTATGACTATTTGGCCATCTTATGTAAATTGTTGTTTTCTACTATGATTTTTTGGCCATCTTATGTAAATTGTTGTTTTCTACTATGATTTTTTGGCCATCTTGTGCAAATTGTTGTTTTCTACTATGATTTTTTGGCCATCTTGTGCAAATTGTTGTTTTCTACTATGATTTTTTGGCCATCTTGTGCAAATTGTTGTTTTCTACTATGACTATTTGGCCATCTTATGTAAATTGTTGTTTTCTACTATGATTTTTTGGCCATCTTATGTAAATTGTTGTTTTCTACTATGACTATTTGGCCATCTTGTGCAAATTGTTGTTTTCTACTATGATTTTTTGGCCATCTTGTGCAAATTGTTGTTTTCTACTATGATTTTTTGGCCATCTTATGTAAATTGTTGTTTTCTACTATGATTTTTTGGCCATCTTGTGCAAATTGTTGTTTTCTACTATGATTTTTTGGCCATCTTATGTAAATTGTTGTTTTCTACTATGATTTTTTGGCCATCTTGTGCAAATTGTTGTTTTCTACTATGATTTTTTGGCCATCTTGTGCAAATTGTTGTTTTCTACTATGACTATTTGGCCATCTTATGTAAATTGTTGTTTTCTACTATGATTTTTTGGCCATCTTATGTAAATTGTTGTTTTCTACTATGATTTTTTGGCCATCTTGTGCAAATTGTTGTTTTCTACTATGATTTTTTGGCCATCTTGTGCAAATTGTTGTTTTCTACTATGACTATTTGGCCATCTTATGTAAATTGTTGTTTTCTACTATGATTTTTTGGCCATCTTATGTAAATTGTTGTTTTCTACTATGACTATTTGGCCATCTTGTGCAAATTGTCGTTTATTACTATGACTTTTTCGCCATCTGATGCATTGACTGAGAGTCAGATACAACAGCGACCCCAGTAAACAGTGTCCCAGAGAGCCAATGTATCTCAATGAATGAAGGAAGGTTACTTTATACAGACCCGGGTTGGTAAAATATTTTAGTAGAGAAAGACAACTTTCCTAGGTGGGAAAATGCTGTTGACAGACAACTTTTGCTTTGCAGGAAGGTCAAGGAAGACAATAGTCTAGGATTATCATCAGGTGTCATGTCTGCAGATATTAGTTATCATGGAGTTTTACAACTCTTTCTCCCTTATTGTTTCACTTCCATGCCATGATGTTATGTATCTTCTCTTTCAGTTGTCCTCTTCCAGGTAATTTTTCCAGTTGCCACATTGAAACTAGGATTTAAAGAACTGTAGTTACTGCCTGCAATACCACTTTTAGGGCGTTGTAGGGTGGGGGAGTAGCATATTGAATTTAATGGCTGTGTGGCTAGTGCAGTCAGCTTGAAACTGTTCAAGTTATGATTTTTTTCTTTATGTCCCTACAGAAAAAAATACTCATTGGCCGTAACGGGGATTGAACCTGGGTCTTCCACATGGGAACCCACATCTTCCACATGGGAACCCACGCTCTTATCCTGTCTGCCTGATGCTCCCCACTAGGATAAGTCACAACCAATACCAGTTGAAGATGAATGCGCTGGTTCGGCAGGAACAAAACTTCAGTGCGGTGCAATTCACTTACCAAGAAACAAATACAGAAGATGACTGATGAAGAGATGGAATAGGAAATTAATTTCAAATATTCAAGATTTCTATATCTGTATCTAAAACTTGGTTATGTATTCCTTTCTCTTTCATGTGTCTCTTTCATTTCTGCTATATTTTGTATTATGTTGTAGTTTGTTGTTACTGTAGATAGCTGTTGAAAAGAATCCATTTTTAAAAAAAATTCTGATTCTTAGATGTTCAGCCCACGGAGCCAGAGCGACGGGTCTGGCAATTAGTAAACTCTGTCTTGTACTCTGCCCAGGAGATTCTTTTGGAATTGCAGCAATATAGTGGAGCTTCAGAAGAAATCAGAATGGTAATGTGGTTTAATGTGTTTGTGGGATTCTATATTCTTTTATATCAATTGATAATTTATTTAGTTGGGCGACTGTGGCTTAACAGTAGTGAGCTCGATCACAACACAAGAGTGCTTGTTTTAAATTCCATGATGGGTAGGTTGGATGCAAATGTGTTCCCATGGTTTAAAAATAGACCTCTCTGTTCAGAAAGTAATAGCAAACTACTGAACTTATAATACTTCTTCTTCGAATGCTCCATATCAACCACTTGTTAACCAATCATTGTGATTTGTATGTGATTTGAGCCTAAGAGGGATTGTACAAGCTATGTGCTTACAAGTACGCCGGCACATCCTAATTATGCGACACGTTTTATTTACTAGGTAGCTTCCTAGGCCCCTACCCAGTCGCTCTTACGACATGCCTTGGGTAAATCAGTGTTATTATTCTTTTGTGCCCTACAACACACATCATTGTGTCTGTTTATTTCAGGCCAGATATATGCTGACTAGTTAGTGTAGATTACTAAATGTCTGTTATTTCAGGCCTAGATATAATGCTGACTTAGTGAGTGTATTCTGGACAAATGTCTGTTATTTCAGGCCAGATATAATGCTGACTAGTTGAGTGTAGTACTAAATGTCTGTTATTTCAGGCCAGATATAATGCTGACTAGTTGAGTGTAGTACTAAATGTCTGTTATTTCAGGCCAGATATAATGCTGACTAGTTGAGTGTAGTACTAAATGTCTGTTATTTCAGGCCAGATATAATGCTGACTAGTTGAGTGTAGTACTGAATGTCTGTTATTTCAGGCCAGATATAATGCTGACTAGTTGAGTGTAGTACTAAATGTCTGTTATTTCAGGCCAGATATAATGCTGACTAGTTGAGTGTAGTACTAAATGTCTGTTATTTCAGGCCAGATATAATGCTGACTAGTTGAGTGTAGTACTAAATGTCTGTTATTTCAGGCCAGATATAATGCTGACTAGTTTAGTACTAAATGTCTGTTATTTCAGACTGAGATGGTATGATAAGATTACGAATGATGAACTCAGAGAAAGAACTAAGCAGATACCTTTTGTAGAAAGACACTGATGATGGATAGGACACACATTGAGAAGTCCGACAGGAAGTATTGCAAAACAGGCACTGTTTTGGAACCGCAGGAAAGAGGAGTAGGAAATGCCTAGGCATACTCGAGAAGGAGAGCTGGAGACTGATATAAAAGGATAGGTAAAACATGGAAAGAATTAGAAGGGATGGCAAGAGAAAGAAGACTGGAAGAAGTTTGTGAAACCTGTGCTCCGTTGAGAGATGAAAAGCGAAGAAGTTGAATGTAGCAACAAATTATCCATTAATTGTTACTTATATTGGGCCAAGCTGGTATATTTTATCAAAGTTTATCCAAAATGTCTGATTTCAGGCTATATCAAATCCAAAGTTAGAAGACTTGCAAGATAAAGCATGGCAGTCTGTTACACCGCTCGTCTCCAAGCTGAAAGTTTTCTTTGAGTTCTCTCTCAAGCTGGGTGAGTTATTCTTCTTCTTCTATGTTCATGCTTAAACAGTGACTTGCTAGCCACACTTTGTAGTTTGTAGCTTCAATAAATTTGTTTAAAAGAACATATGTACATTGTGCTTCTAGTCTATAGAGGTCTTTGCTGCTATTTTTGTGCCTTTAGGTCAAGAATATCTGATTTTGGCATGTCTGTTATTCGGGTTCGTCTCCCACCCTCACCCATACTGATTTATTGTTGCTTTAGAATAGCCACTTTTCAACTACCATTGTGACTTTTATGTGATCTGAGCCAAAGAGCAGGAACATGCAAAACATTGAGGTGACTTCTGGAGTCAAACAAGGCTGCATATTGTCGCCTTGTCTGTTTAACATATATACAGAAAACATCATGAGGAATGTTACAGAAGATAGTGGAAAAGAACAATATGATTCTTTTATAATCGGAGGAAGAAAAATACCTGAACTAAGATATGCGGATGATACAGTGTTACTGTCAACATCATAAAAAGAGATTGAGAAATTATTAGAGGAAGTGCAAGATAAAAGTGGAAAACAAAATCTATATCTCAATGTGGCAAAAAAAAAAAATATGAAAGTAAAAATGTGAACAGTTTTGATATCTTGATTCACTGCTAACAACAGATGGAAATGGGATGAAGGAAATATAAAGAACAAACATGGCTTTACAAAAATTAAACAACTAAAAACAGTATGGAACAGAACTGATAAGAAAACAAAGATCAGAATACTAGCAGCATGCATATTCTCAGTGACAACGTATGGGTGTGAAGCACAGACATTTAATAAGGCAGCGGAAAAACATGTGCTTTTGAATATAAGTATTACAGAAGTCCTTCGCATATCATGGACAGAGAAGAGAACAAATAGATCTATCCAGAAAGAATTCAAAATCAAAGACAACTGGCTGATGCTACAAATAAGAAAGAGAAAATTGAGGTATTTTTGGACATAAAAAAACACAAAGGGCTGGAGAAGACCATCATGGAAGAAGGCATACCGGCAAAGAGGAGAAGAGGAAGACCACAGAGAAGATGGATTCAGAATGTAACTGATGGTTCGTACGTGACGGCTGCAGAGGTGGGACATCTGGCCTATGAGAGAGAGAAATTCCTGAGGACTGTTTGGGTGGTAAACTTCTGCTCTGGACAGGCTATATGATGATGACTTCTGGGCGTGTTCTTCAATTTTTGGGACACATATAATTTGTGTCATAGTTTTTACGCTGTTTTGTTTTTTCTGTGCAAACGAAAATGGTGGACATGGAGCAAATATGCTGAAATTAGCAGCACTGGCAGAACCTTTTGGCTTTACAACACATCTCTCATTTGATACAAGACTGTTGGGATAGATTGTTTGCGTCTCCCCAAGGAATTGTGAGTTTTCGCTCTTTGTTGTTTTCCAGGTGTATGAATACTGCAGCCGCTGACAGAATTCGCCAAGACCAAGCATCCTGGCACAGCCAACCAGTCAGACCAGCATTACTTTTACCAATAGACGGTTCTGACCTGCTGTCCAATGCCACTGACATGTTTCTACTGGTACTTGATCACAAACAAAATCGAGAGTCTGACAAAATAACTACTCTCAATAATGAGGTCTCCGAAAGTTTCTTCTTTGTGTTTGTTCTTTACGCCCAATTTTAATCACTCTTTGTGATATGTTTGATCTGTGCCAAGAACTTGTATACATTGCAAATTGGTTTGGTAGGCCCCTAAACGCATAGTTTAGGACATGTGCATCCGATTTCAGCCAAACCTTCTTAGTCACCTCTTACGACATGTGTGGCAGGTAACAGTGGTTCTATTCTTTACACCCCAAATTTGGTCCCGGTAACCACTCAGACACTCAGAAAGTTTGATATGTGAAAGTCTGACAGAATAACTGTCTTGGTTAACAATATCTCAAGAAATTCACTATGTCCATGGTGAATGCTTCAATCTCACTTTTCAAAATCGTGACTGTGACATTAATGATATCTTTACTGCTTACAGAGAGAGTTATACCAGAATTGTTGAGAGTACTGTGCTCAGAGAACCTCAACCCTAGAGAGCACCTAGAGCAGCAACAGGCCTTGTTCAAACAGTTTGCAGAGATTCTGGACTTTGTGCTCACATTTGATGGCCTAAAGGTAATTAAATGACTTTTTATAGATCGATGCTTGATTGACAGAATGTTCTGTTTTATTTCCAATTGAGATAATGGTAAAAAGATGTAATTTTTTTCTGAATTAGCAGTAATAATTGATTGATTTATAGGACCATCATCATTACACTTCGATGAATAACCATATGCCATCCGATCTCTTTCTTACACATGCTGATCTCATCAACAGTGCACAGTTTCATCTGTATAATCGTGAGAATGGTGAAAATTTGTAGGAATTCTATTTTGTCCAATTTTTAATGAATTTTGCTCAGGCTTCCTATTTTCAGCCATCTCTTTTCGGTTTTCAACTACCAAAAGTACTTTTATGTGCTTAACTTGAACACAGAATCTACTTTTTAATTGTTCATCCTTAATAAGACTTGGAACTCACTCTCACCTCCATTGAGATCACGGGTCACTAAAAAAGTAGTCTAAATGCTCTGAACCTAAGAAAAATTCAGCAGGATTACTTGCCGACTTGGTCACTCCCTCTTCTTATGGAGATGTAGAGGTCAGCCAGAGAAAATGCCACACAATCCTATCAGTTGTCATTACCTTTAAGGGGAGACCACACCTATATATTTAACCATTTTCCTTAACAAATCGTAATTTGAGTTTATTTATATTTTAGACCCTGACTATGTCTGAATTCATAGAGCGCTAACTATATTAGGAGCAGATTAGAGCAAGTTGTCATTCTGCACCTTAGAACAAGACACAATCGACTCCGCAGCCACATGTATACAAAATTCAAGATTTATTATTCAGCCATTTTACATGTGACAGGCACACCAGACTGCAGAGCACATACTTCAAGATTGTCCCGAATATGATACTGAGGCAAACTCACTGGCCTAATGAAACAACACTTGACATAAAACTACATGGACCTCTGTGTAAGCTACAAAAGACAGTGAAGTTTATACAAGAGACAATATTTCAAGTGAATGAAAGGAAGGATAGCGGACGAACTAGAGAAAAAAACACACGTATTCATTCCATCTCTGGTGACCAGAGGTGTGTTATGTTACAGAATAATGCTAAGAATCCCAATGAAATACTACTGAGGTTGTCATATGATATGAGACTTGAAATGTGATATTTGTTCTCTGTTACAGATGACAACACCAGCCGTACAGAACGACTTCAGTTACTACAGGAGAACTTTGAACAGAAGGAAAATGGCTAATGAGGTATCAATACTATATATATTCTAATACTACATAATAGATAACCAACTCTGAAGTACTGCAACGTGCAAATGTGCCTTACATCATAGGCATGCTCAGCAGTAGAAGACTTAGATGGCTAGGACATGTGCAAAGAATGGACAATGGCCGCATTCCAAGACAGACCACTGCTCAGATATAAAAATGTCTGCAAGGCCTCAATGAAATACTTTTCTATCGGTCCCAGGAAATGGGAAAAATTTGCTGATGATCAAGATATCTGGAAAACAATATTGCACAAAGGTGCAAAATCTTTTAAAGAGATACTTAGGGATGAGCTGAAAGACAAGAGAGACACGCGAAAACTCAGAAGCTGTTACAGTGAAAAACTTGCCAATTGACAGTCTGTAAAGATGAAAAGGGCCATATATACTACATAAATATTATAGTTTTGTCTTGTCTTATCCACATGTGACATGAAGCATCGGGGGGAAGTTTCCTATCATGTGCCAGGTGTGTTGCATCTGTAGTTGTTAGTCTTTGATGTTGCAGGATATATGTCACATTATCTATTCATCAGAAGGTAGTATAAATATTGTAGCACTCGTAGTAATGTAGTTACTGTATATAGCAATGGTAGTCAAATATACTGAAAAATGATATGCAGGTGATACTTTGCCTCCAGGAAAGAGTCCGAGGAATACTAACAGGGAAGAGTTGGCTCAACCGAAAAGGGGTCCAAAGGCGAAGGATTGACTTTGTTGCACCAGGCTTCCCCATACGGCTCCTCAGTATATTATATTTGGAGCAGTCTTGAAGTATGTTCTCTGCAGTCTAGGGTTCCCATCCATATGTTCACATGGCTAAATTGCCAATCTTGAATTTATTATTATACATATGACTGAGGAGTCGATTGTATACAGTTCTGAGGTGCAAAATGACAACTTGTTCTAATCTGTTCATATTTTGGTTATCGTTGTCCTGTGTTAGCACTGGTGGCTTTCTGTTTCTGATTGATTTCATCATCGTTTTCTTTTGGTGGTAGGTAACTGGTACATCTGGCTGTTCTCCTGTACAACACCATCCTTGACCAGTGGGTTTGCTGTTTTATTTGCTGGTATTCCACAGTGAGACAGAAATGACACATGCTGATAATGGCAAACATGTAAAAACAAAGTACTGTAGTTTTACAAAAGCAATAACAGTACATGCTGATAGTGAGGAGTTATGTAACTGTAATATCGCCCGAGTGGTTACTGGGGCCCAAATTGGGGTGTAAAGAATAGAACCACTGTTACCTGCCATGCATGTCGTAAGGGGCGACTAGGGAGGTTGGCTGCGGGACTAGCTACCCCACACCGTAAAAACACTAGATGGCTACAGAACGGAGAGTGAACCGAGTAAACGCTGGCTGAAACTGGACACATCATCGAAGGATAAGCACCAGAGCTCCAAATGGTGCTGAAGATGAGACGTAAAAATACGTTCTTGACAAAGGCTGTTTATATATCACAATAAGAATGATCAAAATGGCTAAAAAGAACAATCACGAGAGAGAGAGAGAGAGAGTAACTGTAATATAAATGCTCTTAGAACTGTGTCTTTGTTTTTGCTACATGTTTTAGACTTTAGTAGTCTTATCCTCGTATAAGTAAAATAAAATTGATGTAAATATTCTCTCTCTAGGATGAGATACAACCTGGTGAGGAGCATGTTACCAATGAGCTAGCCAACAGAATGTCTTTATTCTATGCTCAATCCACACCCATGCTACAGTCATTAACTAATGCCACAGCAAAGTTTGTCACACAGGTTGGTTGTTGTTGATTAACTAGAGTTGAAATATGAAAACACAACACAAGATAGTTTGATACAGATTTACTGCAGTCTGCCCTATTGTTGATATTGATATTAGCTAGAGCTGCGGAGATTTACTGCAGTCTGCCCTATTGTTGATATTGATATTAGCTAGAGCTGCTGAGATTTACTGCTGTCTGCCCTATTGTTGATATTGATATTAGCTAGAGCTGCGGAGATTTACTGCTGTCTGCCCTATTGTTGATATTGATATTAGCTAGAGCTGCGGAGATTTACTGCTGTCTGCCCTATTGTTGATATTGATATTAGCTAGAGCTGCGGAGATTTACTGCTGTCTGCCCTATTGTTGATATTGATATTAGCTAGAGCTGCGGAGATTTACTGCTGTCTGCCCTATTGTTGATATTGATATTAGCTAGAGCTGCGGAGATTTACTGCTGTCTGCCCTATTGTTGATATTGATATTAGCTAGAGCTGCGGAGATTTACTGCTGTCTGCCCTATTGTTGATATTGATATTAGCTAGAGCTGCGGAGATTTACTGCTGTCTGCCCTATTGTTGATATTGATATTAGCTGAGCCGGAGATTTACTGCGTCTGCCCTATTGGATATTGATGCTAGAGCTGGAGATTTACTGCTGTCTGCCCTATTGTTGATATTGATATTAGCTAGAGCTGCGGAGATTTACTGCTGTCTGCCCTATTGTTGATATTGATATTAGCTAGAGCTGCGGAGATTTACTGCTGTCTGCCCTATTGTTGATATTGATATTAGCTAGAGCTGCGGAGATTTACTGCTGTCTGCCCTATTGTTGATATTGATATTAGCTAGAGCTGCGGAGATTTACTGCTGTCTGCCCTATTGTTGATATTGATATTAGCTAGAGCTGCGGAGATTTACTGCTGTCTGTCCTATTGTTGATATTGATATTAGCTAGAGCTGCGGAGATTTACTGCTGTCTGCCCTATTGTTGATATTGATATTAGCTAGAGCTGCTGAGATTTACTGCAGTCTGCCCTATTGTTGATATTGATATTAGCTAGAGCTGCTGAGATTTACTGCTGTCTGTCCTATTGTTGATATTGATATTAGCTAGAGCTGTTGAGATTTACTGCTGTCTCCCCTATTGTTGATATTGATATTAGCTAGAGCTGCGGAGATTAACTTCTTCACTAATCGAAGTACTAACCACGCTCGACGTTGCTTGACTTAGGTGATTGGACGAGAACCGGTATTTTCAATGTGGTATGGCCGTAGATGCAGATTAACTACTGTCTGCCCTATTGTTGATATTGATATTAGCTAGAGCTGCTGAGATTTACTACTGTCTGCCCTATTATTGATATTGATATTAGCTAGAACTGCGGAGATTAACTTCTTCACCAATCGAAGTACTAACCACGCCCGTCGTTGCTTGACTTTGGTGATCGGACGAAAACCGGTATTTTCAACGTGGTATGGCCGTAGACGGAGACTAACTGATTTTTTCTCTATTGTTGAGATTGATATTAGCTAGAGCTGCGGAGATTAACACTCTTTTAAAGTCAGTAACGTGTTTCTTCTTCCACGAACGCTTCATATCAACCACTTGTTAAGCTACTCTGATTTGTTTGTGATCAGAGCCTAAGAGCGATTGTATGTTGTGCCAGTTATCTGCCTACAAGTAGGCCAGCACATCTGATCTCTGCGACACTTTTTATTTAATACGGTATCTTCCCTAGGCCCCTACCGTAGTCACCTCCTACGACATGCCTTGTAGGTCGCAGTATTACTATTCTTTGTTCCCCTTGTGAGCCCTGGCAACATACAGGCAAAAAGTGTTTCATGACTGTTGAATAGTGTCATGAATGGTGGTTGATGGATGGTCTAGCAGATAGATGCCTTTTTTGCAGAGGCTTGGGCACTCGGGTAATATTCTTCTTTCGTAATTTTTTCCTGGCAGTTATAATTAGAAATAAGAGTAGACATTGTACCACTGCCCATGCAAAGCTTCTGTAAACTTTATTTTAACGTTAAATTTTGACTAAATCTACCCTCATATAATAACCAGGAAAACAAACTCAAGGCAAATAAAAAAGGTGTATGAAGAAATTGCATGTGTTGGATTAAAAACCGCAGATACTCCAGTTTTGCTGTAAAATAACTCACTGTATTTATGCTCTCATGTCACACAAAAATCACAGAGTGGTTTATAAACTGGTCATACTAGAGTGTGCTAACACAAAGCTGAGAATCTTTCAATCAAATGTGAAGTAAGTGCTGTTCTATAGCTCGGAAAAATGGAGGACAACAAAAGAAACCTCCAGAAAATTACAGACCTTCATAAATTGATGTTAAGTAGAATAGAGGGACTGAGATGGTATGATAAGATTATGAAGGAGGAACTCAGAGAAAGAACTAAGCAGATACCAGTGGAGAAAGAGCTACGGAAGAGACGCTGACAATGGATAGGACACACATTGAGGAAACCGACCAGAAGTATTGCAAGACAGGTTCTGTTTTGGAACACGCAGGGAAAGAGATGGGAAAAGCCTAGACATACCTGGAGAAGAAAGCTGGAGACTGATACTAGAAGGATAGGTAAAACCTGGAAAGAATTGGAAGGGATGGCAAGAGAGAGGGAAAATCTACTAGAAGTTTGTTGAAGACCTATGCTCCGTTGAAAGGTGAAGTAGAAAAAGACTTGACGTGCAAAATAGAAAAAGAAAGAGTTTTTGTATGAGCTTAGATTGTGCAAAATTATATTTCCAGAAATTCACCCCCCAAGTTATGTATACTTTATTCTGATATATATTTTCTGTCTGTGTTATTTCTTCAGAACAAAGACCTGCCAGTAGAACAGACTACAGATTGTTTGAGTTTGATGGCCAATATTTGTCGTGTTATGATTGAGAATACGTGAGAAACATTTTTTTAAACAAATTTTTAATTCAATTTATTTATACAACATTTTTTGTGACTGTTGTTTGAATTGGTTACTGAACTGCGCCTGTGTGCTGCCGGGGCTTGCAAGGGGAGCAAAGAATAGTAACACTACGGTTTACAAGGCATGTCGTAAGAAGCGACTGAGGTAGGGGCCTAGGAAAGCTACCCTAGTAAATAAAAAGTGCAGGAGAAATTGGATGTGCTGGCCTATTTGTAGGCATATAACTTGACACGTCGATTTCTCTTATGCTCAGATCACATACAAATCACAAAGAGCTGTTTAACAAGTGGTCAATGTGGAGCGTTCAAAGAAGAAAAACTGATATCACAGCACTCTGGGCAGACCCATAAGTGCTTAGTCTTCCCCAACAGATGTCGAAGAGTATGCATACTGATGGTTCCTGTGGCTCACTTGTTAAGCACACGTCTCTCTCTGCTCCTCAAGCTTCCAGCTCTACTTGGTCAATTTGTAATGCCAAACTCGCTAAATCATTGAATTGATTCAACATCAATTTTAGTGTCCTCATCCAACAGTATGTCGCCCAGAGACCGAAGAACATCCCCCTTATCCATCTTAAACTCCCCAACAATTGATGCTTCCACGCAAGCATGTCCGCTCTCTCGTTGCTGCAACGCTTGTATGACCAGGACAGTAGATCCACATGAGTCTCTGGAGGTTGGATGTTTGAATTGATGTTGGTTAGAATCTTCTAATAGATTACTGAACAACAATTGTCAGGAGCACTCTTGGCTTCTTCATTGATGTTTGAGGTCTCATTGCTAAGATTTCATACTAGGATTTAACTTCTTCTTCTTTGCGTTCGTTCTTTACGACCAATTTTAATCACTCTTTGTGATATGTTTGATCTTTGCCAAGAACATGTATACGTTGCACATCCCCTAAACCATCTTTAAACTCCCACTGATGCTTCATGGACATGTGCTTCCGTTTCAAGCCTGAAGACCATTAGATCCAGAGCCTCTGAGTTGGATGTGAATGATGTGGTAACATGATTCTGAATCTCTTGTCAACACTTCCCATATGTTTGAGGTCCATTGTAATCACTACTAGGATTGAACTGATTTAATACTGATACTGGCGCACCCAGTTCAAACTCGCGGCGGGCAGTTTGGAAGCAAATTCGTTCCCGTTGTTTTTTACGAACGATAAAATAGACCCCACTGTTCAGATGGCAATGGCAAACTACTGAACATATAAGTGGTGCCTAGTAAAACTACGACTCACTTACTGGGAATGATGACTAGGTTCTGTAAAGGATATGCCACGATTTTCGTTGTTCATTTCAATATTGATCGTGGTCTTGTCTCTTCTAGTCAGTACAGGTCAAGAATAAAGGAAGAGACACAGCTGTTTTGTCTGAGGGTGATGGTTGGTGTGATCATTCTCTATGACCATGTCCATCCTCTTGGAGCTTTTGCTAAGACTTCTGGGATTGAGGTAAATTCTTATTGATTACTTGTACAGTTTGAGGAAGTGTGTAGTAGTAGTAGTAGTAGTAGTAAATATGTTGCTTGTGTTGTCTTTCTTTGTTTGTTTCATAGGTCATACTAGATCAGGGCTGTTCCCTACTGCAAGACTGTCAACTGCTAGCAGGCCTGAGAAACGAAACAATGGCCAGAAAATACTGAGTTAAATGAGAGACTGTACGGAGGGACTATCTAAAAACAACAGCAGAATTCATGAGAAAATCTGGTACATCAGTCTAAGCAGGGACAGAGAGAGAGAGATCAGGGCTGTTCAACATTTGGATATATTGGGGTACATTTGACTGATGATTATGGAGGAGGAGTGCATCTTGTGATGATTGCATTACTACTACTAATAATAACAGTAGTATTAATATAATTGAGATGCTGACGCTTTCTTCAGTGAAAAAGTAAATGGGGGTGTTAGGGGACAGTAGGTTACAAAATAAAACAAGATAGCAAAAGTGGGAAGATCGTGTTCATGGATATGCTACGAGAAAACTGAATAATAGTTTATTTTCTTGTAATGTTATTAGTGTATGGCACCGCACACGCGGACATAACGCTGTGCGAGATCATTATATTTTCTTCTCAGTACGAAGTGCACAATCTTCTGCAGAGCTAAGCGACAGCCTCATAAAGGGCAGGTTTTGATTCTCTCTGGTTGTAGGTGATAATAGCAATGAGATCACTGCGCTGAGGACACATGCCAGGAAAATTCCTGGATTTCTTCTTCTTGAACGCTCCATATTGACCACTTGTTAAACCACTCTGTGGTTTGTATGTCATCTGAGCCTAAGAGCGATTGTACATTGTGCCGTTATGCGCCTACAAGTAGGCCAGCACATCCGATTTCTGCGATGCTTTTTTATTTACTAGGGTAGCTTCCTAGGTCCTACATCAGTCTTCTCTTATGGCATGCCTTGTAGTTCGCAGTGGTACTATTCTTTGCTTCCTTATGCAGTCCCAGCACCACACTGACAAATTCTGGGATTCGGGACCAGCTTGACCCCCCAAAATATTTTCTTTATGCAGTTCGTGCACTCTGCTGAGATCTTCCTGTGTAAGAAAGAGATCCGAGCACACATGATTACTCACTGATGTGTAATGATGATGGTCCAATCAATCTATTGAAGTTTCTAACCTCCCGGGCTTATATTCCTGACCCTGCAGATGTTTGTACTAGTAATATTGTAGACATACTTACTTGCATCAGCATTCATTTATCATTGTTAGTGTTGTGAATCTATCATCTTGCTTGTAGTCTCCATCATGGAATTGGTTTCAACATATTATTTTAATTTCACAGATGAAGAGCTGTATAAAGTTACTTAAGGACCAGCAGAAAGGAAAAGTGGAGTCTTTGCTTAATGCCTTAAGGTAACATTAGTTCTGAATTGGAAAATGACAAAATATTTTTTTCCTGCAGCCGCTATTAATTCTGGCGTAGTCATGGTACCTCTTACTGATTTTTGTGTGAGATCTTGCTTTCCTTATCATTTGTGTCCCTAGCCATTTGGTCAAGTCTTACTCCAACTTCAGAGGTAAATAAAGATATAGAAAGTAAGTTGAATGCATTTCAAAATAAATGTCTGCAAAATATAATGAGCATACAATGGGATTAATTCAGGAGAGGGATGAAATCGAGAAATGTTTGGTCAACCACCGTTTTTGACAGTCAAGTCAGTTATCTTTCTAGGTTCTGTAGATATATATGTGATTTTGTATATTTTGTTGACTGCTTAAGCATTAATATTTCTTTTGTTGTTTTCTTTTTAGATACACAACAAAACATTTGCAAGATGAAACGACATCACGAGCCATCAAAAACATGCTGGATGTCTGATTCTGTGTCTGGTGTCGATCAAGTCATTCTCACCGTTGAGTCCAGTTTTTAGCAGTTTTTATTTCTTGATTAGATTATGCATATTTTTATGGGTTGATAGTTTCATCTTTTTTTATACTTCCAAAACCTATGCCAGAGTGAGGGGGAGTGAGTGACACATGTGTATGCTGTAGTGAGTTGCCACAGTTGTGAGTCAGTTTCCAATCAATGTGTGTCAGATTACTACAGGTGTGTGATGTAAGTGCTGGGCCAGAATGAATGCTACAAATGTGTGTAAGAGTGTGCTGTAGTAATGTTGGTCAGACAACCACATGTGTGTTCTGTGTTGCGGGACACAGATGTGTCCTGTAGTACTGTGTCCTAGATGTGGGTCAGACAACCACATGCGTGTTCTGTATGTGGTGAGACAACTACAGGTGTGTTCTGTAGTCTGGGACAAGATGTGCAATACGTTCCAATGGCAGACAACCACATGTGTGTTCTGTAGTACTCTGCCACAGATGTGAATCAAACAACAGATGTGATCTGTAGTCTGGGACACACATGTGTTCTGTAGTCTGGGACACACATGTGTGCTGTAGTACTGTGTCCTAGATATGGGTCTACCACAGGTGTGAATCAAACAACAGGTGTGTTCTTTAGTCCATGTCACAAATAATACTGTAGTACTACGCTTTTTTTAAAAAAATGTTAACCTGGTTTTTTTTTTCCTCCGAGTCACAAATAAGATGATTCCATTATGCAGTGTTGTCTATCTTCATGTCCAGACATTCTGCATTCAATGGCAGCACTTTCTATAGACTTTTGTCTTGTTTTGAATTCAGAAATAATTTGTCTCTGTTTTTGACATTGTAATGACAATTTTTAAAATATTTATTTGATATAATAATTATGAGATGTGGTTTTTTTTATATTTGAATACTAACATTTATTTCTTTGTTACATTTTGAATGGATCCTAACCAGTGGCTGAAACTAATGATAATTGTTGTATTATGTTTGCATCCGTTGTATTCTAGTTCAACATGGGGCTTAGGGAGCCAGATCCTAGGACCTTCTTGAACAGTGCTGTCCAACGCTGCACCAACGGATGTCATGGTGCCTATGTCATACATTTCTTGCTTCGCGCGATCACCCTTAGACTGATTTACCAGATTTCCCATAAATCTCACTCATGTGGAAATCTGATTTATGCAGCTTTTAGCATGGGTGGGTTTCACCACATCTTCAGCGCCATTTCTGGTGCTTATCCTTCTGCAATATGTCCCGTTTTAGCCAGCGTTTACTGGGTTCGCTCTCTGTCAGCCTTTGGCTGTCCCAGTCGACCTGCAAGGCAGCAGGTTGTTATACATTCATGATGCCCTATTTTACTCCGCACACTTTATGGTTAATCATATTTCAAGAAAACATACAATTTTTCGGGGGGTTTTTTAGCACTCCCATGAACACGATCTTCTAACTTTTGGAGTTGTGCTTTGTTCTGTAACCATTTTACTGCCCTCTAGTCCCACCCACCCTTTCTACTACAATGAAAAGATCAAAGCACTATCTTTCAGTTAAGAACAGGGACATGTTGGACTGAATTACCACCTACACAGAATAAACCCCACACACCTACCACACTGTAGAAAGTGCAGTCATTCATGTGAGACAGTACATCATATCTTGCTTGAATGTCCTGGACTACATAAAGCTAGACAAGAACTCCTCCCACCACACCCATCTGTTCATAATACCCTTTACACTAGTCTTCCACAATTACAGAACACATTCAGATTCTACAAATTGGCATTAGCTGCCCAAGAGTGAAAACTCACAGCCTTGGTTAGAAGATTAAGAAGCGCCCCACCCTTTGCTTTTTTTACTAGAGAAAGCCTTGGCTTCTTTAGCTATATTAATCTTCTTGTGCATTTGTCCGCTGTGAATTCAGGCGTTAACCG
The DNA here is from genome assembly GCA_020796225.1 of Arion vulgaris. Taxonomy (NCBI): domain Eukaryota; kingdom Metazoa; phylum Mollusca; class Gastropoda; order Stylommatophora; family Arionidae; genus Arion; species Arion vulgaris. Next base: position 37,500,375 of record CM036769.1, on the reverse strand, counting down.
TGGCGCTTCTGACTGATTTTTGCAGGAAAGCCAGCTTTACCATCTGACTGGTGTCCCTCGCCATGCAAGCAAACCTTCGTGGACTTCAGAGTTGCTATTTTAATATCTCTATTGTTATTAGTAGTATTATTGCATACATCACATGGTGTCCGTGTCTATATCACATAGTGTCCGTGTCTATTTCACATGGCGTCCACATCTATATAACATGGCGTCCGCGTCTATATAACATGGCGTCGCCTTATATCACATGGCGTCTGCGTCTTATCACACGGCGTCCGATCTACATCACACGCGTCCGGTTACATCACAGGCGTCCGTTCATATCACAGGCGTCCGTGTTTACATCACATGGGTCCGTGTCTATATCACACGGCGTCCGCATCTACATCACATGGCGTCCGTGTTTACATCACATGGCGTCCGTGTCTATATAACATGGCGTCCGCATCTACATCACATGGCGTCCGTGTTTAATCACACGCGTCGCGTCTATATAACATGGCGTCCGCATCTATCATCGCTACATCATGGCGTCCTGTGTTTACATCACATGGCGACCGTGTCTATATAACCGTCGGACAGATGCACCCCAATATATGAAAATGTTGGACAGCACTTCTCGGGATCATTAACAAGACAATCCATATTTATTCTGATCTGATTTATAAATAAAGTACAGGTCATAAACCTTCAACAACCCTGTTGTGCAACGTATACACGTTCTTGGCAAAGATCAAACATATCACAAAGAGTGATTAAAATTGGTCGTAAGAACGAATGCAAAGAAGAAGAAGAAGAACAACCCTGTCATAAATCTGGAATATGTTCAACCTTCCAGTGCATTTATTTTGGTAAAGCTAGACGGTGATTTCAAGTAATTTCAAGCTATTTACATTCAGTGATGTTTCTCTCACATATTAGATGTTATATTTTAAACTATTTGTGACAATGAATACAATATATGTTCAAGTAAAGACATTTCACGTATAGTTCCATGTGTACATGACTAGAATGTAACATATAGTCCCATGTACAGATAGATGTAACATATAGTTCATGGTACAGACTGAATGTAACATATATTCCATGTAAGTAATGTAACATAGTCCATGTACATGACTAGAATGTGGAATATGTTCCATTACTACAGATGTACATATAGTTCCATGGTAAAGACTAGAATGTAATGTTCCATGTGTAATTTCAAGTATTTACATTCAGTATGTTTTCATGTACATATTAGCATGTTATATGTAATTAAATATTCCATGTGACAATGAATAAATATAGTTCATTGTACAAGACATTTAACATAGTTCCATGTGTACATGACTAGAATGTAACATATAGTCCCATGTGTACACAGCTAGATTGTAACATATAGTCTCATGTGTACAGCTAGAATGTAACATATAGTCCATGTGTACATGTAGAATGTAACAATGTCATGTAAGCTAGATTGTAACATAGTCCCATGTGTACACGACTAGATTAACATATAGTCCCATGTGACACGACTAGATATGTAACATATAGTCCATGTGTACACACTAGATTGTAACATATAGTCCCATGTGTACACAGCTAGAATGTAACATATAGTCCCATGTGTACACAGCTAGATTGTAACATATAGTCCATGTGTAATGACTAGATTAACATATAGTTCCATGTGTACATGACTAGAATGTAACATATAGTCCCATGTGTACACGACTAGATTGTAACATATAGTCCCATGTGTACACAGCTAGAATGTAACATATAGTCCCATGTGTACACAGCTAGATTGTAACATATAGTCCATGTACACGATAGATTAACATATAGTCCCATGTGTACACACTAGAATGTAACATATAGTCCCATGTGTACATACTAGATTGTAACATATAGTCCCATGTGTACACATCTAGAATGTAACATATAGTCCCATGTGTACACAGCTAGATTGTAACATATAGTCCCATGTGTACACAGCTAGAATGTAACATATAGTCCCATGTGTACACGACTAGATTGTCATATGTCCATGGTACCACTGATGTAACATATAGTCCCATGTGTACCTGATTTACTATACATTAGATTGTAACATATAGTCCCATGTGTACGACTGATGTACTATACCATGTGTAAATGAATGTAACATAGCTAGAATGTAACATATAGTCCCATGTATAGTTGTACATATCCCAGTTACATCTAGATTGTAACATATAGTCCCATGTGTACACAACTAAAGAAGATAGTCAGTGTAACACAGTAGCAGTGCTCTGTGTTCAGTTACTAGTTTGTATATATACAATTCCCTGATTAGTCAGTTACCTAGTCTACTCAGATGGGCATGGGCACTCAGATTTTGGTGCATGAAAAAGGAGGCGTCATCAATGTAACTACTGTATAAGTGCTTTGTTGATGATGCTTTAAGGTGTACTCTTTTAGTTCAGAGATGCCGATTTTAGAATTTCTTGTTTTTTTCTTGCTTGGTATAAACATTTCTGTTTTTTTTACATTCTTTTATCAGACCAATAGTTCACTAGACTTGGACCAATAGTTCACTAGACTTGGACCAACAGTTCACTAGACTTGGACCAACAGTTCACTAGACTTGGACCAATAGTTTACTAGACTTGGACCAATAGTTCACTAGACTTGGACCAACAGTTCACTAGACTTGGACCAATAGTTTACTAGATTTGGACTAATAGTTTACTAGACTTGGACCTAGATAGACTTGCCATAGTTCTAGACTGTTCTGCTTGGACCAATAGTTTACTATGTGTTACATTGGACCAATAGTTTACTAGACTTGGACCAATAGTTTACTAGACTTGGACCAATAGTTTACTAGACTTGGACCAATAGTTTACTAGACTTGGACCAATAGTTTACTAGACTTGGACCAATAGTTTACTAGACTTGGACCAATAGTTTACTAGACTTGGACCAATAGTTTACTAGACTTGGACCAATAGTTTACTAGACTTGGACCAATAGTTTACTAGACTTGGACCAATAGTTCACTAGACTTGGACCAATAGTTTACTAGACTTGGACCAATAGTTTACTAGACTTGGACCAATAGTTTACTAGACTTGGACCAATAGTTTACTAGACTTGGACCAATAGTTTACTAGACTTATTTTGTTTTAATATTGGACCAATAGTTCACTAGACTTATTTTGTTTTAATATTGGACCAATAGTTCACTAGACTTATTTTGTTTTAATATTGGACCAAAGATATAGACTAGTCTGTGTTAAAAACTTATATTGTTCTTAATATTGGACCAATAGATCACTAGACTAGCTATGTTAAGAACTTATATTGTTCTAATATTGGACCAATAGATCACTAGACTAGTCTGTGTTTAAAGAACTTATATTGTTCTAATATTGGACCAATAGATCACTAGACTAGTCTATGTTTAAAGAACTTATATTGTTCTAATATTGGACCAATAGATCACTAGACTAGTCTGTGTTTAAAGAACTTATATTGTTCTAATATTGGACCAATAGATCACTAGACTAGTCTATGTTTAAAGAACTTATATTGTTCTAATATTGGACCAATAGATCACTAGACTAGTCTGTGTTTAAAGAACTTATATTGTTCTAATAGGAGAGCGAGAGACATAAATTGATCTGACTAATACTAAGAGCATGTCTGAACAATGAGTACAGTAAGACACACACACACACATACTTTGTTTTGCTATTGTTTAACTTTCAAGAAACTTTGAAATGTGATTCATTTGCTGTATAGAATTTCTGTTGTATATAATACTGTAAAAACCTTTATTTGATGTGCATAACTATTTCCTATACGTTTATGTTACTCTAACAAGATGGAGTGTTTGATTTCTGTGACTGCTTCCATGTTGTAGTCTCTTGTTCGAAAACTTCCAGCAGTTTCCCAGGAAATATGCAGTAAATTATTTTAGATATAAGATGTATAATTCTGATTGCTTGAGAATTGTTAGTGGGTTTCCAGAATTTGTGGCTTGTCTAGTAATATGTTTTTCTAATTCAGATTTCATTAGGATTGTTTTTGTATTATTAGGTCATATTAGATCTTAAGTCAAAGTCTCCAGTTTTCTCCATGTCATACGTAATATTAGATCTTCAGTCAAAGTTCCCAGTCTTCTCCATGGCATATGTAATATTAGATCTTCAGTCAAAGTTCCCAGTCTTCTCCAGGTCATATGTAATATTAGATCTTCAGTCAAAGTTCCCAGTCTTCTCAGGTCATTTTGTAATATTAGATCTTCATAATATTTCAAATCCTTAGTTTTGAATATGACAAATGGACACTCGGCTTTGAACATCTTCCACACATTATTGAAGATATTGATTTGAACCCCAGGTCTGATTCAGGGTTTTTCGTTAAGGTACAATATTTTGTTCTCTTTGTTTTTTTTGTTCGCCCGCTATTAATTCAGACGTAATCAGTGCACCTTGTATAGCTCACTTCTGACTGATTTTTACATAAAGGCCAGCTTCCCTTATTATCATTGTTCCCCGCTATACAGGCGTGTCATCTCCCTCTTAGAGCTATTTTCTCATTTTACAATGAGAACATCAAGTTCAACTTTTAACAAAACCTTTTAAATAAAACAACTTTCTTCCTATTTCTTAGAACATAACGACCTGTTTCTAGAACATTGCCTGGCCTATTTCTAAAACATTACTTGACCTATTTCTAGAACATAACCTGACCTATTTCTAGAACATTAACAAAAACTCTTTACTGCCTGTAAAAGCAATTTTTAGGGTGGTTTAGAATGGGGGCATGAGTCTGGTGAATTTAATGGCTGCATGGCTAGTGTAGTCGCCACGAAACTGTTCAGGTTAGGATTTTTATCTTTATGTCCCCAGCAGAAAGAAATCCTTGAACTTACCAAGGATTGAACCCATGTCTCCCAAATTGGAGCCGACGTTCTAATACATTCGATACTTGACCTATTTCTAGAATATAACTTAACATATGAAAATAATTTCACCTCATTCTAAAAGTATATCGTGACCTATTTCAGAACGATACATTGATCTATATCTGGAGTGTCCCTTGATCTAATTATAGAATATAGCTTGTTTTGAAAGAAACAAATAGCCACTATGTTATCAGCTGGTCTACCTTGACCTATTTATAAATACCGGAACCTGACCTGTGACCTGCTTACAAATGTACTATGACCCATAACTACAATATATTGGTTTCCTAATAAAATAATGGTGGTGGCCCAGACGTTCTGAGTTCGAATCACGCTGCGGAAAATTTGGTTGCAAATTGTTTCACATGGATTGTTACAAAAGGACGATGGCACCACCCGTTCAGAAAGTAATGGCAAACTACTGAACGTAATAATGTCTAGAAAAATCACAAACAGCGTTAAAAAGCTAGGTTTGATTCACAAAGTTCTGCAAAGGATATGCAATTAACTTTAATCCAATAATAGTATGTTTACACAGATCACACTTGAGGATCTAAACTTCAAGTACCTTTGAAGTCAGAGAAGGCTTCTGTATCGTGAGGGACATCGATAAAAAGGTAAGCATGCAAAAATCAGAAGTGCCCGCCCTTGTGGTGCTGGGGCCCGCAATGGAAGTAAAGAATAGTACCACTGCGACCTACAAGGCATGTCATAAGAGGCGACGGATGTAGGACCTAGGGAAGCTTAATAAATAAAAAGCATGGCAGAAATCGGATGTGCTGGCCTACTTGTAAGCGCATAACTGGCCCAACATACAATAACTCTTAGGCTCAGATCACATACGAATCACGCAGAGTATTTAACAAGTGATCGATATGGGACATGTGAAGAAAAAGTCAGAAACGATATGCTGGGCGCTCTGACTATGCTTGAATTCATAGCGAGCGAAGAAGACGTACGTTAACAAAATAAACAAGAAATTTATACTATAGCATGTGACATGTATACCAACTGTGTGATGTTTTAGAGATCTAGCAGTACTTGATCTTAGCATTTGCATCTTATTGTGTTTGGTTTTTTCCTTGTTCGCCCACCCACAATGAATTATGGTGTAGTCCTGGTACCTAATGTGGCACCTCTGACTAATTTTTGCGTGAAGACTAGCTTCCCTTATCGTCAGTGTTCCTCAATGTTCAGGTGAACCATATTCCGACTTCAGAGGTATCTGTAATTTAAATCCCCAAGTAAAGGATCAAGAAATATGTAGTCCAAAGACGTACTGTGTGAAGTAAAGGATTAGGTAACATGTTGTCCAAAGACGTACTGCGTGCACATCAAAAATGATTTTGGTCCCACATTATACTCGAATCCTGGAATTAGCACAGCACATGGTTACTAGCTAAGCTTGTTATCGACTTCGCTACCAGTGCCCTACATTTGCAGGTGAGGTGGCCTGTTTTTCCTTGCACCCTACACTTGCAGGTGAGGTGGCCTGTTTTTCCTTGCACCCAACATTTGCAGGTGAGGTGGCCTGTTCTTCCTGATGCCCTACATTTGCAGTTGAGGTGGCCTATTCTACCTTGCAAACGTTTCTTCCATACAGTGGTGAGTCAGGGATTATTTGACACTGAAGTGTGTGTACACAGAGAAGTGATCCTAGTTTCTTCCAATATCATAGCCAGCACTTTAACCACTTGTCTATGCCAACATTCTAACAACTTGCAACTGACATTGTTCTAACCACTTCATGTCACCAGCACTCTAACCACTTCATGTCTATCAGCAGTCTCTAACACTTCATGTCATCAGTGCTCTAACCACTTCATGTCATCAGTGTTCTAACCACTTCATGTCATCAGTGTTCTAACTACTTCATGTCATCAGTGTTCTAACCACTTCATGTCATCAGTGTTCTAACCACTTCATGTCATCAGTGCTCTAACCACATGACTTTATAAACACTCTAACCACATTCAGTACTTTATCAGCTCAAACCCACATGACTATCACCTCAACACATACTTATCAGCTCTCTAACCACATGACTTATCAGCTCTCTAACCACATGACTTATCAGCTCTCTAACCACATGACTTATCAGCTCTCTAACCACATGACTTATCAGCTCTCTAACCACATTACTTATCAGCTCTCTAACCACATGACCTTATCAAGCTCTCTAACCACATGACTTATCAGCTCTCTAACCACATTACTTATCAGCTCTCTAACCACATGACTTATCAGCCTCTAACCACATGACTTATGAACTCTCTAACCACATAACTTTACCAACACTCATAGAAATATAATATAATTGTTTAATTTGATAAATTTGCTCTGAAAATGCAGTTTATTGCAGTTGTGATTTGATTTGTACATTTCATTTATAGATCATGACCACACTACATTCTTTGTTTGTCATGCAACTCCATTGTGGCATAATCCATTGTTGTTTTCCTAATGTTTGCTGTTTTGTCATCAATTAGGGCTGTGATTTCATCTCATGTCATATTTGCTAAAACTTGTTGTTTTGATTTCATGTTTTTGATACTTGATTTGCAACTTTTTCAAGAAACTGTTTTTATAAGTATTGATTCTGAGAATTAGAGATGTTCCCTTATTTTATGATTCATTGTGAACAGATGCCTTGAGAATTGTTTGAATAAAACTTGTGTCTTGATTTTCTGTCTGTTTGTGTGTGCGTTTCTTTTGTTTGTTTAGCTGAAAGATAATATTATACATGTGTGCATCATGGGCGTACATATCCATTTTTCCAGGTGTGGTGGGATGAGGGGTTGGGGAGGGGCAAAATGAATATTAAAAAGTTGAGTTGGTAGTTTACTACGTGGAAATGGAGAAGACCAAGGTTCATTGTTTTATCGAAAAGCAATTTTTCAGGTGGGGTCACCTTCCCCCTTGCCTTAACATATGAACGCCCATAGTGTGCATGTTGACTTATTTTCCTTTGTTTTATTTGCTTTCTGACATCAGTTTAAATATATTCTTCTTCTTTGCTGTCATCTGGAATATATTCAAAGTAGGAGGTTGTCATCTGGAATATATTCAAAGTAGGAGGTTGTCATCTGGAATATATTCATAGTAGGAGGTTGTCATCTGAAATATATTTCAAAGTAGGAGAGTTGTCATCTGAAATATATTCAAAGTAGGAGGTTGTCATCTGGAATATATTCAAAGTAGGAGGTTGTCGCTGTGGTTAAGCGTTCGATAGGTTGTGGGTCCTATCCGGACCACGCCGTTCTATTTGCTAGTTATTTTACCAGAGACCCTAGGATTGTTGCTGCAGCTACGGAGTTCTTGTTGAGTATGTGCAATACTTTCGGCAGGTGCTGTGCCATTTCTGTAGAGAGGACCAAACTCTATGGGGTAAAAACCCGGTGCAATGAAGTCAATCCTTCAGCTTTAAGATCTTTTATAAAAGAAATGTTCAAAGAAAATTGGTTACATCGGATTGTCAGGAGTAGCTTTCCCAACAGTATTCCTCGTGATGTGGCATCTATGACCTAGGAACCTATCAGGGTGACAAGAAAAGTAACTCTGTATTATGTTAGACAGAAAACTTTCTGCGGTTGTCTCCCATAGACTGCTTATTTACAAATTTCTTGTGTATGTAAATGACTTCTTTTATTGTAAACTCATTCAAACATTATATTCCTATATTATCTTGTATTTATCGGGGGGGGCTTTGGCTTTGTGGCGTAGAGGTTAGGTGCGCGTCTCTCGTGCCAAAGGTACCAGGTTCGCTCCCTTGTGGAGCCATCTAAATATTTTTCGAGAGATCCTTGATCTCACTGTAGGTTCCTAGTCCTATCGGAGACGGACGATAAAATGTAGGTCCCGTATTCAAGGTGAACACGTAAAAGAAACCTTGAAAGCCAGCGTTCAAAAATTTTCGAGAAGAGCATGCTGGAAAAACTGCTGCCCGAGCAAATTTCATTAGACAAAGATTAAAATAAAATTCCCACAAATATCTTCCCCATCTTCTAAATTACTTTGATATCCTCGTCGGTGCTACAGAGTTCGTGCACTGCCGCTGGGATCTTCCTGTGTAAGAAAGAGATTGGAGCACACACATGGTTACTCACCGAAGTGCAATGATGATGGTCCTATCTTCCTGTGTAGGTAAGAGATTGGAGCACACACATGGTTACTCACCGAAGTGCAATGATGATGGTCCTATCTTCCTAATAATTGCAAACACTTTACTACCAATAATGGATATGGTCTTATCTTCCTCGTTAGTAAAGTCGCCACATTCATAGTTACTCTTCAAATACTTTGTTTCCTATTTTCCTGTGTAAGAAAGGTTTTAGACTCACAATTTATCATCAATCATGTGATATTCTCTACCGTAGAAAAGAGGGAAACATTATTAAGTTGAGGGAAAAAGTTGTTATAAAATTTCTACTAAAATTTGTCAAATTAGATCCCCAAGTAAAGGATCTTCGTTTTCTGTAGTCCAGCCGCGTATCGTGTGGAAAACTTGACATTTTTAGTACAAGCTGGCCTTGAACAACTGAACCTCGCTTTCAAAATTACAACTGTGACCGTCGCCGGTGCTAGGAAGTTCGTGCACTGCCGCTGAGATCGTCCTGTAAAATGAAGAGATGGATGACACACGGCTATCCACCAAAGTGCAATGATGATAGCTCAATCAATCAATCAATCAATTATTCAATCAATCAATTATTCAATAGGAAGCTGTAATTTGACAGTTCGTTCTGTTACACCGGGACTGCGTCTTTGATCTCAGACGCGTGACGTCATAAACTATTCCAGACAAAATGGCTTGCTACTTATCCAAGTCAGGTAATGCAGCTAATAACCTTTTCATTTGATCGTCGTATGACCGTCTAGTCTGGACAAAGTCCCATGGGAAATATTAGGAAACCTGGTTTTGAAACTCTTGACCGTCGCAACGAATGCATAAATCACAAGTCTAGCGTGAAACTTGCCAGACGGACATACATTAAATAAATGGATACCGCTTGTAGCAGAAGTCTAAGCAGACACACATTTTACAATATTATCACGGACAAGCCGAGTCTGCTAAGATCTAACATTCCGCCATTATTTTGTTAAGACCAAACGATATGCATATTGATTATTTTCTGTATCCTCTGAAATCAGGGATTCTCAAAAATTATGGGTATCTAGGTATTGATTGAGAACCGAAGATCACGTTAGACTTATTGTACAGATGCTCTCTCGGTCATCACGGCACTAAAAAGTGCAGGTAAAATAGAGCTCAATGAACTGAAAGCGATTCTTGGTGCACTAGTGAACTCATTTAAACGCACCGTCATTCAGTGGATGCCATCACACTGCAATACAAGCGGAAATAAACAAGCTGACAAGCTAGAGAAAGAAGACAGGCGACTACCACAGACTGATCACGAGATCAGCTTAGAGGAGGCTAGAACAACCATCGGTTGGCAGTATAAAGAAAAAGGGTCGAAAGACCACCCACAGCACAGCATCAGAGATGGGTACTACGGTCTATCCCGTAGCGAACAAGTTGCTATATTCCGCCTCCGTACTGGCCATAACAGGCTTCGGGCCCACATGTTCAACACATTTAAAATTAGCACAACTAACCTGTGCGACTGTGAAAAGGCGGACATGACGGCAGAGCACATACTGCAAGACTGCCAATTGTTAGCAGACCTAAGAAGCGAAACTTGGCCCGATAACATTGAGCTTCGTAAGAAGCTGTACGGAAAGATGGAGTCCCTAAAAACAACGGTAGAATTCATGAGGAGATTTGGTTCATCGGTTTAGGCAGAGATCGACAGAGAGAGAGAGAGAGACTTATTGTTATACTTTAACGTCATCATCATCATCATTTGCCTCTTTGTTTCGGAAAATATAATGTTTTGTGTCACGTAGCGTATTATGTGCTTAGTCACATTGTCTGTGTGGCTGTAATGGTCTCTTCTAGAGGGACAATCCTTGTCACAATTGCTGCAGGTGAAACTTGTGACTGGAGCTGATGCAGAGCCTGGTGTCACTGCGCTCTCTTTTGCCTCGGTATGCAAATGTATTTCTCTTCATTTTTTGTCATCTCTTACTGCTTGCCATGCCTGTCTATATCTGGCCAACCGCTCTCCCACTTATCTATGACGTTAAATCCCTCCTGCAGGTAACAGTGAAACATTTTAATAACGTCATTGTAACAGTTGTAAAAATATATCATCAAATAGCTTGTCCTGAGCAGAGCTTTGCCACCCTAACAGTCCCTCGGAATTTCTCTCTCTAATATGCAAGATGTCCCATCTCTGCAGCCGTCATACTTATATCATCAGTTACATCCAATGTTATTATTACAAATTGGGCCCTTACCCGGTAGGGCCCCAGCGACAGGCCCCAGATACGTTTGTAACGTGTAAAATCTCCGAGCGTTCTCATTCGAATAAGAGCTGCTCAGGAGTTGTTCAATATAGTTGCCTATTGGCTCTATGACAGCTTCCACCCTTTTCCCGCAATCAAGTAGGCACTTTTTTCCGATCTAGAAGCACTTGAGCTTTCAGCTCTTCGGCTCGGTGCCATGGACATCGTAACCCTTCAGCTCGGTGCCACGAACACTGTGAATCTGGGGAACCTATGGCGTTTCTGCCAGCCCGCTGAATTGAACCCGCACTCACAGAGAGCTAGTCACCCGCAGTCCAACGCGCTACGAACACGCTGGGCAGGCAGGCAAGTAGGTACTTTAAAAACATGTGTGTTGGGCCTACCCGCTAGTGCCCCAGCGGGCGGACGCAGTTACTTTTAAACTGTGTAAAAACTCAGAGCGTCATCATTCTTACGAATGAAAGCTGCTCAGAATTTTATTAATATATTTAGTTGTCTATTGGCTCTATGAAGGCTCCAACCCTTTTGCCGTGATGAAGTGGGCACTACACTTTGATCTAAGTCAAAATTCCGAGAAGCGATACTTTAGAAACTATACTTTGTTCTACTCCCGATGTCATGTTGCCTTGATATTTTGAAACACGTACAAAGTACTATAGTTTTACAAAATACAGAAACAGTGACGATAAACAGCAACGTTTCGACCAACAAGGCCTTTATCAAGCAAACGAACAAACAGGAGTGACAAATTAAAATGAAACACAAATGGACGACCAAATACAAACGTATCTAAGGAAAATCTCAAGTTTTACTGCAGTCTTCCCCCTATTTTGATATTTTGAGACGCCCTGCACTAAACTTCCTTAGCTGTAATTTTTCTCTGCGCTTGTTTCTGCTCCTCGTTTGCCCTATTAATAATTTCTGCTCGCTTCAGACTCACAGCGCATAATTTCCTCTGAATAAGTTCAACGACCGACCTTGATCACAATTGAATATGGCAGTAGCATTTTCCAGAGTTGCGAATAATTATTTGCACGAACCGCTCAATTATTTTCAGAGCTATCTCCCTTAGAAATAAAGGGAGACAAAATTAAACCACACCTCCACTACTTTCTATACATTATATCGTTAACAAATAATTTAAAAGCAATTATATGCCCACTGTGAGTGTGGTTAAATTCCGGCGGTCTGGCAGAAAAGCTAGAGGTTCTCCAGATTTTCGGTGTTTGTGGCACCGAACCGAAGGGTTATGATGTCCATGACACCGAGCCGAAGAGCTGAAAGCTCAAGTGCTTCTAGATCGAAATAAACAAAAAAAGCAATTATATACTGTCAAGTATGTGCTCGCTCCAGTATAACCACATATCGATATAAGGGAAGACTGCAGTAAAACTATGTAGCAATGGTGATATAAGGAAGACTGCATCAGTAAAAAAACTGCATCGTAGCAATGGCGAAACACGTAAAACAAGTACTGTAGTGTTACAAAATACAAAAACAACAACGTTAGACAGCAACGTTTCGACCAATAGGCCTTTATCAAGCAAAGGATACAACAGAAGTCAAGAAGTTCTTTTTACACGCACAGAACATATATAACCAGACACTTCTATTTCTTGCTCTCTTGCTTTTTCTGTTGTCTTTTTCTACCTTTTTTTTTCATTCATTCGTGTTTTCCATATTTACTATTTCATATTCTCCTGTTTATTCTGTTTATTCATATGTTTTCTGGAATCGACTTTTTTTTTTCTTTTTTTCGTTTCTTTCTTCACTTCCACCTTCAATTTTTTCTTTGACGTAAGGTAAATTACACAAAAATATAAAAACTAATAATTACTTTCGTCTTTCATGTTATCTTATTTGTTCCATTAAACAATTGCTACTCATCAACATCATCAAGGTGCGTATCCTTTATAGGACGTTGCTCTCTTTGCAGCACATCTGAAATTCACTCTATCTCTAGCCAGTTAACCCACTTCGTCGATGGTCATATTCATGGTTTCTTTAATATCTTGTAGCCATCTTCTTCTTGGTCTGCCTCTGCGTCCTGGGACCCTGCCCTCTAGTATTGTTCTCTCCAGGCCATCGTGACGCTTGATGTGACCAAAGTATGTAATTTTTCTGTATAGTATGTTGTTTATCAGCCAATTCTCTTTAACATTTAGTTCTTTCAGGACATCAGTGTTCTTTCTTTTTCTGTCCAATTGCTACTAGATAATATTAGTAACATATTTCGTTAACTCCTTGTGGACTAAGAGCCACACTAAGTGGCGTTTTTACTCTATAATGGCTTCTGCTCTGGTCCACTAAGAGTTAATCTATCACTATCCTCTTCGTGTCTCTCTTGACAACATAAGGATGCCACAACAGATTTCCATTGTTGCCATTCTGCCGCCGTTCTACCAAATGGTTCACATGTCAAGCCACAATCTTTCAACTCTCTTTCCACAGCTCTTCTATTGTCTATTGTCTATTCCCAGGTGGAAGATGTAGTTGGCTGTCCACCTTGCCGTTAAGCGTAGGGATGGGAGCTTTAATTTGCGTTCTAGGGCCAGATGAGTCGCCCTTGTTGTGTTATATCCGTGTTTATGTAGTGTGGTTTTGATATTGTCTATCCATCTTTTTCTTGGTCTTCCCTTAGCTCTAGTACCCGATCTCTTTTATTGTATGCTGTTATTGGTGGTTGGTTGTATTTCATTCTCATTAAATGTCCAAACCAATGCATTTGTTGTCTTTTGATGTATTCGGTGCATGAAGTTATGCCCACTTTTGCTTTTGATGTCTCATTTCGTAGTCTGTCTTTCCTGGTGACTCCCATTGCCTTCCTCAAGGGATTTCATTTCACACCTGGTGAGCTTTCTATGCTCTTCTTCCTGTTTTATTTGGACGCCCAGGCCTTCTGTTTCCATCTACTGCCCATTGAAGAGCTCTCCTAGCTAACATCCTATTGGCATGCGACATACATGACCAATCCATCTCAATCTCCATCTTGTAATGATGACCTCCAATGATGCATGGTTTTAAAAGCTCTTCATCTGATATAGTATTTGGCCAGAATATTTCTAGGATTCTTCTGAAATATTTATTTTGAAATATCTCCAACTTGTCTATGATATTGCGAGTTATTCTCCAACATTTACTACTGTATAATAACACTCCCAAGACACTGATTCTATATACGAGTATTTTGTTTTGTTTTAAGATTCAATCCTTTGACTTTCCAGATTTTGTTGAGCATGGCAAAAGTTTGACTTGATTTCTTAATTTTCCAGTGATGCCCTTTTGGAATCACCATCTTGCGGTACGGGTTAATTCCTATTGTTTGAGCTGTTCTTGAAAATGTATCTATTTTACTTTGAACATCCTCTTGTTGATTGGGTTCTTCTTCTTCTTCTTCTTCTTCGAACGCTCCATATCGACCACTTGTCAATTACTCTGTGTAACTTGTATGTGATCTGAGCCTAAGAGCGATTGTACGATTGTACGTTGTGCCTATTATGAGCCTACAAGTAGGCCGCACATCCGATTTCTGCGCTGCTTTTTATTTACTAGGGTATCATCCCCAGGACATACATCAGTCGACTATTACGACATGCATTGTAGGTTACAGTGGTACTATTCTTTGCTTCCTTGCGGGCCCCGGCACCACACGAGCGAGGTTGACTGGCTAAAAGACTAATATCGTCTGTATAATTCAAATCTTCCAGTACTGAGGTACGGGGTGTTCAAGATAAAAGCAGCCTCGTCGTCAAAGGAGCTAATCTGGCATATGTTTATGAAAATGAGAAGGTTCAGTTATGACGTAGTATAGGTCAAGGTTGTGTAATGGGGTGTAATTGTAGTACGGGAAGGGGCGATGAATAAATGTGAGGTAATACGAGCTAGTCAGTACCGGTTTAAATAGTAAATAGTCACAACGGCGATAAGTAACTGGCAACTTTTGATTTGTCACTTGGGTCTCTTTTATCTTGAACACACTGTATTTACTTACTTAATTATTCCACTCCGCTCCTCGTGGAGCATAGATCCTTAACAGTTGTAAGCCACTTTTCCCGGTCTCTGGCTGTTTTATCGATGTCCTCCTAGACAGTCCAGCATACCTCAGTTCCTCAAGAAGACTCCGTCTCCTGGTGATGCACTCTGTTTTTGTGTGGTTTTTCCTATCCAGAAGCACTTGAGCTGAAAGCTCTTCGGCTCGGTGTCATGGACATCGTAACCCTTCGGTTCGGTGCCACGAACACCGTAAATCTGGAGAATCTGTAGCTTTTCTGCCAGTCCGCGGAATTGAACCCGCACTTACAGAGGACTTGTCACCCGTAGTCCAACGCGCTACGAACACGCTGGCACGCGGGCAATGCACTCTGTTAGATGGCTATTGTAAACTACTTGACACTGGAAATATGCACATAATGCTTTAATTACATATTTAGTTAATATTAATCACAATTTGTTATACATTTGCTTAACATCATCATCATTATCAAATAGCTAGTCCCGAGCAGAGCTTTGCTACCCTAACAGTCCTTCAGACTTTTCTCTCTCTCTCTCTCTTCTTCTTTGCGTTCGTTCTTTACGACCAATTTTAAACACTCTTTGTGATATGATTTGATTTTTGCCAAGAACGTGTATACGTTGCACATTGGTTTGATAGGCCCCTAAACGCATATACTTCTACATGTTTAGGACATGTGCATCCGATTTCATTCAAACCTCCTTAGTCGCCTCTTACGACATGCGTGGCAGGTAACAGTAGTTCTATTCTTTACACTCCAAATTTGGACCCCGGTAACCACTCGGGCGTCTCTCTCTCTCTCTCTCATATGCCAGATGCTCAGCCTCTGCAGCTGCCATGCTCAAATCAACATTTACATCCCGAATCTATCTTCTCCGTGGTCTTCCTTCCTCCACTTTACCCTGATGCCTCCTTCCATGATGGTCTTCTCCAACCCTTTGTGTCTTTTTATAAGTTCAAAATACTTCCGCCTGAGTGGTTACCAGGGTCCAAATTTAGGGTATAAAGAATAGAACCACTGTTACCTGCCATGCATGTCGTAAGAGGCGACTAAGGAGGTTTAGCTGAAATCGGATGCATGTGTCCTAAACGAGTAGAAATCTATGCGTTTAGGGGCCTACTAAATCAATGTGCAACGTAAACACTTTCTAGACAAAGACCAAACCTATCACAAAGAGTAATTAAAATTGGTCGTAAAGAACGAACGCAAAGAAGAAGAAGAAAGTACTTCCATTTTCTCATTCTTATTTGTAACATCGCCATTTTTTTACTGAACATATTAACATAATAACAAGTGGAACACATCAATTGATCCATTTAACAAAACGCTGCTTAGACCTCTAACCTTTGACCACTTAAGTGGACCAGTTTACAGTTGAATAGAGAAGTCAACCAGATATCTCTTATCTCACATTCTTGAAGAGATGTTCTTACCGTCACTTAGCCTAAACTGTTTGCCTTTCCAGGGGAAGACCGTTTCTCGGCTTTTTATTCTGAAAAATATCTTATCAACTTTTGAATCACATTCCAACAAGATAACGCCCTTTGTGTTATATATATACATATATACTTCAAAGTCGAAGGATTGCACCGGGTTTTACACCATACGGCTCGGTTCCTCTCCGCAGAAATGGCATGCCACCTCATCTGGTATGTTTAGAACGTCCATTTTCCCGTTTTCCTTGCGGGTTCCACTAAAGTGCTTGTCTAGTGACACTCGACTATGTATTTCATAGGGTATGCCCGACCCATCACCATTTTCCCCGCTTCATGGGTATGCATCCTGCTAAACCGTTATTTGTTTTAAAATGTTCGTCCCAATTATTTGGCTGTGTCTTTTCCGCTTATCTCCCATTTTTCCATTCAAATTCTTCCGCTTATCTCCCATTTTTCCATTCAGATTCTTCCGCTTATCTCCCATTTTTCCATTCAGATTCTTCCGCTTATCTCCCATTTTTCCATTCAAATTCTTCCGCTTATCTCCCATTTTTCCATTCAGATTCTTCCGCTTATCTCCATTTTCCATTCAGATTCTTCCGTTCATCTCCCATTTTCCATTCAGATTCTTCCGCTTATCTCCAATTTTTGCATTCAGATTCTTCCGTTTATCTCCGATCTTTCCATTCAGATTTTCAACAATGTGTCATATCTACCTTAGTCTGTATAATATTTGATTTGTCTGTGTGTATATATAGAAGGTATCTTTGGCTAAGTGTGTAAACCTTTGTCTAGCGTTCCGAAGGACGGGGGTTCGAATCCGGACCGCGCCGTTCTGTTCACGATTGCATTTTTGTCAGAGATAGCTAGAATTGTTTCCTCAGCTATGAAGTTCGTGTTTTGTGCAGTACTCTAGGCAGGCGGCGTATCTTTGTGCAGTACTCTAGGCAGGCGGCGTATCTTTGTGCAGTACTCTAGGCAGGCGGCGTATCTTTGTGCAGTACTCTAGGCAGGCGGCGTATCTTTGTGCAGTACTCTAGGCAGGCGGCGTATCTTTGTGCAATACTCTAGGCAGGCGGCGTATCTTTGTGCAGTACTCTAGGCAGGCGGTGTATCTTTTCTACGGAGAGCTATATGGAGTAAACCCTGTACAATGAAGACAATTCTACGGAGAGCTATATGGAGTAAACCCTGTACAATGAAGACAATTCTACGGAGAGCTATATGGGGTAAAACACTGTACAATGAAGACAATTCCACGGAGAGCTATATAGGGTAAAACACTGTACAATGAAGACAATTCTACGGAGAGCTATATGGGTAAACACTGTACAATGAAGACAATTCTACGAGAGCTATATGGGTAAAAAGTGTACAATTAAGACAATTCTTCGTCTATAGACTCCTATGGAGAACAAGAGTCCCTCAGTCAGTAACACCTCAGTCAAGTTACACCTCACAGTCAGTAACCCTTCACAGTCAGTTACATATTTCTCTTTCTCTCTAACACTTGACTTATTATTTGTTATCTGTAAGCAAAAACACCAGCTTTTGATCAACTACTTGAAAGCTTGTAACAGTTGTCGGTTGAAGTTAACGATATCTAAACCACTCTCACCTTATCACAATATAATTTCTTTATTCCAAAGTCAAACTATAGAGTCTGGTCTCATACCATATGTTGTATTGGGAAATAATGTGCTACATACCATATGTGGCATCGGGGAGTAATATGGCACATTAGGGCCTGAGGATTGACAAGAATGCACTGGTATCGCATACGGGCCATCAGGAATAGATATGAGACAACCATAGAAGACACGCAAAGATGGAGGAGGCATAAGAACGCACATAATATAATGTTCCGGCATTTGGGGTTAAAGAAGAACCACTGTTACCTGCAACGATGTCGTATGAGGCACTAATGAGGTTTGACTGAAATCGATGACTGTCTGTGGGGAAATGCTAATGACAAATTTTTGCAGAAACGGATGCAACAGGCGTGGCGCATAATCATGGTGCAACGACTCCTCTAAAGAGAATGGATACGGATTCTACAGTCGCCAATCTGCTCGAGATAGCCGCAGTAAGAAGTCAACCTACATCACGAGGGTGGCAAATACTGCTGAAGAGTTGCACAAACGAAGCAGAAATCATAGGAATTATATCTACAGAATGCCCAGATGCAGACTTGAAAGAATGGCACTTACACTGCGTCAAGACAAACTGTATGGCATGGCTGATAATCTGAGACAGACGGCTGCCTTTATTAGAGAATCCGAAATCCCAATCTAGTGAGAACAGAAGAAGAAGAAAATGAATATCAGCTTACAAAGTGCATTAAAACAAGCACACACAAGATCACTACGCCCCCTCCCCCAACACTTCTATAAAGAAGTAAATGGTGGAAGAGAAGAAGAAGAAGACGAATGTGGCATATGGTGTATAAAAAAAAGGTTTCATGTGGCCATTTCCGATCGTATTGTATGAAGTTCTTGTCACTTCACATTTCTTGGCCCTAGTGTGCAGGAAGTAGGAGGTAATTTTCCTTTCCTCACGCATGAAACGTCAAGTGTAGGATTGAACTCACAATCTTCCTGTGTGGTGTCGAGGCCGGCAAAGGAAGCAAATAATAGAACCACTGTGACCTTCAATGCATGTCGCAAGAGGCGACTAATACTGATGCCTAGAGAAGGTATCCTAGTAAATAAAAATCCTCGCAGAAATTGGATGTGCTGGCCTACTTGTAGGTGCATAATTGGCACAACGTACAAATCTTCTTAGGCTCCGATCACATACAAATCACAAAGAGTGGTTTAGCAAGTGGTCGATATGCAGAGTCCGAAGAAGATGAAGCAATACGTTGTCCTCCTCTTCTTCTTCTGCGGCCATCAGTTATTTTAGACTGAGATTTTCGATTCTTTTAGTCTGCGGTCTGTTTCAGGATGTAAGGTTTCACTATACAGATTTTCATGTTCTCATGATGCAATGTGATGGAAACCGCAGGGACAGAGGAAAAAAGAAAGGCCTAGTGGCACATGAAGAACTTTTGAAGCAGAGATCAAAGATATGAATAGGACTAAGTTTGAGGTGGAAAGAATTGCATAAAATGGTACTGAGTGGGCATAATTTGTTTCTTTCTTAAATGCCTTTGAACGCGACGAGGACTGATGGTGTGATGATGATGTGATGAGATTGATGATGGTGGTTTATTATTATGAGGCTGAGGTTGATGATGGCGATGATGTTGATAAGGATGCTGATGATAATGATAAGGTTGAAGGTGCTGATGATGATGGGGCTGAGGAAGATGATGATGGTGATGGCTATGATGTTGATGAGGATGCTGATGATAATAAGGTTGAAGATGATGATGGGGGTTATGGTGATGATGATGGTGATGTGGATGATAGTGATGATAATGCTGGTGACGATTATATGATGATATGTTCCTCTTTGAAAATGGTGAATGTGGCCTCTATTCTTGCCACCAGGTCCATCTACATGGAATAGTTTTGTAGATTATGTTCTTGGTTATATCTACAAATTTACATCCTGCAGTCCAGTCCATAGTACCTACACCAGCGAAACGAAACATGGCCTCATGAACGAAGCATACATAAACAGCTATGGGGTAACCCTCAAGGAACTCCAACTAACATGCAGCGTCATAGAGACAACTGGAGGGAGAGACAACTGGAGGGAGAGACAACTGGAGGGAGAGACAACTGGAGGGAGAGACAACTGGAGGAGAATGAGGAGAGACAACTGGAGGAGAGACAACTGGAGGGAGAGACAACTGGAGGGAGAGACAACTGGAGGGAGAGACAACTGGAGGGAGAGACAACTGGAGGGAGAGACAACTGGAGGGAGAGACAACTGGAGGGAGAGACAACTGAGGGGACAGAGGGGGAGACAACTGGAGGGAGAGACAACTGGAGGGAGAGACAACTGGAGGGAGAGACAACTGGAGGGAGAGACAACTGGAGGGAGAGACAACTGGAGGGAGAGACAACGTGGATATGAAATCAATCCACCCGTGTGGTACCAGGGCCCACAAGGGAAGCAAAGAATAGTACCACTGTGACCTACAAGGCATGTCGTAAGAGACGACTAAGGTAGAGTACTAGGGAAGCTACCTTCGTAAATAAAAAACGCGCGCAGAAATCGGATGTGCTGGCCTACTTGTAGGCGCATAACTGGACAACGTACAATCGCTCTTAGGCTCAGATCATATAGAAATCATACAAAGTGTTTAACAAGTGGTCGATATGGAGCGTTTGAAGAAAAAAAAATCAATCACAAAAAAAATAAAAATATATTTACAAATTCACAATAAATTGTTCACAATATTTCAGGACCCATCAAATTTCATCTTCTATGCAAATAATTGTTCCAGATTTTAAGAAGTAAATATTATATTTGGTTTCAAATGTTACAAATCCTGATATTTATTTCGTTATTCGTTTTTAGTCACAGATTTTCATTTTAAGGCCGTTAGGAATTTATTGTCGTGTGCTGTGAAAGAAGTGAATTTTTTCACTTCTGTTCTATCCTTTGCTGGATAAAGACCTTTTGATCGAAACGTTGCTGTGTATTGTTTTATTGTATTTAGTAAAACTACAGAATTTTGTTTTACGTGTTTCGCCAAATCGTGGTAGGAATTGCGTGCAAACGAACGTCAAAGTTCAAGGTTATCTATTGTGTAACTACGTCGCGTGAGTGACTCTAGGGTCATGCTATCAAAAGGTTAAACTCTCAATACGATAAACATGACAGCACTCGTCACCATGGTAACCTGATGCAATTACCAAGCTTTCTTATCATAAGACATGTTAGATAAATTTCTTCTGTATTTCACTGTAGTCTTGTAATCCCGTGGGAAGAGCTAGCTAGTTATTTTTCTTCTCCAATCTTACTGAAGATTTTGTTTATTCCTCACCTTCTCATGGCTAGAATCTCATCTTCTCCAATCTTACTGAAAGATCTTCTTGTATTCCTACACCTTCTCATGGCTAGAATCTCATCTTCTCCAATCTTACTGAAGATCTTGTTGTATTCCTCACCTTCTCATGGCTAGAATCTCATCTTCTCTCTTACAAATCTTCTTACTGAATGAGATTACTTCTTCAGTATTCCTGCACCCTTTTTCATGGCTAGAATCTCATCTTCTCCAATCTTACTGGAAGATCTTCTTGTATTCCTGCACCTTCTCATGGCTAGAATCTCTCCTTCTTTTCCAAAAAAATAAGATGAACACGGAACTGAATCAACTTTTTGTATTCAATGCATCACAATAGATGCAGAGTTTCTTTAAGATAATTGTGGTGCCAGCTTCGGAGCACTTGTACAGTATTTTTCGAATTTTTCCCCCGATGATTGATTGTTGGGGAGTTGAAGATAGATAAGGGGGATGTCCTTCGATCTCTTCAAGACTGCCTGTTGGATGAAGACACTACAATAGATGTTGAATCGATCCGGCTATATGAGTGGAGTTACCCGTTGTACAAGTAGAACTGGATGCCTAAGGGGTATCGTAAGGAGTTTGTTTAACTAGCGAGTCACGTGAATCATCAGTATGTATACTTTGCGGGAGACTGAGCACATATGAGTCTGTCTGGGGGTTCTTCTTTTTCATCTTCGAACGATCCATATCGACCACTTATTAAACCAATCTTTGTGATTTGTATGTGATCTGGGCATAAAGACGATTGTACGTTATGCCAGTTATGCGCCTACAAGTAGGCCAGCACATCCGATTTCTGCGACGCTTTTTATTTACTAGGATAGCTTCCTAGGCCCCTACCTCAGTTGCCTCTTACGACATGTCTTGTAGGTCGCAGTAGTACTATTCTTTGCTCCCATTTCGAGCTACGGTAACACATGAGCGGAGTCTGGAGTCCAATGACATCGGTTCAGTAAGCAAGAAGCAATAAAACAGTTGATAGATTAGTATAGCCTGGATAGTATTACAAGTTGATAGATTAGTGTAGCCTAGATAGTATTACAAGTTGATAGATTAGTATAGTCTAGATAGTATTACAAGTTGATAGATTAGTATAGTCTAGATAGTATTACAAGTTGATAGATATATTAGTGTAGTCTAGATAGTATTACAAGTTGATAGATTAGCGTAGCCTAGATAGTATTACAAGTTGATAGATTAGTGTAGCCTAGATAGTATTACAAGTTGATAGATTAGTATAGCCTAGATAGTATTACAAGTTGATAGATTAGTATAGTCTAGATAGTATTACAAGTTGATAGATATATTAGTGTAGTCTAGATAGTATTACAAGTTGATAGATTAGTGTAGCCTAGATAGTATTACAAGTTGATAGATTAGTGTAGCCTAGATAGTATTACAAGTTGATAGATTACTATAGTCTAGATAGTAGTACAAGTTGAGCACGAACATTATTCTTCTACTGTTGAACTTGTTTCAAACATAAATGTTGGAGTTACTTCAGACCAGGCACTAGATAATAGTCACTAACAATAGATGCAATAGATATACAATATCTATACCCGATAAATGTACAATTTATCAATAAGATATTTATTGTATCAATGTGTTTATAGCACATATGAAACGATAATCGTAGTATCATATCTTTTACAGGACTTAGCCATCAACCTCAGTAAACGAATAGTAGATTTTCTAGGCACCACTTATACGTTCAGTAGTTTGTCATTGCTTTCTGAACGGGGAGGTTTATTTTTATCTTTTGTAAAAATCCCACGGAAACGAATTTGCTTCCAAACTTGCCCACCGTGGGGTTTGAACCAGGTACGCTTGGTTTGTGATAACACACACACAGACAGATAATCGACTGGGATATTTCTAAGATAGAAAGTGCAAGGTCAGGAAAGGTATGACATTTGCTCCAGTTTTACCAAAATTATGTCACGTCTGGATTTTCCAGGTGAAATATATCGTGACCTCTGCGATATGTTTAGAAGTGAAAGGTGGATGAGTTCCTTTTCTGAACTGTACCTTTAAGCCGAGATGAGATTGTAACAATGTCGTCTGCAGCTTCACTGTAGTGTATTGAGGTCGTAGTTCAATCCAATATCCTTTCTTGTTACATAGATTTATTTCTTTAAGAGAGACAGAGAAATAACGATGTAGGGAGGGAGAGAGAGAGGGAAAGAGAGCGAGAGAGGAGAGAGGAAGAGAGAGAGAGGGAAGAGAGAGAGGGAAAGAGAGAGAGAGGAAAGAGAGAGAGGGGAAAGAGAGAGAGCGAGAGAAAGAGAGCGAGAGAGAGCGAAAGAGAGAGAGGGAAAGAGAGAGTGCGAGAGAGAGCGCGTGAGATAGAGAGAGAGAGAGAACGAGAGAGAGGGAAAGAGAGACGAGAGAGAGAGGAGAGAGCGAGAGTGAGGGAAAGAGAGAGAAGGAAAGAGATAGAGGGAAAGAGAGAGTGCGAGAGAGCGTGAGAGAGAGCGAGAGAGAGAACGAGAGAGAGGGAAAGAGAGACGAGAGAGAGAGAGGAGAGAGCGAGAGAGAGAGAAGGAGAGAGAGAGGAGAGATAGGGAAAGAGAGATAGATGCTACAACTGGAGACTGACTGGCAATAATGGAAGGGGATTTTCCTATACTGGAACAATGAGATGATGACATTTAAAACGAAAGCTGCTGAAGAAGAAGATGATGACATTTAAAGCTAAAGTGCTGAAGTTCTGGACAGTTTAAAATGTCAAGGAAGTACAATTGCTAAATTATTCATTCGAGAAGGGCTGGGCATATGAGAGCTGTAGGTTATCAATCGCATTCTTCACTGCATCGACATGCACATCTAACAAATTATCTTTGGGAGCATGCTCTCTATTCTTCTTCTTCGTAGACTACCACCTAAAATTTGTTTCATTCTTCTTCTTCTGCTATCTTCTTCTTCATTGCGATCGGTTTCGTAAGCTCGTCGAAACCATGAGATGGGTTGCCTCTATGAAGCTACATGTCAGTTGGAGTTCCTCGAGAGTTCCCCATAGCTTGGTCTGTAAGTTTTCGTTCATAAGTTCATGTTTCGTTTCGTTGGTGTATGTATGATGGACATGACTGCAGGATGTGGTCTGGAGTCTGTGTTATCAGTTATATGAGGACTTTAATCATAGCACTCCGGACATGTCCATAGGTGCTCCGATCTCTGACTCAGCGAATCCAGCAGCGTCCAGTGACCCAACACGCCAGTTCGATGTTGATTAATCAATCTCTTGCATATTTAGTATATCGTTCTTTTCGGGCTGCACCAATATTCACACCCATCTCTTTCAATCTGGTCAGCGAGTGGGATTCACAGCTCTGAAACTCCTCTGTTCGAAAAGACTTTCTCAATGCATGAAGAATGTCATTTCGATCCATTGCAGCTCCCTCTGATATTGTAGCCAAGCCAGCCAATCTATCAGCTCGTTCATTACCCCTAACTCTTGTGTGCTCTTGTGGACAAAAATGAAGGTGATGTCTCTTATGATGAGTCTGCACACATGCACACTGCGCAGTCTGAGCAGGCTTTATTCTGTACATGTGATGGTTGAGCTTGCAGTGACCTGTTCTTAGGCGAAAGATTGTTGTGTGCTATTTTCTGTTTAGTCTGTTGATGACTTCTGCGATCTACTTCTGCTATACGACTACTCCAGTCATCATCATCATCAGGTGACGTGCCGGCTGGCGTAGGCGATCATGGATCTCCACAAATTTCTGTCGGTGATGTTTGCTATCAACTCAGATGTTGAAGCTATACCGTGTCACAAAGTCAGGCTATAAAAATGTTCTTTCTCTGTCTTCTCTGTCTCGTCTACCCTCGATTTTACCGGTTGTCACAATGTGTTATAAACTACTTCAGTGTGTGTCATAAACAGAGCACTGCGCTTGACCACCGGTCCCCATAGTTTGTTTTGTAGGTTTGTTTCAGTTGGATAGATTTTCATTCTCACACTGCTCTCAGGTTGGGGCAGTCTTGCAGGATGTGAACTGCTTTGATGCTCCAAAGGTGCAGACAGCCGAGACCCTGAGACTCATTCTATGGAGATTCTATGAATCTTTGCTTCTGTAAAGCTGTGTGTTGGGCGGTGTTGTGTTAGACTCCATCCAGGCCTTGCAAGTATGCGAGCATTTTCATGTCCTGCGATGCTACATTGGGCTGGTATCCACTGTAGGGGTAATTCATGTTTCTTTGACATCAAACTTTTTCTCCTTCTTTGCTATCGTTCTTTACGACCAATTTTAATCACTCTTTGTGATGTTTGATCTTTGCCAAGAACGTGTATACGTTGCACATTGGTTTGGTAGGACCCTAAATGCATAGACATCTACACGTTTAGGACACATGCATCCGATATCACCCAAACCCTCTTAGTCGCCTCTTACGACATGCCTGGCAGGTAACAGTGGTTCTATTCTTTACACCCCGAATTTAAGCCTCGGTAACCACTCGGGCGACATCAAACTGATTATTTGCGTTATATCCTGCCTCCCCCACCCTTCTCCGGAGAAGAGAAATGTATGTGAATCCCTTGGAGACATATTAGAACATATAGAGAAACGAAGTAAACCCTTCATTTTTGGACCATACGGATCCATTTTTTTTTTTTCCACAGAATTTTGAGAACAGTTCTATAACGTTTATATCTAAAGCACTTGCCCGCGTGCCCAGCGCGTTCGTAGCACGTTGGACTATGGGTGACTAGTCCTCTGTAAGTGCGGGTTCAACTCCGCGAACTGGCAGAACAGCTACAGGTTCCCCAGATTTACGGTGTTCGGGGCACCGATCCGAAGGGTTACGATGTCCATGATACCGAGCCGAAGAGCTTTCAAATCAAGTGCTTCTGGATCGAAAAAAAAAAAAAAATCTAAAGCACTTACATGTTTTCCAGCGAACTTGCTCAATGTTCATCTCTGCATCTTGCATATATTGTCACTTGAAATATACATACACTTTGTTCTCTGATCGTTTTTGCTCTTTTTGTTACACATTAATAAAACTGAAGCTAATTTGAAAGATTATAACAAGTGAATAATGTGTTTGTTTTGTTAAGTTAAGAACCTAAGAGGAAACACTGGAGTCAATGAATGTCGTTAATAAATAGACAATAAATAAGTGTTACCTGCCTATGGCGTTTGTGGCTTAGGGGATAGTGACCCAGACGTTCTGAGTTCGAATCACGCTGCGGACAGTTTGGTTGAAAATTGTTTGCGTGGATTTTTACAAAGGACGATGGCACCACCTGTTTAGAAAGCAATGGCAAACTACTGAACGTAATAATGCCTAGAAAAATCACAAACAATGTTAAAAAGTTGGGGTTGATTCGCAAAGTCATGTAAAGGAAATGCAAAAACCTGCCAATGATACTCCATCTGCGATGGTATGACAGGTCCACAAACAGGAAACTGTGTGATAGAGCAGGACAACGGCAGGTGGTACAAAAGATAAGGAGCAGAAGGTGGCGATGGATAGGACACACACTGAGGAAACTCACTGACAGCATCAAGAGACAGGTTCTATGATGGAACCCCCAGGGCAACAGAGGTAAGGGAAGACCCAGGAACACCTGGAGACGGAAGTTGGTGACGGAATGCAAGAAAATGGGGAGATAGTGGAGAGATCTGGAAAAGATGACCTTGGATATGCGGGTTTGTAAGACCTTGGTTGAGGACCTATTCCTTCCCAGGGGCGAAGGGAACAGAAGAAGACGAACACGTTTTAAGCGCCGCTGGGAAAAGCAGTTTACCAAATACAAGATTCGAACAATGCATTCCCATCTCTACACCATTCAATAGATTAATAAATGGGAAGGGGGAGATTTTGGTAGAATTTGCTATCGGGGTGATTACGTATCACGTTAACAGACAATGTATACGTGGGGAGGTAAGAGTCGTTGTGTGTGTGTGTGTGTGTGTGACTGTGTATGTGGGATACTGTGTTGGTGACTGTGTGTGTGGGAGACTGTGTGTGGCAGACTGTGTCCGTGGGAGACTGTGTGTATGTTTGACTGTGTGTGTGAGAGACTGCGCGTGGCAGACTGTGTGTGTTTAAAGCCGAAGGATTGACTTCATTGCACCGGGTTTTACCCAATATGGCTCGGTCCTTCTCCGCAGAAATGGCACGCCACATGCCGAGAGTATTGCACAAAGCACGAACTCCGTAGCTCCAGCAACAATCCTATAGGTCTCTGGGAAACAAAACTGCACTCGTGAACAGAACTCAAACCTACGACCTTCGACTCACAAGGCAAAAGGTTTAACCACTTAGTCACAGGGACCACCAGACTGTGTGTGTGAGAGAGACTGTGTGTGAGACTGTGTGTGTATCTGTCACTGTGTGTAATTAACACCAGCAAACGACCGATGTAATCAGACACAGCCAGCTATAGCCCTGTTAGTATAAGGTCTAGACATAAGGTGACTGCTATTATGTCTCAGGTGAGTAATAAGGTGGATCGTCAAGTTGCAGCCAACGTAAACATGGCGGTGATCACCCAGGTACTAAATACAATGAATGTAAGCAACGTCATCGTTCAACGTGTTACACATGTGTTGCACTCTCGACACAGCTGTTAGAAAACTAGACAATCATTGTATGTGTGTATTTACATGTGCACTTTACCTGAGTGTGTTCATGTATGTTACGTGAATGTGTGTGTTTTACCTGATGTGTATGTATGAATGTGCGTGCAATTCTGCATATGTATTTGTATGTGAATATAAATGTGTATGTATGTCTATATGTCAATGGTTTTGGTCTCAAAACTTACGATGGCAGGCAGAGTATTTGTCTAATAGAGACAATGTTCGCCCGAGTGGTTACCGGGCCCAAATTTGGGGTGTAAAGAATAGAACCACTGTTACCTGACACGCATGTCGTAAGAGGCGACTAAGTAGGTTTTGGCTGAAATCGGATGCATGTGTCTAAACGTGTAGAAGTCTATGCGTTTAGGGCCTACCAAACCAATGTGCAACGTATACACGTTCTTGGCAAAGATCAAACATATCACAAAGAGTGATTAAAATTGGTCGTAAAGAACGAACGCAAAGAAGAAGAAGAATAGAAAATGGCAAACGGTCATGGGCAAGTATAGTCACTGACAGAATAACTTCCAAGAAGATGTTTAGATAATTCTAATTTTACTGCTGCCTTGTAGTTTGATTGGGGACAATCAAAGGCTAGCGAGCAAACCGTACACAAAACTGGACGGTAGGCAAACCAAGCGGTCCATTAAAAAGACGGGTATAGCTGGGCAGATGACGCTTATCAGCCCGGGAGGGCAGGTCGCTGCCATGAAAGAAAATAGCAACCTGCTGCCTTGTGGGTTTTGACTGAGGACAGCAAAAGGATAACGGAGAGCGAACCCAGTAAACGCTGGTTAAATCGAACACACCGCCGAAGGATAAGCATCTGAGCTCCAATAGGTACTAAAGGCTGTGCACGTACATCCGTTCTTGATGTTTGCTTATATATCACAATAGAATGATAAAAGTGGCATAAGAACGTTCGCACGGCGAAGAGAGAGAGAGAGAGAGAGAGAGAGAGAGAGAGAGAGAGAGAGATAACTCTAACAGTAATATGGAGATTAGTTGTAGAAGGCAATTATGTAAAAGCTCATCCTGGCAAAGTGGAGAAGAAGAAGAAGACGGCAGAGAATATGGGTTAAAGATGTGATGATTTGAGCATGACGGCTGCAGAGCTGCCGGACATCTGGAACAAGAGATAGAGAGAGAGAGAGAGAGAGAGAGAGAGAGAGAGAGAAGCAATTCCGAATGGGAAGACTGTTAAGATGGCAGAAAGTTATGTTCGGAAAACGTTATTGAATCGCCCGAGTGGTTACCGGGGCCCAAATTGGGGTGTAAATAGAACCACTATTACCTGCCACACATGTCGTAAGAGGCGACTAAGGAGATTGGTAGTGGGACTAGCTACCCCACACCGTTAAAAACACTAGATGGCTACAGAATGCAGAGCGAACCGAGTAAACGCTGACTGAAACCGGACACATCGCCGAAGAATAAGCATCAGAGCTCCAAATGGTGCTGAAGATGTGACGTAAACACACCAATGATAAGGCTGCATGAATCAGATTTCCACATGAATAGAATTTATGGGAGATCTGGTACATTGGTCTGGGCGGTGATCGCGAGAGAAAGAGGAGATGAGAGAGAAGAAGGAGAGAGAGAGAGAACACGTTATTGAATAAGCTTCTACACTTAAATATGTCTAAATGGCAAGAAGGAGCTTCATTGCACTGGGAAACATTTCGAAGTCTAAAAGAAATCAAATCTAGAACAAAAATTCAGATATTTAACTCTAATGTTAAAGCAGTTCTACTGTATTGGTCAGAAACATGGAGAACAACTAAAACAATAGCGCATAAATTGCAATCATTCATCAACTGGTTTCTGTGCAGAATAGAGGGAATAAGATGGTATGATAGGGTCAAAAATGAGGAACTTATGGAGAGAACAAGACAGGTTCCAGTGAACGAACAGGTTAAAAAAGACGCTGGCGCTGGATAGGACACACTTTGCGAAAACCGGAGGGAATATAACAAGGGTCCTTGCCTGGAACCCGCAGGGGCAGCGAAAGAAGGGGAGGCCGAGAAATACACGGAGACGAGATTTGGAGACGGAGATCAACAATATAAAGAAGAGCTGGAGGAAGCTGTAGGAGATAGCTAGAGATAGGAAGACTTGGCATGAGTTGGTTGAGGGCCTATGTCCCAATCCGGGAAAAAAGGCAAAGAGAGAGAGAGAAATGGCAAGAACTTCATTGCACAAGGTTTCGTTGTATGGCTCCGTCCCTTTCGACATAAATAGCAGACCATCTGACAAGAGTATCACACAAAGCATGAATTCCCTGGCTTGGCTAAAAATGGATTACAAGAACAAATAGACAAAATAACATCCTGATTATAAAATATAGGATGTCTAGTACCAGCTTATTAGAGAAGAGTAAATTGTCAGCTTCCAAACTACATACTGGTGTAGAATAGTTGTAGACATCATCTGTTTAACAAGAACAAGACATACCCTACTGATATATGTATATGTGGTACCAGTGAGTTGCCAGAGACAAACATCATGTAAAAGTTCCAACGTTGGATAAGCAGAGGAAACACAAATGGTCAGCCACAATATCAGTCCAAGACAAGCTATATGGAGATGTACACAGACTCCAGTTGACCACTAACTACTTTAGAAGTATACAAGTCGATGTCAGTCTAAGACAAGCTATATGGAGATGTACACAGACTTCAGTTGACCACTAACTATTTTAGAAGTATACAAGTCGATGTCAGTCCAAGACAAGCTATATGGAGATGTACACAGACTTCAGTTGACCACTAACTACTTTAGAAGTATACAAGTCATGTTAGTCAAGACAAGCTATATGAAGATGTACACAGACTCCAGTTGATCACTAACTACTTTAGAAGTATACAAGTCGATGTCAGTCCAAGACAAGCTATATGAAGATGTACACAGACTTCAGTTGACCACTAACTACTTTAGAAGTATACAAGTCGATGTCAGTCCAAGACAAGCTATATGAAGATGTACACAGACTCCAGTTGACCACTAACTACTTTAGAAGTATGCAAATCGATGTCAGTCCAAGACAAGCTATATGGAGATGTACACAGCTCTCAAATTGACCACTAACTACTTAGAAGTATACAAGTCGATGTCAGTCCAAGACAAGCTATATGAAGATGTACACAGACTCCAGTTGACCACTAACTACTTTAGAAGTATGCAAATCGATGTCAGTCCAAGACAAGCTATATGGAGATGTACACAGACTTCAGTTGACCACTAACTACTTTAGAAGTATACAAGTCGATTCATACAAGACAAGCTATATGAAGATGTACACAGACTCCAGTTGACCATTAACTACTTTAGAAGTATATACAAACTGCTGTTAGAAAAACTTAAAGGTAGAAAACTTTCTTTCATTTTCTATTATTCGGTATTCGCGCTGACCGTATTAGACAGTTTATTTTTGTTATCTCACTGTATATCTCAATTGTCGTCAAAAGTGGAGTTGATAACACGCAAACTCTGGTGTTCGAGTCCCTCAAGTCTCTCCCAATCTCTCACAGTCTCTCCCAGTCTCTCCTAATCTTTCACAGTCTCTCTCAGTCTCTTCCAGTCCCTCAAGTCTCTCACAGTTCCTCATGTCTCTCACAGTCTCTTCCAGTCTCTCAAGCCTCTCCCAGTCTCTCCCAGTCTCTCCTAATCTTTCACAGCCTCTCTCAATCTCTTCTAATCTTTCATAGTCTCTCTCAGTCTCTTCCAGTTTCTCAAGTCTCTCCCAGTCTCTCAAGTCTCTCACAGTTCCTCGTGTCTCTCACAGTCTCTCCCAGTCTCTCAAGTCTCTCACAGTCTCTCCCAGTCTCACCGTCTCTCACAGTCTCTCAAGTGTATCACAGTCACTTCTAATCTCTCCCAGTCTGTCACACTTTCCCAGTCTCTCCAATCTCTCATTCCAGTCTCTCAAGTCTCCCCACCTTTCCCAGTCTCTCACAGCTCTCCATCTTCCACAGTCTCTCCTATCTCTCACAGTCTCTCATCACTTTCCCTTCCAATCTCCAGTCTCACAGTCTCTCCCAATCTCTCCCAGTCTCTCCGACTCTCTCCCAATATCTCACAGTTTTTCCCAATATCTCAGTCTCCCCCAGTCTCTCAGAATCTTTCTGTATCTATATTTTCACGTATATACTAACTCATAAATAAACAAGAATGATGGGTATTCTGATTATTTATTCATATTCGGCTAAACAGTAACCTTCAATCGAATATGAATACGGAAAAGTGGAGTGTTAATTTAAGCCCAGAAATTTGATGACTTTGAGTTTCCAATCATCCCGTATTTTATACGACGCCTTAGGATGTACACATCTTTAACCACATGAATCACAACTGACTCCTACTTGAAGTTACAGAAACACAAATTGCAGCTGACTCATGTGCTCACCTCGTACTAGATCCACAAACGACAGTACTCCAGCCGTCGTCTCTCCCACGCCGCAGACATTCATCTGGTTTAATATGCACATTTTCACAGCTAAACTAACTTCGATCTGCGGGAGAAACTTAGTGTTTTGTGACTCAATGCTGGAGTAATTACTATCTCAGATATATGATATTGCTACATATTAGATATACAACCGCTGATGTGAGGTGGAGTGGAGTGGGGAACGTTGGAATTAGTAGTTCGATTAAAAAATACTTGAAAGGCTAGACATATCGAATAATATTTAATGCAGGCGGAAATATAACTTTTAACTTTACATATAAGGAAATTAATACTTCTTTTAAAGCTTCATATTGACAACTTGTTAACCATTCTTTGTAATTTGTATGTGATCCAAGCCTAAGAGCGATTGCACGTTGTGCCAGTTATACGTCTACAAGTAGGCCAGCAAATCCGATTTCTGTGACGCTTTTTATTTACAAGAGTAGCATCCCTAGGCCTCTACCTCAGTCGTTTTTGACAATTTTTGACATTTCAAACAGAAAAATAAATTTTAAATACATGTATAAAAACAGTGGTAAACTAGTTCCGATGCGAAATCAAAGGACCCGGACAAGACCGGAGTCTAAATATCTGACAGGACAGAATGAAAGATCATTTGAAGTTTCCCGTAGCCTGAGAACATTGTTTACTATTATAACACACAAATAATTAATTCCTGTCCATGTTCACATTTGGAAACTTTTGTGACCGCGGAAGTAAAATGTATTGAAAAGGGTGGTCCCCGGTAATGTCAAGTTTGGGAACCGCTGATCTAGTCTTTTTTGTTTAACCTCCAGTTACTCTTCATCTTCTTCTTCGTGTCAATGATTCAGTGGCATGTATGCTCTTGCACTTCGGTTCTTCTTCTTCTTTGCTTTCGTTCTTTACGACCAATTTTAATCACTCTTTGTGATATGTTTGATCTTTGCCAAGAACGTGTATACGTTGCACATTGGTTTGGTAGGCCCCTAAACGCATAGACTTCTACACGTTTAGGACACATGCATCCGATTTCAGTCAAACACTTCGGTGCAATGCTTTGTAGTGGTATCTTCATGTGTTTGTCAGTTGTTCTTATCTTTCATATACTATGTTCTATGTATTTGGTCTTGGTGGTAGAAGAAGCGTCCTGACATCACCCAGCACTTGACACCTAAAGAGGTGATGTTGAGGCTCTATGCTCCACGGGGAGCGGAGAGGAATAGGTAACAGCAATCGTCAGTTCCGTACTGGGCACTGAGCTCTTATTTTTGTAAAAATGTTCATCGCCCGAGTGGTTACCGGGGCCCAAATTTGTGGTGTAAAGAATAGAACCACTGTTACCTATCATGCATGTCGTAAGAGGCGACTAAGGAGGTTTGGATGAAATCGGATGCATGTGTCCTAAGCGTGTAGAAGTTTATGCGTTTAGGGCCTACCAAACCAATGTGCAACGTATACACGTTCTTGGCAAAGATCAACATATCACAAAGAGTGATTAAAATTGGTCATAAAGAACGAACACAAAGAAGAAGTAAAAATGTTTCAAGTGGGAATAGAACTTTTTCTGATCGAAGCGAGTCTCAGATGGAGACTTATTAACGCAGTACATAGAGCGTTCGAGAGCCGCTGTAGCGTAGTTGTTAGTGAACTCGCTTCGCAAGGCTGGTGGTCCGGGTTCAGCTCCCGCAATGTGCGTGGAATTTTTCCCGACCACGACGGCTCTCAGGTCGACCCAGCCTCAACTGGGTACCAGACATGCTCTGGGAAAGTAAAGGCGGCCGGCGTGATGCTGACCACATCACCCATCGTGTGCCGACGGTCAATGAAAAATACAGGCATAACACTGTATTGACCTATATATACCACTTGAGTATGAAAGGGTTCCTTTCCTTTTTTTTTTACTTACATAGAGCGTTCGCTTATTGAATCTAACACGCGAGGGATGTAGGTTCAGTCCTACATTCAACGTTCCACACGAAAGTAAAGTAACTGGTCACCAGCTTTCCAGCCTGCTCTTCTCGGTTTTCGAACTGCCAATGGTTCTTTTATGTGCTCAAATTGAAAACAGAACCTACGTTTTATCGTCCGTCACCGATAGGACTAGAAACTCGATCTCACCTACACTGAGATCAGGATATCTGGGAAAGTATTCAGAGGCTCCACGAGGAAGTGAACATGGTACCTTTGGCACGAGAGACGAGCACATAACATCAACGAGCTCACTTTGATTACGCACGAAGCACAAACATAGGAAGAGAAACGAACATGTGTGTAGAATTGTACGCAACTATACACGCGCGTGAAAATAACGCGTGTCCAAGCCGGTAACACGTGCCCCCACACAACACAAATATACAAAGCTTTGTTTAATGAAGTCATATTTCCCAACAAACGAAATTGGAGGCAGGGAGGAGGAGAATGAGGTGGAGGGGAAATACTCAATATTTGACTAACCTTAATATTTGTTTTTTTTTTTTTTTTGGTTTTTTGCTGTCCTTCATGGCTTTATCGCCTCAAGGTCATACGTGTTTCTTATCTTTCATTCTCATATTATTTATTTATTTATTTATTTCTTCCGGTAAAAGGTTCATTTTTGTATGTTTGCACCTTGGTCTATTTTTTTTCCGATCCAGAAGCACTTGAGCTTTACTCTTCGCTCGGTGACATGGACATCGTAACCCTTCGGTTCGGTGCCACGAACACCGTAAATCTGGGAGCCTGTAGCTTTTCTGCCAGTCCGCGGAGTTGAACCCGCACTTACAGAGGACTAGTCACCCGTAGTCCAAAGCGCTACGAACACGCTGGGCACGCGGGCCACTCTTCGTCTAACAACCCTTCCTCTCACTAACTCCTTCCTCTATCCCACTCCTCCAACTAAGCAGCTCCTACCTCTATCCCACTCCTCCAACTAAGCAGTTCCTACCTCTATCCCACTCCTCCAACTAACCAACCCCTTCCTCTATCCCACTCCTCCAACTAACCAACTCCTCTCTCTATCCCACTCCTCCAAGCAGCTCCTTCCTCTATCCCACTCCTCCAACTAACCAACTCCTTCCTCTATCCCACTCCTCCAACTAAGCAGCTCCTTCCTCTATCCCACTCCTCCAACTAACCAACTCCTCTCTCTATCCCACTCCTCCAACTAACCAACTCCTCTCTCTATCCCACTCCTCCAACTAACCAACTCCTCTCTCTATCCCACTCCTCCAACTAACCAACTCCTCTCTCTATCCCACTCCTCCAACTAACCAACTCCTCTCTCTATCCCACTCTCCAACAACCAACTCTCTCTCTATCCCACTCTCCAACTAAGCAGTTCCTCTCTTTACCTACTTCCTCCCTCTAACCCTTCTCTTCCTCTAATCCTTTCTTTCATCTCATCTCCTCTTTCCTCTACCCCGCCCCCTTTTCCCTCTAACCACTACTTCTTCTAATCATCCCCTTTCCTCTAACCTCCCTACCCCTACCACTACCCCTACCCCTACCACTACCTACCCCTACCACTACCCCTCCCCTACTTTCCCTCCTACCACTACCTCCTCCTACCACCACTACCCCTACCTACCCCTACCACTACCCCTACCACTACCACTACCCCTACCACTACCCCTACCACTACCCCTACCACTACCCCTACCACTACAACATATATTTACTATCATCTTTTTTTTTTTTAAATTCTCTAATTTACTTTTTTATTTTGATGTACTTATTTTTGTAACCTCTTTCTTCTTCATATCATGACCTTTATTGCTGCTGTTTGCATTTTGTTGCGGTGTCGTCTTTAAAAACAACTATTTTAATGCAATATCCACCATACAATATTCCCCCACCCCCACTTCCATAAAGAAATAAATGGGGAAGATGAAAAGAAGAATATTCCCATTCCTCTTTTCTTAATTATTTTTAACTCATTCAAAACAAGATTTTTACTTATTCAAAGTCCTCATACTTCAGGAAATAACTAACATTTCTTTATTCAGAGAAACTGAAATCACTGAAATGTCTAAAGATTGACTTCATTGCACCGGGTTTTAACCCATACGGCTCGGTCCCTCTCCGCAGAAATGGCACGCCACTTGCCGAGAGTATTGCACAAAGCACGAACTCCGTAGCAACAATACTCGGGGTCTCTGGAAAAAATGCACTCGTGAACAGAATGACGCGGTCCGGACTCGAACCCACGACCTTCGACTCACAAGGCAAAGGGCTTAACCACTCAGCCACAGAGACCCCTATTCAGGAGAGAAAACTAGTATTATAGTGAGAATGCAAAAAATCGATCTTAAACAAAGAAGGGGCGCTCTAAATTGTGACAGAATGTAGAGAAGAAATAGAGAAAGCCATATCCACAAATAAACAGATACAAAATTTAAAGCCGAAATAGAAGCCATAACATTTGACAACTTCTTCTTCTTTGCGTTCGTTCTTTACGACCAATTTTAATCACTCTTTGTGATATGTTTGATCTTTGCCAAGAACGTGTATACGTTGCACATTGGTTTGGTAGGCCCCTAAACGCATAGACTTCTACACGTTTAGGACATGTGCATCGATTTCAGCCAAACCTCCTTAGTCGCCTCTTACGACATGCGTGTCAGGTAACAGTGGTTCTATTCTTTACGCCCCAAATTTGGGCCCCGGTAACCACTCGGGCGAGTTGACAACTAAAATGGTTATAAAACGAAAAGCACGTAACAGCTGCATAATCCTTAATGATACTTAATCATCCAGATCACCTTTGTGTATTAATTAATGCACGGTTTTATACTCTAGCTATAACATATATATATATAAATATTTATATATATATATATATACATATATATATATATATATATATATATATATATATATATATGGAACGAATTCACCAGAAGTGATGAAATCAGACATGGGCGGCTCGTCATTAAGGGTCAGTGGGGCCCGGCTCCACGAAATATTTTGAGTAACGTGTACTTATTAATTTTAGAAAATTAGTGTTCATAATTATTACTTTCAACGGGATACTGCTTAGTTTTGAAAGTTGATATATAACGCTAAAACATCACACAGTTTGTTATCTGAAATTCAGCATCTTTCCTCCCTAATTAGTATACGCCCTGGTCATTAAGGGCCAGTTAGGTCCGGCCCCTAAAACCAAACATGAGTAACGTGTACTTATTATTTTATACATTATTTCTTCATAAATATTACTTTAATTTGACACGGGTTAACTTTGAAAGGTGAATATATAACACTAAAATATAAATATTATATCATAATAACATAACAATCATAATAATATACAAAAAAAATCTTTATAAAAACTATCATATACAGTCTGAATACAGTCACGCCTATTGCAATGCACTATTTTTTGGTAGTTCATTTTAAAATGTGTCTATCTACGATGTAACATTGCGACCTTTGAACTTTAACGTCTACCTGCAATAATAATTGTCAGAACAATTACGTTATTTTCATTCATTCGGTACAAATATGGATCAAACACTGTATTCTCCAATTTACCTCATGGTATGAAACAGGGTTCCTTGACTACCTTACTATACGGTGTAATATACAGGGTGTTCAACTTAAAAGCAGCCCGGGAATGGAGCTAATATGGCATATATGTATGGAAATGAGAAGGTTCAGTTATGACGTAGTATAGGTCAAGGTTGTGTGATGGTGTGTAATTGTAGTGCGGAAGGGGCGATGAACAAATGTGACGTAGGACGAGCTAGTCAGAACCGGTTTAAATAGTAAAGAAACACAACTCAATGTGTACCTGGCAACTTTCGAATTGTCAATGGGGCTGCAATTATCTTGAACATTTTCTCAAATGAAAATAGTAAATGACATATTATTATGAACCACTAAAGTTGGACACGGAATGTTTAAAGATTGATAATTGATTGATTGATAGGATCATCCTCAATGCACTTCGGTGAGCAACCATGTGTGTCCCGATCTCTTTCTTACACAGGACGATCTCAGCTGCAGTATAAGAACTCCGTGGCACCGGCGAGGGTCTCCGATGTAATTTTGAAGATGGTTAAAATATTTTGTAGAAATTTTATTTCTTATTTTTCTATTCAATTTTTGTCCGAGCAGAGGCTTTCCAGAATCCTCTTCTCGATTTTGAACTGCTAAGGGTTCTTGTAAGTGCTCGACTTGAACACGTGACCTATCATCCGTCTCCGATAGGACTAGGAACTCGATCTCACTTACACTGGGATCAGTTATCTTTGCAAAAATATCCCGATGGCTCCATGAGGAAGTAAACCCAGTAGCTTTAGAACGAAAGGTGAGCACTTAACCTCTATGCAACAAACTCCCCCATGTAATTTTGAAGATGGTTAAAATATTTGTAGAAATTTTATTTCTTATTTTCTATTCAATTTTTGTCCGAGCAGAGGCTTTCCAGAATCCTCTTCTCGATTTTGAACTGCTAAGGGTTCTTGTAAGTGCTCGACTTGAACACGTGACCTATCATCCGTCTCCGATAGGACTAGGAACTCGATCTCACTTACACTGGGATCAGTTATCTTTGCAAAATATCCGATGGCTCCATGAGAAGTAACCTAGTCAGCTTTAGAACGAAAGGTGAGCACTTAACCTCTATGCAACAATCCCCATCCCCCATTCTTTTCCCCAAGAATTATTAAGAGGACAATGCAATATAAATGGAGAATTTTCCCATCTAACGGTCGCATAAGCGATTTGGCCTTTGACCTGAGGCCATGGCAACGAATTTACAAGTCTGCTTCAGATGTGGTGAATTTGTTCAGCGAGTATGCTGGAGTGGCGAGAGTACGCTCAACTTGTGGGTAGGGTAAGTCACTGAGTGCAGGACATTGGGAAGAAATGGTGTGTAGTAGTAGATTCTTGTTAGCAAGTCTCACGGAGAGCAGTGTGTGGCAGGCTTTGGTTGTGTGATGTAGGTGTGCGTTGTGTGGCAATCTTTGGTTGAATGTGATGTAGGTGTGGGATGTGTGGCAATCTTTGGTTGAATGTGATGTAGGTGTGGGATGTGGGGTAATCTTTGGTTTAGTGTGATGTAGGATTTGTGGAATGGAGTATGTGGGGTGAATCTTTGGTTGAATGAGATGTAGGTGTGGGATGTGGGGTAATTTTTGGGTTTTGAATGTGGTGTAGGTGTGGGTGTGGGTAATCTTTGGTTGAATGTGATGTAGGTGGTGGGTTTTGGTGGTGTGAAATCTTTGGTTGAATGTGATGTAGGTGTGGGATTGTGGGATAATCTTTGGTTGAATGTGATGTAGGTGTGGGTTGTGGAAATCTTTGGTTGAATGAGATGTAGGTGTGGGATGTGGGGTAATCTTTGGTTTAGTGTGATGTAGGTGTGCATTGTGTGGCAATCTTTGGTTGAATGTGATGTAGGTGTGGGTTGTGTGGTAATCTTTGGTTGAATGTGATGTAGGTGTGGGATGTGGGGTAATCTTTGGTTGAATGAGATGTAGGTGTGGGATGTGTGGCAATCTTTGGTTTATGTGATGTAGGTGTGGGATGTGGGTAATCTTTGGTTGAATGTGATGTAGGTGTGATTGTGTGGAATCTTTGGTTGAATGGATGTAGGTGTGGGTTGTGTGGCAATCTTTGGTTGAATGTGTGTAGGTGTGGTTGTGTGGTAATCTTTGGTTTTGAATGTGATGTAGGTGTGCGTTTGTGGCAATCTTTGGTTGAATGAGATAGTAGGTGTGGTTGTGTGGAATCTTTGGTTGAATGTGATGTAGGTGTGGTTGTGTGAAATCTTTGGTTGAATGTGATGTAGGTGTGGTTGTGTGCAATCTTTGGTTGAATGTGATGTAGGTGTGCGTTGTGTGAAATCGTTGGTTAATGTGATGTAGGTGTGCGATGTGGGTAATCTTTGGTTTAGTGTGGTGTAGGTGTGCGTTGTGTGGCAATCTTTGGTTGAATGTGTGTAGGTGTGGTTGTGTGGCAATCTTTGGTTGAATGTGATGTAGGTGTGGGATGTGGGGTAATCTTTGGTTTAATGTGATGTAGGTGTGCCTGTGGGAATCTTTGGTTTATGTGGTGTAGGTGTGGATGTGGGAATCTTTGGTTTATGTGATGTAGGTGTGCGTTGTGTGCAATCTTTGGTTTAATGTGATGTAGGTGTGCATGAGTACTGTAGATTAAGAAAATCTTATTCTTGTAATGTGGTTAGGAATTGGAGTTTGTGAAAATCTGTGTTGAATGTGTGTCCAGTTGTAGGATTTCTGTTGTTATCTTTGGTTTAGCTTTTGATTTTAATGTCTTTAGGTGCACATCTTTGGTTGAATGTGATGTAGGTGTGGGTTGTGTGGTAATCTTTGGTTGAATGTGATGTAGGTGTGGGATGTGGGGTAATCTTTGGTTGAATGTGATGTAGGTGTGGGTTGTGTGGCAATCTTTGGTTGAATGTGATGTAGGTGTGGGATGTGGGGTAATCTTTGGTTTAGTGTGATGTAGGTGTGGGATGTGGGGTAATCTTTGGTTGAATGTGATGTAGGTGTGCATTGTGTGGCAATCTTTGGTTGAATGTGATGTAGGTGTGGGTTGTGTGGCAATCTTTGGTTGAATGTGGTGTAGGTGTGCGTTGTGTGGTAATCTTTGGTTTAGTGTGGTGTAGGTGTGCGTTGTGTGGTAATCTTTGGTTTAGTCTGGTGTAGGTGTGCGTTGTGTGGTAATCTTTGGTTTAGTGTGGTGTAGGTGTGCGTTGTGTGGCAATCTTTGGTTGAATGTGATGTAGGTGTGGGTTGTGTGGCAATCTTTGGTTTAGTGTGGTGTAGGTGTGCGTTGTGTGGTAATCTTTGGTTTAGTGTGGTGTAGGTGTGCGTTGTGTGGCAATCTTTGGTTTAGTGTGGTGTAGGTGTGCCTTGTGTGGCAATCTTTGGTTTAGTGTGGTGTAGGTGTGCGTTGTGCTGCAATCTTTGGTTTAGTGTGGTGTAGGTGTGCCTTGTGTGGCAATCTTTGGTTTAGTGTGGTGTAGGTGTGCATTCAGAGTCCCCTGCAGAATCCTAAAACGGAAAATAATAACTTATTCTTGTAAGACTGGTTAGGACATATTTGATGAGTTTGCGTATTCATGTGTCTGAGAATAGCTGTTTTGTCCATTTATTCAGCGATTTCTGTTGTTCTTATCATTTGTTTAGCTTTCTGCAATGTTATATGTATCATAGGCGTCCACATACATTTTTCCAAGGTGGGGCAACATCAATGAAAAAAACTTAGTTAATAGTTTAATACGCGGAAATGGAGACAGCCAGATTCGTATACACTGTTTTATCAAAAATTCAGTTTCTATCGGGTGGGAAAAGGGGGCACTTGTCCGTCTTGTTTTAACGTATGGATGCCCATTGTGTATGTGTGTATGTTTCCTTGACAAAGACTTATAGCCGAAACGTTGGTTTTGTTAGTTTTGTAATTTAATTATTCATTTTGTTTGCATATATCTCTTCTTCAGGATCTCTGATCATGCGCTTAATTTACTGGGACCACAAACTGGGCAGTCAGCTTCAGGTCTATCAGGTTTCCCAAAGCTTAGTTTTCAGGTCGACTGGGTGTGGCCACATGTTGCTTCTCAACTCACCCAGGAGAGGACAGTCTTGCAGGATATGCTCTGGTGTCTGTTCCGCCTGCTGACACTAGTAGAGAGCTGTTTGATTTATTCCTAGTCTATATAAATGTTTGTTGAGTTTGTAGTGTCCTGTCCGTAGTCAAAATATACTGACCTGGTCTGTTCTGCTTAGGTTTTTGAGGGAGTCTTTCCCATAATGTATGATACTATACATACATGTCTTTTGTCTTGAAACGTCAATTTGAGCCTAAGATATCACTGCAGCCTCCACCTCAGATATCACCGCAGCCTCCACCTCAGATATCACCGCAGCCTCCACCTCAGATATCCATCCGCAGCCTCCACTCAGATATCACCGCAGCCTCCACCTCAGATGATCACCCAGCCTCCACCTCAGATATCACGCCTCCACCTCAGATATCACCGCAGCCTCCACCTCAGATATCACCGCAGCTCACTCCCACTTCAGATATCACCGCAGTCTCCACTTCAGATATCACCGCAGCCTCCACTTCAGATATCACCGCAGCCTCCACCTCAGATATCACCGCACCAGAGTGGTTACAGGGGCACAAATTGGGGTGTAAAGAATAGAACCACTGTTACCTGCCACACATGTTGTAAGAGGCGACTAAGGAGGTTGGAGTGGGGCTAGCTACCCCACACCGTAAAAAACACTAGATGGCTACAGAACGGAGAGCGAACCGAGTAAACGCTGGCTGAAACCGGACACATCGCCGAAGGTTAAGCACCAGAGCTCTAAATGGTACTGAAGATGTGACGTAAAACACACCAATGCTAAGGATGCATGAATCAGATTTCCACATGTATAGAATTATGGGAAGATTTGGTACATCGTTCTGGGCGGTGATCGCGAGAGAGAGAGAGAATCACCGCAGTCTCCACATCTTACTTGTATATTCCCGCACATCGTCTGAGAGATACATCATAATTTATTAAAATAATTAACAAAAAAAAAAAAGGAAATAAAGAAACAAAGAAAGAAGGATGAAAGACATTGAAGTCTTTGAATTTGAACTGCATATAAATGTTTAGTTGTTCCACAAGAGAATCCAATTCCACTTAACATATTCTTGTATGTGTGTGTATATGAGCGTGTAAGGAAACAGCTGGTACACATGAGGGCAAGGTTAACCGTCTGGAGCGTGTCTGGTCACATGACACTGATAACGAGAAGTGAACGCCAGCGATTGGCTGATGGCGTGTGTCACGTGGGCACGGAATAGGCAATGAGAGGTATCTCTCTATTACACTCTATCTCTCTATTACACTCTATCTCTCTATTACTCTCTATCTCTCTATCTCTCTATCACTCTATCATTCTATCTCTCTATCATTCTATCTCTCTATTACTCTATCTCTCTATTATTCTATCTCTCTATCTCTCTATTATTATATCTCTCTATTACTCTCTATCTCTCTATTACTCTCTATCTCTCTATCACTCTATCTCTCTATCATTCTATCTCTCTATCACTCTATCTCTCAATTACTCTCTATCTATCTCTCTATCACTCTATCTCTCTATCACTTTGTCTCTCTATCATTCTATCTCTCTATCTCTCTCTCTCTCTATCTCTCTGTCTCTCTATCACTTTGTCTCTCTATCATTCTATCTATCTCTCTATTACTCTCTATAACTCTATCTCTCTATTACTCTCTATAACTCTCTCTATTACTCTCTATAACTCTATCTCTCTATCATTCTATCGCTCTAACAGTTAATCTCTCTATCACTATCACCTACCACTATATCGCTCTATTTATCTTTCTATCATTGTACTTCTATATCTCTCTCTATAACTCTATCTCTATATTCCTTTATCTCTCTATCACCATCTCTATCTACATGTCACTCTAACCGTCTATCACCCTCTCTCTCCATCTACATATCACTCTAACTCTCTATCACAATCTCTATCACTTTCTCTATCACTCTCTCTCTATCTATCTACATATCACTTTATCACCCTATCTATCTATGAATCTATCTCTATTCCTTTATCTCTCTGTTTATCTCTACCACTCACTCTATCTCTCTATTTCTCTCTCTCTATCACCTACTCGATCTCTCTCTATCTCTCTACCACCTACTCCATCTCTATCTCTCTACCACCTACTCCATCTCTCCATCTCTACCACCTACTCATCTCTCTCTCTCTCTCTCTCTACCACCTACTCAATATCTCTCTCTCTCTCTCTCTCTACCACCAACTCCATCTCTCTATTCATCATCATGAAAGTAATGTTGTATAAATGCAAATAGTCGGTACAAAAACCAACATTGATTCAAGTTGGATGTCATTACCATTACCATAACTATAAATTCTATTATACAACTTCAAATACAAAGTACTCACCATTACTGATGTTACTAAATAATGACATTCAAGTATCAATTAACATAAAAAGTGGTAGACATTGAAATAAAACGAA
The DNA here is from genome assembly GCA_020796225.1 of Arion vulgaris. Taxonomy (NCBI): domain Eukaryota; kingdom Metazoa; phylum Mollusca; class Gastropoda; order Stylommatophora; family Arionidae; genus Arion; species Arion vulgaris. Next base: position 37,455,602 of record CM036769.1, on the reverse strand, counting down.
AACTGAACATAAACGACAAACGTGTACAAATAACAGAATAGAAAAATAACATAACGTATAACATTCAGTTTTTGTTAGTGAATATTAGCATAGGCTGGTATGAGTCAGCCCCGATAGCTTCCATATAGCTAATCAGTTCTAACAGCATTATATTTCTGATGTGTATCTATAACTTAACATGACGTTATACGTAACATGATGAGATCAATTTCTGATGTGTATCTAACGACGTATACTACTGATACTGATAGCATTATGTGTATCTATAACTTAACATGACGTTATACGTAACATGATGACTGATAGCAATTTCTTGATACCTTCTTCTTCTTCTTCAAACGCTCCACAGCCACCACCTGTTTACCACTCTGTGTGATTTGAATGTGACCTGAGCCTAAGAGCGATTGTACGTTGTGCCAGTTATGCGACTACAAGTAAGCCAGCACATTCTATTTTTGAGACGCTTTTATTTACTAGGGTAGTTTCCCTAGGCCCTACATCAGTCGTATTTTACAACATGCCTTGTAGGTCACAGTGGTGCTATTCGTTGCTTCCAGTGCGGTCCGGCACCACTTCATACCTTACTATCCTGGGCAGCTCGTTGAATCTCTTCTGTGGAACTGTGTCTGTTTATCAACTTATTTTATCAAAGTTTGTTTCAGGTTTCCTTCAGGGTGTCCGCTCTCTCTTGAGCGATTTGTCTACTAATGCAACGCACTATTTGTGTAACTTTAAACATTTCTTTTCAGAGCATGCTCAACATATCGTCCTCTTTTCTTTTTTTATAACAGTTGTTACTAGTGGTTGACCAGGAATTTCTCTGATTTCATCACCTCTTCCGATTTCGTTCCATTTTATGTTCATTATTTTTCACAGACATCTATTTTCAAATGTATTCAACTTGCTTTCTATATCTTTAGTCGTTTTCCAACTCTTGCTGGCATATGTTAGGATTGAGATAAAATTGAGGTGAAAATTCGTAATTTAGTTTTAATACTACAAGGTGTTCAAGATAAAAGCGGATTATGAATGGAGCTAATCTGGCATATATGTATGCAAATGAGAAGGTTCAGCTATGACGTAGTATAGGTCAAGGTGTATGACGGTATGTAATTGTAGTGCGGAAGGGAAATAAACAAATGTGACGTAGGACGAGCTAGTTAGAACCGGTTTAAATAGTAAATAGACACAACGCGATAGATTATCTGGCAACTTTCGATTTGTCAATGGGCTGCAATTATCTTGAACACCCTGTATATAACTTGCAGTTCCATATTTTATTTAGGCTTTCAACTTCTTTTGTTGCTTTCACAATTCGTAAGATAATTTCTTTTTTTGACAACTTTTGTGCAGTCAAAACTGCTACCCAAGTAGTGAAATGTTTGGTAATTTTTGTCATGTGATGGAAGAACAAGTTAGCAGAAACAGTAGAACAATAGAACTTTTTCTTCTTTCGAACGTCCCATATCGACCACTTGTTAAACCACTCTTTGTGATTTCTATATGATCCAAGCCTAAGAGCGATATTACGTTGTGCCAGTTATGGGCCTACAAGTAAGCCAGCACATCCGATTTCAAGGACGCTTTTTATTTGCTACGGTAGCTTCCCTAGGCACCTACCTCAGTCTCCTCTTACGACATGCATTGTAGGTCGCAGTGGTACTATTATTTGCTCCCATTGCGAGCCCCGGAAACAGACGAGCGACATTCACAACTCAATGTTACAATAAGATCAAAGCAAATGCAAATCGTTGTTCATCCCATCCGCACGTGCATTACTGAAATGTCACATATATTAAGAGCCCTCATTCAGCAAAACTGAAATAAGAGTGACACAAAACGAAGTAACTACCACAAACGCAGACTTGTTATTAAAACTGTACTGTTTACGACTTTGTGGTACCTTGATCTTTAAATCAAATAGACACGACTGAGTGAACTCAGTAGGATTTCAGGTTAGATTAATGTTGGCAACAGCTGAAAATAAGGATATGTCGAGTGAATCAGGTTGAATGAGAACAATTTACTCAAAAATCTGCCATCTTGCATAAGTTAGTGTGACTACACATTTTTGAATATTTAACAAATTAGAATTATACTCACTTGGCTTTTACAGCTGGGTTCAAGCAATTCATACAAATGTTACTTACTAATGTTATTACAATATACAAATGTTACTTACTAATGTTATTACAATATACAAATGTTACTTACTAATGTTATTTAAAAAGTTAATTGCATATCCTTTACAGGACTTTGTAATCAACCCCAGCTTTTAACGCTGTTTGTGATTTTCTAGGCATTATTACGTTCAGTAGTTTGCCATTGCTTTCCGAACGGGTGGTCCATCGTCCTTTTGTAAAAATCCACGTGAAACAATTTGCAACTAAACTGTCCGCAGCGTGATTCGAACCCAGAACGTCGGGGTTAATAGACCGAGTCCCTATCCCCTAGGCCACAGACTAATGTAATTACAAAATACAAATGTTACGTTATCATCATCATCAGGTGCCGTGCCGGCTGGCGTAGGCGATCATGGATCTCTGTCGTTGGTGTTTGCATCAACTCAATGTTGACGCTCTACTGTGCCATGAGGTCAGGAGGCTATCCAAAATTTTCTGTCTCTGTCTTCCCCTGTCTCGTCTACCATCGATTTTACCAGTTGTCACAATGTGTTCTAAGCCTCCCTTCCTCATCACATGCCGAAAAATGATGACTGCCTCTTTCTTATATTGATGATAAGATTTCTTTGTGTCTTGACCTCATTCAACAACTCAACATTAGTTATTTTAGCAGTCCATGGGATTCTCATCATTCTTCTGTAAACCACATTTCCGTGGCCCTCCACAATGTTACTTACTAATGTTATTACAAATTTAATATTGTTTAAGTAACAACAAAATAGTTACAATTAATTAATCACAGCACCGCTCTACACTATATATATACAGAAAACTGCGAGGATAGCACTATTCTACACTATAATGATATAGAAAACTGCGAGGATAGCACTGTTCTACACTATAGTGATATAAACTCAGATAAGCACTGTCCACTATAGTAGAAACTGAGGATAGCACTATTCTACACTATAATGATATAGAAAACTGCAGAGATAGCACTTTCTACACTATATGATATAGAAAACTGCGAGGATAGCACTTCTCTACACTATAATGATATAGAAAACTGCGAGGATAGCACTGCTCTACACTATAGTGATACAGAAAACTGCGAGGATAGCACTATTCTACACTATAATGATATGAAATCGAGGAAAACTGCTCTAACATATGATAAACTGCGAGGATAGCACTGTTCTACATATATGAAAAACTCGATACTGTCACACTATGTGCAGAACGCGAGGATAGCCTCCCTAATGATATGAAACTGCGGATGCATTCCCTATAATGTGCCCTGCCAGCGGTTCGGCACGTTGACTGGGTGACTAGTCCTCTGTATGTGCGGGTTCAACTCCGCGGACTGGCAGAAAAGCTACAGGTTCCCCAGATTTACGGTGTTCATGGCATCGAACCGAAGGGTTACGATGTCCATGATACCGAGCCGAACAGCTTTCAGCTCAAGTGCTTCTGGATCGAAAAAAAAAAAAAACAACACTATAATGATATAGAAAACTGCGAGGATAGCACTGCTCTACACTATAGTGATATAGAACGAGAAGCTGTCCTAAGATAGAAGGATAGCACTGTTCTACACTATAGTGATATAGAAAACTGCGAGGATAGCACTGTTCTACACTATAATGATATAGAAAACTGCGAGGATGACGACAAAGAACATGGGAGCATGGGAGACCATGTAGAAGGCTTGTGTGCTGCCAAGCATGACAAGAAGTTTATCATCATCTCCAACCAATGGCATATCTTCTCTTCTACGAACGCTTCCACTTGTTAACCACTCTTTGTGATTTGTATGTGATCAGAGCCTAAGAGCGATTGTAGTAAGAGCGTTTGAGTTTATCTTCATGATAAAATTATTTTCCTGTACTTAATTGAGCCTGGGTCGATCTGATAACTCTTTGCAGCCGGATAAAAAAGCTACCCCTACTTGGGAATTGAACAAAAACCACACTCCCAAGAAACATGTGCACTAAAGAACTATGCTATCGTGGCTCTCGATCGATTTGAAAGTCAATCGTTGATTCTGAAAAGTAAAATTTTTTTGGACGCTTATATTATTTATTCTGTAAGAATCAGCTAGAACTGCGTTTCCCAAAGTGGGCGGTACCTCCCCCTCAGTGGGTGCTGAAGGTAGGGGCGATATTGTGTTCAGAAAAATTGGGGAGGAGGGTGTTCAGGCGATTAGGGATCGGTGGATCATTGTGTTTAATAATAAATATTTTTAAATAAATTATTGTCGTGATTTTACAATCGAATAATCATTTAAAATTAGAATTCCGCATTTTAATTCATCTTATGCCCGTCTTACGCGATCCATTTTTCATCAATTTTCTATTTCATGTATATAATCATTAAAAAACTGACCATGTATGACATAAATATATATTAATTTTCTATGTCAAAGAGAAAATAGAAAATGTATATATATTGGGGTTGGGGGCGTTGGCAAACTGTTATAATGTGGAGGGCGTTACAAAGTTTATGTTGTGCAAAGTGGGCGGTGGGCCGAAAAATGTGAGAATCTATTAGCTAGATCATCAAACCTGTCGCCATGGCGAAATCTTTTCCAGGACCAGACATCAGCATATGCAAGATCGGACACGATCAGATACGGGAAGGGAGGAGGTAGTCGGTAAGGACAACAAACGTGTATTGCAAGTTATAATTTAAAGTTAGCTCACACTTTGCTGCGCCGTAGCACACTGCGTCTTCATTAGACCGGCTTAGATTATGCCTCTAATCTGATCTGAATATGTCAAATATATTGATAATATCGTCTACCCTTATTTTGACGTAGCGCACACACTTATGACCATCAACGGATACCTTAATGTAAGCGCCCTATCTTTTTATTCTATTGAGGATTTTTCTATTGAGATTGTTACCAGGATAGACAATTTAATCTAGTCTTGTTGTACAATAAAGATCATGGATTCAAATTTAAAAAGAATGAAGGTAACAGCTGATGAATCGCACGCGCAAATGGTTTTTAAAAAATAAAGTTTAAAAAAATCTGACACCTGGTAAAATAACAAAGGGGATGTAACTTTGATCGTAATGGGAGGTAATCGTCAATAAATAATTTCTGAAAAAACTCGTTAGGTGAATAATGTAATGAAAAGATCCAAAATAGATAAATAAAATATTTGAAAACATTTAGAGAGACGTGTCACTAAGATAGTAAAATAATTATTTTAAAACATATAGAGAGACGTGTCACTAAGATAGTAAAAAATATCTTAACATATTGAGAGACAGTAGAAAAAATTATTTTAAAACATATGAGATGTACTGTGTAAAATTATTTAACATATTGAGAGACGTGTACTAAGATATTAGAGATATTATTTAACATATTGAGAGACGATGATAGCTAACATATTGAGAGACGTGATACTCTGCTATAAAGTATATTTTATTCTCGAACATCTAATTTTAGAAATATAATCTGCCTGGGTGGTGCCGGGCCGCAAGGAAGCAAAGAATAGTACCACTGCGACATACAATGCATGTCGTAAGAGGCGACTGATGTAAGCCCTAGGAAGCTACCTAGTAGATAAAAGCATCGGCAGAAATCGGATGTGCTTCTTACTTGTAGGCGCATAACTGGCACAACGTACAATCGCTCTTAGGCTCAGACACAGCCAACTATAGATAACTAGGCCAGACAACTGACTCGGGATTCCCTGACCTAGATCAGAAAAGGGGGCCGGAAAAATATAGATGTTTGATAGAACACTGCAAGCATTTTTGCAATTTTACTCAATTCTGTGAGTCTATGGTTATTTATTGGTGAAAATATTCATAATATTGATATTCCTTATTGTTAAACTTAACTTGTTGCATAATATAACTTCGATTTAGAATTTTGGGTTGATTTTAAAATGAATTCGTCTATATACACCAATACTGGAATGCGAGGTCACGTGGTGTAGTTGGGGTCTAATTTCCCATAATTCTTACCTGAGTCCGAAGGCCCATAAGTTTTAGTTGGCTCTGGCTCAGATCACATACAAATCACACAGAGTGGTTGACAAGTGGTCGATATGGAACGTTCGAAGCAGAAGAAGAAGAAGAAGGATAATGAAGACAATGTACAAAGGAAATTATGGAGATGAGAAAACTAAACGGATAACACTGTGGTAACAGAACATACTACTTCAGAAATCAAGTCATATCTCACATCATATCTCCTGATTACCGCAAACCCCATGTTTCCTATGTTCACTTCAACATCACAGTTCATTTCATGTTTCACCTATCTGCACTACAGTAGTTCAATTCATACCCACCCCACATCTAATCTCTATTCTCATCTTCACTTCTCTTCCTGTTCTCATCTGCGACAGATCACCGCCACCTTTCTTCTTCTTCTTCTTTGCGTTCGTTCTTTACGACCAATATTAATCACTCTGATATGTTTGATCTTTGCCAAGAACGTGTATACGTTGCACATTGGTTTGGTAGGCCCTAAACGCATAGACTTCTACACGTTTAGGACATGTGCATCCGATTTCAGCCAAACCTCCTTAGTCGCCTCTTACGACATGCATGGCAGGTAACAGTAGTTCTATTCTTTACACCCCAAATTTGGGCCTCGGTAACCACTCGGGCGCACCGCCACCTTTCGATTTCCTTCGTTAAGTTTTTGAATTGACTTGTCATCTAGCGATAAGATATCTCATTATGAGAACACTGCCCTGGAGCTATCGATCAAGGTATGTTATTGCGTACAAGTATCTATTGTTATTTAACAAAACTGTCAATCAACTTATCATCTCATTCAAGATATGTGTGTGTGTCATAGAGTGTGTGTGTGTGTGTGTCTATGTGTGTGCACGTGTTGTTTAGTATTGTCTTGATATCATGAATGAGATACACACACACACACACACACACACACACACACACACACACACACACACACACGTAACACTATAAAGGCACACTCATATACACCACATAAACAAAAATCAAGCAGACAATATATATTATACAGTATGTATCATATGTAGTTATATATCAAGCTTAATTTCAGCAACTACAGAAGAAATGGTCTGGACATTTAATTAGAATGAAATACAACCAACCACCAATAACAGCATACAATAAGAAGAGATCGGGTACTAGAGCTAAGGGAAGACCAAGAAAAGATGGATAGACAATATCAAGAACATACTACATAAACACGGATACAACACAACACGGGCAACTCATCTAGCCCTAGAAGGCAAATTAAAGCTCCCATCCCTACGTTTAATGGAAAGAGTGGACAACCAACTACATCTTCCACCTGGGAATAGACAATAGACAATAGACTACAGAATGAAAAAAATGAAAATCGTGGCATATCCTAAAGGACGTAGCCATCAACCACAGTAAATGAGTCGTTGATTTTCTAGGCACCACTTATACGTTCAGTAGTTTGCCATTGCTTTCTGAACGCCGAGGTCTATTTTTATCTTTCGTAAAATCCCGGAAACAATTTGCTTCCAAACTTGCCCACCATGGGGTTTGAACCAGATACTCTTGGGTTTATGATCGAGCTCACTACCGCTTGAGCTACAGACGCTCACACAATAGCTACAGACTACAGAATAGCTAAACTTAATCTCATAACTACAGAAAGCTAACTTAATCCAGAACTACAGAAGAGCTAACTTAATCCCAGTAACTACAGAAAGCTAAACTTAATCTCAGTAACTACAGAAGAGCTAAACTTAATCTCAGTAACTACAGAAGAGCTAACAATCTCAGTAACTACAGAAGAGCTAACTTAATCCAGTAACTACAGAAGAGCTACTTAATCCCAGTAACTACAGAAGAGATCAAACTTAATCTCATATAAAAGTTCTTACAAAAATATCTTTACCATCTTCAAAATTACATCAGGGACCCTCGCCGGTGCTGCGGAGTTCGTGTACTGCAGCTGAAATCTTCTTGTAGAAAGAGTCGAGCACACATGGCTACTCTCGAAGTGCAATGATGATGGTCCTATGAATCTATCAATCAATCTATCTATATATCAATCTATCAATCTATCTATCAATCTATCTATCAATCAATCAATCTATCAATCAATATATCAATCATCTATCAATCTATTAATTCTATATATCTATCAATTTATCTATCAATCTATCTAACTATCTATCTATCTATCTATCTATCTATCTATCTATCTATCTATCTATCTATCTATCTATCTATCTATCATCTATATAAGTATATAGATTTCATGTGAAGTTTAGAACACTTAATGACATCAGTTAAAATGAAAAAGGTACGAACCAGAGAACATCTTAGGCAGATAGCCAGTGTTTACTGCAGATTCTCTCTGGAGATCTATGATTATCTACGACAGTAGGTAGATCTGTTACATTATTAGGACATTTATATGTATCTGAGGCTAACGTAGTTTCGTTCTAAATATCGCGGGTTCGAATCCGGACCGCGACGTTCTGTTCACAATGCATTTTTTTCCAGAGACCACTAATGTTTTTGCGAACCTACGGAGCTCGTGCTTTGTGCAATACTTTCGGTAGATAATGTGCTATTTTGCGGAAAAAGACCTAGCCATCAAGTAGTAGAATGTCCCTTGCGGAACGTCGCATTCATCACAGCACGCCTGAAAAGCTCTCTGTCTCGTGCAAGTTCTCCTGCCTCTTCCAGCGTCATTGTTCAAGGTTTCTTTGATATCCTGCTGCCATCTTCGTCTTGGTCGTTCCCTGCCTCGTTTTTCAGGAACCATGCCTTCCATTACCTTTCTCTCAAGACTACTGTGGCGTTTAATGTGACCAAAATATTTCATTAATTACATAGTGTTGGTGTGATGGAGTAAGTGCTGCTGGTAAAGTACAATAACATCATGAAAAGAGACAGTAACATCAGAAAAGTACAATAACATCAGAAAAGGTACAATAACATCAAAAAAGCAAAAATAGAAAGTATAAATCAAGAAAAGGTACTATAATCAGAAAATAAATAACATCAAGAAAAGGTAAATACATCAGACAATACAATAACCACAGAAAAGAAATAACATCAAAAAAAGACAAACATCAAGAAAGGTACATAATTCGAAGGTCAATAACATCGAAAAGAAATACATTCAAGAAAGGGCATAATCCAGAAGGTCAATAACATCAAGAAAAGTACAATACATCAGAGAAAGGTACAATAACATCAAGAAAAGGTACAATAGCATCCAGAAAAGGTACAATAACATCAAGAAAAGGTACAATAACATCAAGAAAAGGGACAATAACATCAAGAAAAGGTACAATTACATCAAGAAAAGGTACAGTAACATCAAGAAAAGGTACAATAGCATCCAGAAAAGGTACAATAACATCAAGAAAAAGTACAATAACATCAAGAAAAGGTACAATAACATCAAGAAAAGGTACAATAACATCAAGAAAAGGTACAATAACATCAAGAAAAGGGACAATAACATCAAGAAAAGGGACAATAACATCAAGAAAAGGTACAATAACATCAAGAAAAGGGACAATAACATCAAGAAGCAGAAAATATGTAAAGTTAAATACAAGCAAAACTTAATCAGCAAAATAAGATAACATTTATGAGAAGAAAAGTATACAGACACATCAAAACCACAGAAAAAGAAAATACACACAAAAAAGACAGACATTGATAATTCATAATTCGGTCATATCGTTAAAAAAAATGACTGGTACAGAAGTAGGGCAGTTCAGTGTGTCACGGCCAAGAGGAGATATAGGATGCATATGAAATGTCGTGCTGTGACAGGTGCTGCAGACTCTATTGTATCGCGTGAATACGGCATGACAGTACATCTAGACTTGTTACTCATTTCCTGTGCTTTCTCGTCTATCTGTTGTATCTCTGTCATATATTCATAACATAGCTTTATGTGTTAACATATATCCATATATCTGAATATTGTATCACTGTTTCTATCTATCCGTCCATTCATCCGCCTGTCCATCCATCCTTCTGTCCGTCCACCCGACTGCCCGTCCGTCCATCCGTTCGTCCCTACCTACCTATCTACCACCCACCACCTACCTACCTACCTAACTACCTAATCACCTAACTACCTTCCTACCTACTACCTACTACCTACTTACCTACTTAACTACTTACCTACTTACCTACATACCGACCTACCTACATGTATGTATGTCTGTCTGCCTGCCTACCTACCTACGTTTCTATCTATCTATCTATCTATTTATCTGTAACGCGTGGTTTCTTTATTATCGACGCAAGAGTAATAGCGTCAGACCAGAGCCAACTATAAACGTATGGGCCTGCGGGTTCATGTAAGAATTATGGGAAATCAGACCACAACTACACCACGTGACCTCACATTATTTTATTGTTGTATATAGACGAATTCATTTTAAAATCAACACAAAATACTAAATCAAAGTTATATTATGCAACAAGTTAAGTTTAACAATAAGGAATATCAATATTATGAATATTTTCACAAATAAATAACCATAGACTCACAGAATCGAGTAACATCGCAAATAAATCTTGCAGCGCTCTATCATATTCCAGCCCTCAACTTAAACTAGGTCAGGGGGTTCTCTGTCAGTTATCAGACCCAGTTAAGAGTTGACTGTGATCAGACATACAGCCATTTCAATTTTGTCATGCACATTTTATTCGGGCTCCATTTTTAATGCATATTAATTGAACCTGCTAAAAAAATACACTCTTTCTGCACTAATGTACTTTCTGCACTAATGCTTTCTGACTAATATTAGTACACTAAATAGTACTGTTAGGTCTCTCCATGCACAGCACGAAGCTTTGTCTGACAATGTCATTACTAAATCGACAACAACGTGCCTGGACTGTCAAGTTGTGATTAGAAACTAGACATCGGCGTATCAACAATTGTGTGGCTGTCGTGGGCGTCAAAATGTAGATTCCATAAAATCTAAATAAATTATTTTAGTAGTCGAAGCATAACTACACACACATAAATACACACACGCATAAATGCACACACATACACAACGGCACACACATATAAATATATACATGTAAATGCGCACACACAAATGCACAACACAAATGCACACATACTGAAATGCACACACACAAATTCACACACACACACAAATGCACACATATTCACATCTACATATTCCCGAGTAGTTACCGGAGCCTAAATTTGGGGTGTAAAGAATACAACCACTGTTACTTGCCACGCATGTCGTAAGAGGCGACTAAGGAGGTTTGGCTGAAATCGGATGCACATGTCCTAAACGTGTAGAAGTCTATGCGTATAGGGGCCTACCAAACCAATGTGCAACGTATACACATTCTTGGCAAAGATCAAACATATCACAAAGAGTGATTAAAATTGGTCGTAAAGAACGAACGCAAAGAAAAGAAGACATCTGCACACTGTATAAATACCACAAGAAACAAATGAACGGACAATGTGAAAAACAAGTATGACCAAATACTCACAAAGACACTCAAATTCTAAACTACACTGATGATATTCTGTCCTCATTTTTCCCTCTCCGATCCCTGCTTCTTTTATTACTGCCACCTTTCTCTTTGAATATCATTTCTTCTTCTCCGTTCGCCCGCTGCGAATTCGGGCGTTCGCCATGGCGCATGTTATGCCGCTTCTGACTGAATTTTGCGTGAAATCCTTCTTTCGTTTTATGTTTTATTATTTAATTTCCGATCCAGAAGCACTTGAGCTTTCAGCTCTTCGGCTCAGTGCCATGGACATCGTAACCCTTCGGTTCGGTGCCACGAACACCGTGAATCTGGGAAACCTGTGGCTTTTCTGCCAGCCTGTGGAATTGAACCCGCACTTACAGAGGGCTAGTCACCCGCAGTCCAACGCGCTACGAACACGCTGGCGTTTCGTTTTATTAATATCCCTCGCTATGCAGCCTGACTTTCCTCGACTTCAGAAGTCGAATATCATTAAATATGCGTATGATTCCCTGATGGAATTTCCCTTGCAGGCTGTCCCCATTACCAACTCTGTCCTGTTGTCTTCATTAAGAATCAGACTTACACGTGCTCCTACATTCTAATTAGCAATATCCAGACTTTGGCAGAATAATGTATCTGTTATATACGCTTCAACCTGCACCCTTTCTAAACCAGCTCTGCCCAACCTGACATCCGTGAGATGTATCCTCGACGCCTAATTTTCCTACGCCACCTTCAACGCTGATTAGAATTTCAAGAAAATAAATTATTTTTGAATAATAGTATGTTTAGTATGTGGGCGTGTGTAGCTTAAGCAGTAGTGAGCTCGATCACAACCCAAGAGGACCTGGTTCAAACTCCATGGCGGGCAGTTTGGAAGCTCTTCTTCTTCTTCCTCTTTGTGTTCGTTCTTTACGACTAATTTTAATCACTCTTTGTGATATGTTTGATCTTTGCCAAGAACGTGTATACGTTGCACATTGGTTTGGTAGGCCTTTAAACGCATAGACTTCTACAAGTTTAGGACACGTGCATCCGTTTTCAACCAAACCTCCTCAGTCGTCTCTTACGTGGCAGGTAACAGTAGTTCTATTCTTTACACCCTAAATTTGGGCCCCGGTAATTACTTGGGCAGGGGAGCGTTCGAAGAAGAAGCAGCAGATACTTACTGCAAACAATGTAAACCCCCAACCTTCGTGTCTGTTGATTGATTGGTCATCATCATTGCACTTCGGTGAATAACCATGTGTGCTGAGATTTCTTTCTTACACAGGTAGATCTCAGCGAAAGTGCATGACCTCTGTTGCACAGGCAGGGTCATTGTTTAATTTAAGAAAATGAATAATTTGTGTGTGTGTGTATCTTCACATCTGATAGTAGACTGGACAGAGAGATCGAAACTAGAATCCAACAAGCCAACAACATTACATACCAGCTTACCCCAATTTTGAAACACCCAGCTATTCCAGTGGTGACTAAAAGACAGATTATAAATTCAATCTTTATACCAACACTGGCTACAGAGCCAAACATGGGCAGTGACAAAAGAACAAGAAAGGAAAATTACCACATGCGAAATGAGATGCCTGAGGAAAGTAGTAAATAAAACAAGAAGAGACCATATAAGAAATGAGGAAATTAGAAGAACAGTCGGAACAACACCTGCTATTAGATTTATTGAAAAATAGAGACTCAAATGGTTTGGCCACTTGGTCAGAATGAACCCGAATACACCAGTTGCAAGAGCGTACAACCTGAAAATGGAATCATCAAGAGGAAATGGCAGACCAAGAAAAAGATGGGTTGATGGAGTTACAGACATCTTCTTCTTCTTTGCGTTCGTTCTTTACGACCAATTTTAATCACTCTTTGTGATATGTTTGATTTTGCCAAGAACGTGTATACGTTGCACATTGGTTTGTAGGCCCCTAAACGCATAGACTTCTACACGTTTAGGACATGTGCATCCGATTTCATCCAAACCTCCTTAGTCGCCTCGTACGACATGCGTGGTAGGTAACAGTGGTTCTATTCTTTACACCTCAAATTTGGGCCCCGGTAACCACTCGGGCGACAGACATCTTAAAACTCCACAATACCACACCATATCAAGCGACAGAGCGTGCATTATCTCGGAACCGATCATCAGTTAAACCTGCTACGCCTAGCGGCAAAAAAGAAGGACAAAAGAAAGAAAGAATAATTTGTAAATATTTTATTTTAAGAAGAAGATGCAAAATCAATGGGTGACATGGGAATAAATGAATAGTTCGTTTACAGCTGTGCGCGTTTCCATAGAAAATGTGACAGAAGACAGGGAAAAGGCTGCCCATCTCTGTCTTCTGCTGACCTTTCCATTTGTTATCTTAACTATCATCAGGAGTCAGTGATAAAGATGGGTCAGGGGGGTCGAAAGTAGTCTCCAGTGTGGCACTTTGGTAATATGGGTCAAAAGCGTGGCTCAACAATCGTGGACAGACAGTAGGGGTCAGTGCTCCCCTTCAGTATGATTCCACCATCCCAAGCCGTCGACAGGGGTCCAACAATTAAAAGCCGCCACTGGTCAGCAGGAGTTTAATCAAATCTTAAAAACCTACTTTGTCCACTGGCTGCCTTCATTTATCATACAAAGCATCTGCTGGCCGCTCTACCTCCTGAAACGTAACCTTCATGACCGAACACGGAAACACACACGAACAGGGATACGCCCCCTCACCACCCTTCTCAACCTCCTCCCATACAAATACTTGTACACCCGCCAGACTTCCTGACAGAATCCTCTCCGAAAGGTGTGACTGTGGCGCAGAAGGAGGTGTGGAATTCATGAAACCTGTAATAGAAGTGTCAACAGGTTAAGCCCTGACACGTGATAAACAAACACCATCAGACAAAGACGTCCCTTGATCTAATTTATTAGAAGAGGAAACAGATCGTCCAGTCACATAGAGACAAATACACAGTAAACATGCATTAGGGGCTTGTGGGAACAAAACTAAACAAACATTTGGGGCTTGCGGGAACAAAACTAAACAAACATTAGGGGCTTGCAGGAACAAAAACTAAACAAACACAGGATTCGAACTCTGAACTCTTATTTCTTTGACAGCCATTGCATGGCCTACAGACGAGCTTAGACACCATTGCCTAACCTACAGAACAGCTTACGGTACCCATTACCTAGCCTTAGCAGACAAAGCGTTTTTAAGAACACTACCGCCCGTCTGCCCAGCGTGTCTGTAGCGCGTTGGACTACGGGTGACTATCCCTCTGTGTATGCGGGTTCAATTCCGCGGGATGGCAGAAAAAGCCACAGATTCCCAAATTTACGGTGTTCGTGGCACCGAACCGAAGGGTTACGATGTTCATGGCACCGAGCCGAAGAGCTTCTTCTTTGCGTTCGTTCTTTACGTCCAATTTTAATCACTCTTTGTGATAGGTTTGATCTTTGCCAAGAACGTGTATACGTTGCACATTGGTTTGGTAGGCACCTAAACGCATTGACTTTTACACATTTAGGACATGTGCATCCGATTTCAGCCGAAGCTCCTTAGTCTCCTCTTACAACATGCGTGGCAGGTAACAGTGGTTCTATTCTTTACACCCCAAATTTGGGCCCTGGTAATTACTCGGGCGAGCCGAAGAGCTGAAAAGCTCAAGTGCTTCTGGATAGAAAAAAAAAAGAACACTACCATTGGGCGTCTGTAGCTTATGTGGTTGTGAGCTCGATCACAAAGGTAGAAATATACCCCACCGTTCAGAAAGCAATGGCAAACTACTGAACGTTTAAGTGGTGCCTAGAAATTCAATAACGTGTTTACTGTGGTTGATGTCTAACTTCTGCAAAACGGATATGCCACGATTTTCACCAGCTAACTTCCCTGTATAGAGAGACTGTATAGATTTAGAGAAAAATAGAAACATTTCATGTTATTGATAATTGTGTCTGCATTGATTTTTAAAAAGTTAATTGCATATCCTTCACATGACTTTGCGAATCAACCCCAGCTTTTTAACGCTGTTTGTAATTTTTCTAGGCATTATTACGTTCAGTAGTTTGCCATTGCTTTCTGAACGGGTGGTGTCATCCTCCTTTTGTAAAAATCCACGCGAAACAATTTGCAACCAAATTGTCCGCAGCGTGATCCAAACTCATAAAGTCGGGGTTAATAGACCGAGTCACTATCCACAGACGCCATCCTACATTGATTACATTTCGTCTACCTCATCTACAAACTACTCCTACTACTGTTTTTCTTCTTCTTCTTCTTTGCGTTCGTTCTTTACGATCAATTTTAATCACTCTTTGTGATATGTTTGATCCTTGTCAAGAACGTGTATACGTGCACATTGGTTTGGTAGGCCCCTAAACGCATAGACTTCTACACGCTTAGGACACGTGCATCCGATTTCAGCCAAACCTCCTTAGTCGCCTCTTACGACATGCATGGCAGGTAACAGTGGTTCTATTCTTTACACCCCAAATTTGGGCCCCGGTAACCACTCAGCGGTTTTTCTTCTAATTAAACTAACAATGGTATGGGGGTTTTTTGTCTGCGTTAGTTATCACTAAATGGGTCTAAGGGCAAGGATTGACTTCATTGTATCGGGTTTCCCACATAAAGCTCTGTCCCCGTCGGAAGAAATGGCACACCATTTGCTGTGAGTCTTGCACAAAGTACAAACTCCGTAGCTCCAGCAACCATTCTAGGATCTCATGAAAAAATTGCACATGTCACTCGGTCCAGATTCGACCCACAACCTTCAGAACGTTTAGCGCTTGAATGAACCATTGGTGGTTAAATATATAAAGTGCACCGCCCGAGTGGTTACCGGGGCCCAAATTTGGGGTGTAAAGAATAGAACCACTGTTACCTGCCACGCATGTCGTAAGAGGTGACTAAGGAGGTTAGGCTGAAATCGGATGCACATGTCCTAAACCTGTAGAAATATATGCGTTTAGGGCCTACCAAACCAATGTGCAACGTATACACGTTCTTGGCAAAGATCAAACATATCACAAGAGTGATTAACATTGGTCGTAAAGAACGAACGCAAAGAAGAAGAAGGAGAAAAAGTGCACATAGGTGTCACAGCTTTTCCAGTGAGTATCTTCTTCTTCTTCTGCTTGATACGCTCACATCGACCACTTGTCAACCACTATGTTTGATTTGTATGTGATCGGAGCCTAAGAGCGATTGTACGTTGTGCCAGTTATGCGCCTACAAGTAGGCCAGCACATTGTATTTTTCGCCTCTTATAACAGGCGAATAACTGGCACAATGTACAATCGCTCTTACGTTCAGATCACATACAAATCACACAGAGTGGTTGACAAATGGTCGATATGGAGCGTTGGAGGAAGAAGTAAGATTTTGTAATGTGTTCAATCCATTATGATTGGTTGATTGATAGGACCATCATCATTGCACTTCGGTGAGTAATCATGTGTGCTCCAATCTCTTTCTTACACAGGAAGATCTCAGCTGCAGTGCACGTAGCACCGGCGAGAGTCCCCGATGTAATTTTGAAGATGGTAAAGGTATTTTGTAGTAATTTTATTTTTAAACCTTTTTCTACTGAATTTTTCCCGGGCAGCAGCTTTCCAGCCTGCTTTTCTCGATTGTTTTGAGCTTCCAAGGGCTCTTTTACGTGCTCAAATTGAACATGGGACCTACGTTTTATCGTCCTTATCGTTTTATAGGACTAGGAACTCGATCTCACGTACACTGAGATCAGCCATTATGTAATAGGAGAACACATATACCTTTGCAAATTGGAAACGCTTTCAATAATTCTTCTTCTTCTCTTCCACCATTTACTTCTTTATAGAAGTGTTAGTGGTTTTAATTGGCGCATCGCCCGTCTGCCCAGCGCGTTCGTAGCGCGTTGGACTACGGGTGACTATCCCTCTGTGTGTGCGGGTTCAATTCCGCGGGATGGCAGAAAAAGCCACAGATTCCCCAGATTTACGGTGTTCGTGGCACCGAACCGAAGTGTTACGATGTCCATGGCACCGAGCCGAAGAGCTGAAAAGTTCAAGTGCTTCTGGATCGGGGGGGGGAGATTGGAGCATCTAATTGAATCGTCTGTTTGAAATCTACTAGTACCAGGCGCGTTACGGAAATGGCTTGACCAAAGAGATCATTTGAAATCACGCGACGGGTGTGTTAACATTTCGCGCGCGCAGATTTTACCAGCAACAACTGACTGTCCTAATAGAAGAAATCTCACACGCTGACCTCTCGTTCTTAACCTTCCGACCACATACCAGTGTACGTTCGAACCTCTCTTTTCACGTGCAACCGCTCTTAAACTCATCACTCTCAAAATGTCCCATGACCCACACTTGTCTGTTCGGACGCATAGCTGGGGTTTAATTTGATTTGTGGTTTAAAAGTCACTGTTGACCGACATTGCCACGTACACCAGGTCCATTTATACGGGCCTCCAACAGAATTAATATTATAATGGCTGTCCCAGAACGAGGTAATGGTCAGTGCTCGAGCTGACCAATTCATAAACAGAATGAAAGTTGTATTGTCAAGAGAACACCGAGGTTGTTTCTATTATGCTCTGTGCTTTCAAAACGTGGTAATGAAACGCAGTAGTTAGAATAATTTCATTTAACTGCTACCATTCCACTCTCTTTCTTCATTATTGTAGCTTATTTTCTAAACAAGAATTAAACACACACAAGTGGGAAGCAGGTGCTCACAGACTTGTTAGGTTCTGTTCTGTCTAAGGATATCAGAAACTTAGATATGGTAAATAGTTGATACAGAAAATGTTTGTAAAGTTGTTTATCAAAGCAAGAAAAGTGGATAAAACAATAAATCTGTCATACTACTATTACTAAAACCGGAGGGAAATATAAGAAGGTTCCTTGCCTGGAACCCGCAGGGACAGCGAAAGAAGGGAGGCCGAGAAATACATGGAGACGAGATTTGGAAGCGGAGATCAACAATATAAAGAAGAACTGAAGGGAGCTGCAGGAGATAGCTAGAGATAGGAAGACTTGGCATGAGTTGGTTGAGGGTCTATGCCCCAATCCGGGATAAAAAGGCAAAGAGAGAGAGAGACATTACTCTTACTACTACTCTCTCTCTCTCTCTCTCTTTCAATGTAATGTGATATTGGCAAATAGATAACCACATTACGTATAAAGTAAAGGTAGTAAAGGAACCCTTTCATACCTCGTGGTATTTAGGACAATACAGTGTTAGGCCTGTATTTTTATTAACCGTCGGCACACGATGGGTGATGTGGTCAGCATCACGCCGGCCGTCTTTACTTTCCCAGAGCATGTCTGGTACCGAGTTGAGGCTGGGTCGACCTGAGAGCCGTCACGGTCGGGAAAAATTCCACGCACACTGTGGGAGTTGAACCCAGACCACCAGTCTTGAGAAGCGAGTTCACTAACAACTCTCAAGCTACTATTATTACTACTACTGATGCTATTATAAATAATGACAACAGATAAAACGAACATGACAAAAGATATTTTTATCAACGGTGAGAAAGTAGAAAATGTGAACAGTTTTGAATATCTTGGTTCACTGCTAACAACAGATGGAAATGAATGAAGAAAATTAAAGAAAACAAACATGGCTGTACAAAAATTAAACAACTCAAAACATATGGAACGGAACTGATAAGAAAACAAAGATCAGAATACTAAGAGCATGCATATTTCCAGTAGCAATGTATGGGTGTGAAGCATGGACATTTAATAAAGCAGTGGAAAAACATTATGTGCTTTTGAATATAAGTGTTACAGAAGAGTCCTCGTATATCATGGACAGAGAAGAGAACAAATAGATCTATCCAGAAAGAACTCAAAATCAAAGAAAACTGGCTGATGCTACAAATAAAAAGAGAAAATTGAGATATTTTGGACATATAAAAAGACATTACGGCGTGATGCTGACCACATCACCCATTGTGTGCCGACGGTCAATGAAAAATACAGGCCTAACACTCTATTGACCTATATACCACGAGGTATGAAAGGGTTCCTCCTTTAAAAAGACATGAAGGGCTGAAGAAGACCATCATGGCAGGAGGTCTACCGGCAAAGAAAAGAAGAGGAAGACCACAGAGAAGGTTGGGTTCAGGATGTAACTGATGGTTTGAACATGACGGCTGCAGAGGCGGACATCTGGCCTATGAGAGAGAAATTCGGAGAACTGTTAGGTGGCAAAGTTCTGCTCAGACAAGCTACTTGATGATGATGATTACTATTATTACTATCTATTCTTCTTCTTCTTCCAACGTTCCATATCGACCACTAGTTAACCCCTCTGTGTGATCTGTATGTGATCTGAGCCTTAGAGCGATTGCACGTTGTGTCAGTTATGCGCCTACAACTCGGCCAGCACATCCGATTTCTGTGATGCTTTTTATTTACTAGGTATCTTCCTAGGTCCTACATCGATAGCCTCTTACAACATGCCTTGTAGGTCGCAGTGGTACTATTCTTTTCTTCCCTTGCGGGCCTCGGCACCACATGAATGTATCTAGTATCTATTTGACCAGAAAATTTGCAGGATTTTTCTGAAATATTTCTTTGGGAATATTTCCATCTTGCGTATAATGATGTCAGTCATTTTCCAGCACTGATAATTTGCAGGATTTTTCTGAAATATTTCTTTGGGAATATTTCCATCTTGCGTATGATGATGTCAGTCATTTTCCAGCACTGACAATTTGCAGGATTTTTCTGAAATATTTCTTTTGGAATATTTCCATCTTGCGTATAATGATGTCAGTCATTTTCAGCACTAAAGGGATCAACGGTTCATGACACCGGGTTTTCTTTATGTGTCTTGGTATCTCTTCTCAAACACCACACGCCAAATACTGAGACTATTGCCCAAAACACGAACTCTGCAGTTTCGTCAAATTCCTAGGCATCATAGAAAAAAATACGGGCCTAACACTGTATTCCCCAATATATCTTGTAGTTTCGTCTTCTTCTGCGTTCACCCTCTGTGAATTCGGGCGTTAGCCATGCTGCCTGGTATGACGCTCCTGACGGATTTCTGCGTGAAAGCCTGCTTTACTTTTTGATTTGTGTCTCTCGACATGCACGCGGGCCCTCGCCAACGTCAGAGTTAATCTCGCAGTATGAAAAAGTGGCATCCTTACTTATTGCTGACTGACTAACTTAAGACTAGCAATCTACATGGTAATGGGTCGGTTTATACGTGAGGAGATGGGTCAGCGACTAGTGGAGACTAGCTCCATCTGACCGCCCCAACATCATGTAGAACCTCACCTCTAGTCCCCCAAGGGATCGGTTTGAAATCATCCACTCAAGATGGCAGTTATCCGTTAATCAGTGTTGCTATTGTAAAATTGGAGTGAATTGGAGGAACGAGATCAAGAAGTTCTTGACAGATGACATGTGGACTAATGTTGCCATCATATCGCCTGGAGGTTCCACAAGATGTCCTGACTCAAACTCCATGTGCTGATTTATGCCAGCTAATGGTCGAGCAATCTTGAAATGGACAGGGTCCATCTGATACTGTCTGATACCAGGGACAAAACAAGAAACTTCTAATATAGGTCAACCAGGCGTAGTGAAACAGAAACTGGGTTCTGTCCCTTGGGGCACATTCCTAGTCACAACAAACTTTGTTCCGATCGTCCTATCCTGAAGGTCACTGATTTGATCGTCCTTTCCTGAAGGTCACTGATTTGATCGTCCTTTCCTGAAGGTCACTGATTTTATCAGGAGACTACATTAGATATGATTTAAAATATAACAATTCCTGCAAAAATATCTTCACCATCTTTAAATTTACATAATGGACCCTCGCCGGTGCTACGGAGTTCGTGTACTGCAGCTGAGATCTTCATGTATAAGAAAGAGATCGCAGCATACATAGTTGCTCACCGAAGTGTAGTAATGATGGTCCTATCTATCAATCAATCAGGAGACTACTCTCATTAAGAAGATTAATCATTAATTTTATCTGTTACAAATAGATTGATTGATTGATTGATTGATTGATTGATTGATTGATAAGACCATCATCATTGTACTTCGGTAGGTAGCCATGTGTGCTCAGATCTCTTTCTTACACAAGAAAATCCCAGCGGTAGTACACGAACTCTGTAGCATCGGCGAGAGTCCCCGATGTAATTTAGAATTTGCGCCCGAGTGGTTACCGGGGCCCAAATTTGGGGTGTAAAGAATAGAACCACTGTTACCTGCCACGCATGTCGTAAGAGGTGACTAAGGAGGTTTGGCTGAAATCGAATGCATGTGTCATAAATGTGTAGAAGTCTATGCGTTTAGGGGCCTACCAAAAAATGTGCAACGTATACACGTTCTTGGCAAAGATCAAACATATCACAAAAGTGATTAAAATTGGTCGTAAAGAACGAACGCAAAGAAGAAGAAGAATTTGGTGAAAATGTTTGTATTTCTAGCTCGCCTAGGGGGATACACTCATCTAGGTCAGTTTTTTTCTACGTAGGCAGGCGAACCCGAGTAAATATGAATGTAGAAATTGGATACGCTGGCCTACGTTTTTGTAGGCGCCAAAATGTCACAACGAATATACACATTAAGACGCAAACCACAAAGCAACCACAAAGAGTGGTTTAACAAGTGGTTGGTACATAGCGACCACAAAGAGTGGTTTAACAAATGGTTGGTACATAGCGACCACAAAGAGTGGTTTAACAAATGGTTGGTACATAGCGACCACAAAGAGTGGTTTAACAAGTGGTTGGTACATAGCGACCACAAAGAGTGGTTTAACAAGTGGTTGGTACATAGCGACCACAAAGAGTGGTTTAACAAGTGGTTGGTACATAGCGACCACAAAGAGTGGTTTAACAAGTGGTTGGTACATAGCGACCACAAAGAGTGGTTTAACAAGTGGTTGGTACATAGCGACCACAAAGAGTGGTTTAACAAATGGTTGGTACATAGCGACCACAAAGAGTGGTTTAACAAATGGTTGGTACATAGCGACCACAAAGAGTGGTTTAACAAATGGTTGGTACATAGCTACCACAAAGATTGGTTTAACAAATGGTTGGTATATAGTGACCACAAAGAGTGGTTTAACAAATGGTTGGTACATAGCGACCACAAAGAGTGGTTTAACAAATGGTTGGTACAGAGGGACCACAAAGAGTGGTTTAACAAATGGTTGGTATATAGCGACCACAAAGATTGGTTTAACAAATGGTTGGTACATAGCGACCACAAAGATTGGTTTAACAAATGGTTGGTACATAGCAAACTTCATCTTCTTCAAACGCTCCATATACTCTTTGTGATCTCTATGTGATCTGAGCCTAAGAGCGATTGTACATTGTGTCAGTTAAGCGCCTACAAGTAGGCCAGCACATCTGATTTCTTCGACTTATTTTGTTTACCTCAGTCGCCTCTTACGACATGTCTTGTAGGTCACAGTGTTACTATACTTTGCTCCCCTTCTGAGCCCTGGCAACACACGGGAGGCAGAGAGAACGAAGAAGACACACAAAATACAGTCCACACGTGATGGTTGGCCTTGACATGGGACATATTCTGTAGAGTCCAGGCATTTGGGGTGACAAGTTTGACAGAACCAGATACTGAATTTAACCTTCGCCCCCTCAGCTATTAACCTATCTGTCTGATCGTCCAGACATAACCATCTTGTGGACAGAACCCGTGTCTGTCGGTGACATAGGTCAGCAGGTGATGAGAGATGGACATTGGTTCATGTAGGGAGTGGAGCCGTTCAAAGTCAGGCTCGTGCTTCACATGCGCACCTGAATTGTATGGAGCACGCGTAGACACTGTAGGGCTCTTCAAAATTGGAATAAATCGTATTTCTCAGTTTGTGTCACGGAATGAGCAGGGATGCTTCGAAACTTCAATATTTTCGAATTGGAGTCACTAGGATCAAGAGAAGACTCCCTTGTACACTGGTTACTATGGAAAGAGGTAACAAACAGAGCTACAATTAAAATATGTCCTCTATTCGATACTGTTTGTCATCTCATTCTGAAATATTTCAACTTGTGTCCACGCTTTGTGTTGTATGACATCCCAACCCATACCTCAAAGACAGCATCAACCCCCTTACAAGGAGAATTTAGAGCATCATTTTTCGCCACTGAAGTCAACCAGAGCCAACTATAAACTTATGGCCTTC
This sequence comes from Arion vulgaris, assembly GCA_020796225.1. Classification (NCBI taxonomy): domain Eukaryota; kingdom Metazoa; phylum Mollusca; class Gastropoda; order Stylommatophora; family Arionidae; genus Arion; species Arion vulgaris. Next base: position 37,431,826 of record CM036769.1, on the reverse strand, counting down.
GGACGCAGGTAAGAATTATAGGAAATCAGACCACAACTATACTGCTGCCTTGTAGTTTGATTGGGGACAATCAAAGGCTAGCGGAGCAAACCGTACATAAAACTGGGCGGGTGGCAAACCAAGGTGTCCATTAAAACGACCGGTTTTGCTGGGTAGATGGCGCTCATAAGCCCTGGAGGGCAGGCCTCTAGGGTCGCTGCCCTAAAGAAAATAGCAATCTGCTGCTTTGTGGGTTTTGGCTGGAGACAGCTAAAGGTTAGCGGAGAGCGAACCACACACAAACGCTGATTGAAATCGAACACACCACTGAAGGATAAACAACTGAGCTCTAATAGGTACTGAAGGCTTGTGCACGTACATCAAGTTCTGATGTTTGGCTGTTTATATATCACAACAGAATGATAAAAACGAATAAGAACGATCGCGAGAGAGAGAGACCACAACTACACCACGTGACCCCGCATTCCATTAGTGTTGTATATAGACGAATTCATTTAAAAATCAACACAAAATGTTAAACCGAAGTTATATTATACAACAAGTTAAGTTTAACAATAAGGAATATCAATATTATGAATATTTTCACAAATAAATAACCATAGACTCACAGAATTGAGTAAAATTGCAAAAAGCGTGCAGTGTTCTATCAAACATCTATATTTTCCGGCCCTATTTTCTGATCTAGGTCAGGGAATCCCCAGTCAGTTGTCTGGCCTAGTTATCTACAGTTGGCTGTAACTGCACACATACAGTTTAATACATGAACAGAATTCAATCACAACACACGCCAGAGTGCCAGCTGTCTGCACGTCATCATGAAACCATTTACTACCACTTCTTGATGTACCAGAAGCTGGGTAGATCCTACCACAGTTACTACCACTTCTTGATGTACCAGAAGCTGGGTAGATCCTACCACAGTTACTACCACTTCTTGATGTACCAGAAGCTGGGTGATGTCAGGCAGGGAGATCTACTGTTCCAAAGATACTCAGTTCACTCCCTCGTGGAGCCTTCCGGATATTTTTCCAGAGATCCTAGATCTCAGTGTGTGTGTCGTCCGAGTGATTACCGGGGCCCAAATTTGGGGTGTAAAGAATAGAACCACTGTTACCTGCCACTCATGTCGTAAGAGGCGACTAAGGAGGTTCAGCTGAAATCGTATGCACGTGTCCGCTAGGGAATGCTAACCCGAAACAAATGCTTGCAGAAAACGGATGCACCAGGCCGTAAGGCGCATAACATGGTGCAACGACCCTCACAATGAGGAATGGGATAACGGATTCTATAGTCGCCAATCTGCCTCGGAGACATTGCCACGCAGTAAGAATGTCAGACCTACCATCACGAGGGTGGCCAAAACAGGGAAGCAGAAATCATAGGAATTATATCCTGCAGAACTGCACCAGAGGTGGCCCACTTACACCAACGTCCAAGACAAAACGTAAGGCGAGGTTGATAATCTGAGGCAGACGGCTGCCTTTATTAGAGAATCTGAAATCCCAATCTAGTGAGAACGCAGAAGAAGAAAGAAGGTCTCAGTGTAGGTGAGATCGAGTTCCTAGTAGTATCGAAGACGGACGATGAAACGTAGGTCCCTTGTTCAAGTCGACCACGTAAAAGAACCATAGACAGTTTAAAATCGAGAAGAGGATGTTGAAAAGCCGCTGCACTAACAAAATTAATTTTAAAAAGTTTACAAAATAAAATTCCTACAAAACATTTTCACCATCTTCTAAATTACATCGGAGACCCTCGCCGGTGCTACGGAGTTCGTGTACATCATCTGAGTTGTGCCTGTGTAAAGAATAGATCGGAACACACATCGTTAATCACCTAAGTGCAATGATGATGGTTCTATCAATCAATCAATTAATTAATCAAAGTTGAAAACTTAGTGAAAACTGGCAAATATGATCAAGAAAATGGTAAGGTGCAGACAAAGATAAAATATATAAAGCCTGGATGGCTTGGCCGCATGGCATGGTCTAGACAAGAATACAGAGCTGATCAGGGACTTGGGTGTTCATGTAAGAAGATCGACATGGCACATGATGATTTTTTTTTCGATCTAGAAGCACTTGGGCTTTCAGCTCTTCGGTTCGGTACGATGGACAACGTAACCCTTCGGTTCGGTGCCACGAGCATCGTAAATCTGGAAATCCTGTAGCTTTTCTGCCAGCCCGCAGAATTGAACCGCACTCACAGGGAACTTGTCACCGTCGTCCAACGCGCTACGAAGACGTTAGACAGGCTGGCACACATTATGATAAAAACCGCAGTCCCGGTAACAGAAGGCCGCATAGTTTAGCCGACGACTCGGAAATTCCTGTTTGATTGGGGCTGGTTTTTAAATATGTTTGATAGACACACTGTACGCTTTATTGCAATTTAACTCTTCTTCTTCTTTGCGTTCGTTCTTTACGACCAATTTTAATCACTCTTTGTGATATGTTTGATCTTTGCCAAGAACGTGTATACGTTGCACATTGATTTGGTAGGCCCCTAAACGCATAGACTTCTACACGTTAAGGACACATGCATCCGATTTCAGCCAAACCTCCTTAGTCGCCTCTTACGACATGCGTGGCAGGTAACAGTGGTTCTATTCTTTACACCCAAAATTTGGGCCCCGGTAACCACTCGGGCGCAATTTTACTCAATACTTTAAGGTCATAGTTATTTACTGATGAAAGTTAATAATACTGATATTCCTTATTGCTAAACTTAACTTGTGACATAATATAACTGTGATTTAACATGTTGTGTTGCTTTTTGACATGAATTCGTCTTTCTACAACAACACTGAAATGCAAGGATCACGTGACGGTTGTGATCTTTTTTCCTATAATTTTTACCTGCGCCTGCCAGATACAAATCAGAAAAAGCGGTTCCAATTTTGTTATTCTACACTGAACTCAAACAAATGACAACAATAACAAAAACATCACAATTAACGTTTGAAATCTACGGCGGGTCTTGATCTGATGTGATCTGTCATCTGTTTTTTCTTTAATATTTTTAATATGGTCTTTTCATGTATCGTCTGCGACAACAGAAAGATGTCGAACAATATTTATTGAAAGTTGCGAAACTGTTTGTTTAAAGGTTTTTAAAGCCGAAGGATTGACTTCATTGCACCGGGTTTTATCCCATATGGCTCGGTCCTCTCCGCAGAAATGGCACGCCACCTGCCGAGAGTATTGCACAAAGCACGAACTCCGTAGCTCCGGCAACAATCCTAGGGTCTCTAGAAAAATGCACTCGTGAACAGAAGGCCACGATCCGGATTCGAACCCACGACCTACGATTCGCAAGACAAAGGTCTTAACCACTCACCCACAGATACCCCTGATGCGCTGATTGCATTTGTCACAGGCAGCGGCAAAGCTAGTAGTACTTCTACCAGTATTGATAGTACTGTACTAACTATTCCATCTAGCGTGACTTGGAACCATTTCCATTTGCACTTTGAAAACGTAATACCAACCACTGTAGTACTAGTACCACCACTACCCGTGATTGCTTCTTCCCTCGTAAACACCGTACAAGTATCTCAATGTCTTACACAGTAGCACTCTAGTACTAATCTTGTAAAACCTTAAACCAATGGTTCTCAAGTTGTTGCACACTTGAAGTCCTACATAAAGTCGTAGGTGAACTATACACAAAAACTGAATAAATAAGAACCCCTCCCCCCTCCTCCCCCAATATTCACAAATAATTAGAAAAATGCCACGAACATGTATTCATCATTTAATGACTGCCTACAAAATGTTATGAGAAGCATGGGCTTGATGTGTCCTGGTAATTTTTTACCATGGTGCCTGCTGTGACGTCTTGCCGACTCCTGAACTGGGATTTTTTATGACGTACCTAGGAATGTCACAGGGTACACTGGTGCACCTTGGCACACCGTTTCTCTCTCTCGTGCGCGATCACCGCTCAGACCGATGTACCATACCTCCCCATAAATTCTATTCATGTTGAAATCTGATTCATACAGCCTTGGCATTGGTGTGTTTTACGTCACATCTTCAACACCAATTTGGAGCTCTGATACTTATCCTTCGGCGATGTGTCTGGTTTCAGCCAGCGTTTACTCGGTTTGCTCTCCGTTCTGTAGCCATCTAGCGTTTTTTACGGTGTGGGTAGCTAGCCGCCTCTTACGACATGCGTGGCAGGTAACAGTGGTTATATTCTTTACACCCCAATTTGGGCCCCGGTAACCACTCGGACGGCACACCGTTTGAGAACCACTACCTTAAACTCTTGTAGGGACAGAACTAGACGTCTTCATAGATAACGTGGTGAGGTTGACAAGAGTTAATGTACTTCCCTGATATCTCTATCCTTTACTAAACTCAAGTGCTAACAATGAGAATATAACAATCACACAACAACGTAACATAACGCTTCAAATTGTTAATGTTATCTATCCCTGCTGGGACTTACCTGACCAATTCAAATAATGATAACATATTTCGAAAGCTGTTATCATATTGAAAGAAGTTAAGTTTCAACTACAAACACTGATAACAGATTACGTTCAGACTGTATTTGAAAGACATTGGGATTAGGATATGATACACACGTTCTTGTCAGATTCTGAAACAGGTCAATCCCTAGTTTAGGTAATCTTACATCAGGTACTTTGTCTAATAGATAAACTAGCGGATGACAAAGTTTCGTTAAAAGGCGACACGCTTTATCTAAATTTGTGATCTGATTCCATGATGGTTTATTCTTGTTTCTATTTCTTGTTCATATATTTACATATAGTTCATATAGCTTCATATAGTTCATATAGCTTCATATAGTTCATATAGCTTCATATATATATATATTCCGCTCGTACCGTTATATGTTACATAGGCCGTGCAAGTAATTTCTCCATATCGCTCTGACTTGGACAACTCGCTCAATCTCTTCCATGGAATTGAGTCCGTGAGTCCGTTATTTCTTGCCTCTTTCAGGAAAGTTTGTTTCATGGATTCCTTGGGAGTCTCTCTTTCTTGAACCCAGTGCCGCCCACTTCAATGTCAGTTTTGCTATTCTTTGATTATTTCTCCTCAAGGTGTGCCCAACATATCTCCATCTTCTCTTTCTTATAACAGTTGTTACTAGTGGTTGGCCAGACATTTTTACGATTTCGTCATACCTTCACATACCTGTTTAGTATTTTCTTCTTAGTGTTTCCTGATAACTTCACATACTTATTCCATTCCGCTCCATGTGGAGCATAGGATCTTAACAGTTGATTTCCACTTTTCCAGGTCTCTAGTCATTTTCTCTACCATTTCTCAGGATAGTCCAGCATCCTTCAGTTCCTCAAGCAGACTCCGGCTACAAGTCTGTTTAGTCCAGCATCCTTCAGTAGTTCCTCAAGCAGACACCAGCTACAAGTCTGTTCAGTTCAGCATCCTTCAGTTTCTCAAGCAGACACCAGCTACAAGTCTGTTCAGTTCAGCATCCTTCAGTTTCTCAAGCAGACTCCGGCTACAAGTCTGTTTAGTCCAGCATCCTTCAGTAGTTCCTCAAGCAGACACCAGCTACAAGTCTGTTTAGTCCAGCATCCTTCAGTTTCTCAAGCAGACTCCGGCTACAAGTCTGTTTAGTTCAGCCTCCTTCAGTAGTTCCTCAAGCAGACTCCGGCTACAAGTCTGTTTAGTTCAGCATCCTTCAGTTCCTCAAGCAGACACCAGCTACAAGTCTGTTCAGTTCAGCATCCTTCAGTTTCTCAAGCAGACTCCGGCTACAAGTCTGTTTAGTTCAGCATCCTTCAGTAGTTCCTCAAGTAGACACCAGCTACAAGTCTGTTTAGTTCAGCATCCTTCAGTTCCTCAAGCAGACTCCAGCTACAAGTCTGTTTAGTTCAGCATCCTTCAGTTCCTCAAGCAGACACCAGCTACAAGTCTGTTCAGTTCAGCATCCTTCAGTTTCTCAAGCAGACTCCGGCTACAAGTCTGTTTAGTTCAGCATCCTTCAGTAGTTCCTCAAGTAGACACCAGCTACAAGTCTGTTTAGTTCAGCATCCTTCAGTTCCTCAAGCAGACTCCAGCTACAAGTCTGTTTAGTTCAGCATCCTTCAGTTCCTCAAGCAGACTCCAGCTACAAGTCTGTTTAGAACATCCCCTTTTCGTTTCCTTGCTGGTTCCACTTATGTACGTTGTGACAGTTTTGCGCCTTCGAGTAGGCCAGCACATCCGATTTCTGTGACGCTTTTTATTTACTAGGGTAGCTTCCTAGACCCCTACCTCACCCGCCTCTTTCGGCATGCATTGTAGATCGCAGTGTTACTATTCTTTGCTCCCCTTGCAAGCCCCGGAAACACACGGGTGACTCACTAATTCAATATGCTCATACTCAGAATCAATCGTGTCCCCATTCACAATAGTTTGAGAACATTCGACACAAACATTTATCAACATTGACGATCAGCAATGATTCCTCCCTCTCCCTTTACTCCCTCATCGTCGCACAAACTCTACATTCCTCGGATCTCGAAAGGGACTGGGAGTGTCGGGAATAACTGTTCAAATAATGTTAAGACTTGCTCTCGTGCAGTGTGTAAACATGGTGGTCCTCTTAAACAAACTAAAAATATAATTCACGAAACAGAACCGGACGCCTAGCTAGGCTTATCACTTATCAGTTACAGAACGCCTTACCGTAATACCATCCAAATCAATGCAAGATATTAGATTCGCGAAAGTAAATGTGTAAATACATTTTGAAATCTCCTTCCAGAAATTTCGTGTGATATTTACTTAAAGAGTGTCACATGTCCAGTGGCCTTTTAAAATTCCATTTGATCTTAGAGTTCAAGCTATTTATCTTCACTGCATTCAGTTTTAATGGGACATATATTCAGACAATCATGGACTTAACTTTACTTTTTCGTTTGCCCGCTATAAACTTTGACGTTGTCATGCCACCTTTAATTGATTTTTTGAGCGTACGCTTACTTCCGTTATCATCAGTGTTCATCGTCATTGAGGCGAGCCTTATTTCGACTTCAGATGTAGTTGTAATGTTGATCCAGAGCCAACTATAAACTTATGGGCCTTCGGACCCAGATAAGAATTATGTGAAATCAGACCCCAACTACACAACGTGACCTCGGATTACAGTATTGGTGTATATAATTTTAAAATCAACACAAAATGCTAAATCGAAGTTATATTATGCAACAAGTTAAGTTTAACAATAATGAATATCAATATTATGACAATTTTTCACCAATAAATAACCATAGACTCACAGAATTGAGTAAAATTTCAAAAAAGCTTGTAGTGTTCTATCAAACATATATAGATTCCAGTCCCCTGCTCTGATCTAGGTCAGGTGTTTCCCCGTCAGTTATCTGGCCTAGTTATCTAGAGTTGGCTGTGGTTGATCCCTGGGTAAAGTATCAGGGAAAACTATAGTCCAGCATGTTATCAACGACCCGACCGACTTGATGGGATATATATATATATTGGTTCAAGGCCGAGTATCATATACTTTTATATTAACATATACCTACTGGAATGTACCTTCATATCAACATCATTCCGAGCCGTGCCAGCTGGCATTGGTCGCTGAAACTTGTTAGCTACAAAGTTGATTGCCAACTCAGTTTTTGACACTTTTCCGATGTCATGATGTCAATTCATCTCAGCGCTCATGTGCTGTGCGGCCCGCACGGAAGCAAAGAATAGTACCACTGCTACCTACAATGCATGTCGTAAGATGTGACTAATGTAGGCACTAGGGATGCTACCTAGTAAATAAAAAGCAGCACAGAAATTGAATGTGCTGGCCTACTTTAGGCGCATAACTGGCACAACGTACAATCACTCTTAGGCTCAGATCAGATACATATCACACAGAGTGGTTAACAATTAGGCGATATGGAGAGTTCGAAGAAGAAGAAGATCTGTATGTGATCTGAGCATAAGAGCGATTGTACTTTGTGCCAGTTATGCACCTACAAGTAGGCCAGTATATCCGATTTCTGCGACGCTTTTATTTACTAGGATAACTTCCTATGCCCTACCTCATTCGCCTCTTACGGCATGCCTTATATGTCGCAGTGTTACTATTATTTGCTCCCCTTACGAGCCCCGATAATACACATGCGAGTGATTCAACAATTGATTGATGTAGAATGTTCGAAAATAAGATGGTGGTTGTTACATGGTTAATATTGATCTTTACATATCAACACAGACTTCATTTCGTATGTTTTTTTCTACTCGTACCTTCTTTAAAACTTGTCCTTACTAAGACAGTTCCCAGCAGTTGTAAAACAGCTATGGCGCAGATTTCCATACAATTTTTCATCGTCCCCCACTGTGCTCATTCAAGCTTGACGTAAAACCGAATAATACTTTATCCAGTCTCGATTTATTCAGTCCCCTTGAATAAATACAACAGAAACGACGGGTTCTCTCCCTTTCTGACTACCTTCACCATTAATGTCAAACTCTGTGGAATCTTCATTCTCTGGCCAGACATTTTTCTTTACAGTCCACCGCCCTAATTCTCAAATAAGAATTGTGAACACAAATTTCCGAAATACTTTCCATTTTATTTCTTGTTCAATGTGAAGTCCTTTTGTTGATCCCTCGAAGCCATTTTCCCACGTTTTGCGTTGGTCGTTTAACCGTTATGTTGGCATTTTTTCGCGTATATATCGCCATTTAGCACAGATTATGGTTCTTAGATAGGAGTAAGAATAGACTAAATAAATTACCTCCCTGTGGTACAGAATTCAACCAGGTACAAGGTGAAGGTTGTTAAATTGATAATAGAACCGGAAACGCGTAGTAGACATATTTATTTTCATGGATAAGTTGTTTCCAAACTTATCTTCAAGCCTCTCCCCCGTTTTATGAACTTATCTTCAAGCCTCTCCCCCGTTTTATGAACTTATCTTCAAGCCTCTCCCTCGTTTTATGAACTTATCATCAAGCCTCTCCTTCGTTTTATGAACTTATCTTCAAGCCTCTCCCTCGTTTTATGAACATATATTTTGCAGAAACAAAAATATGAAAGTCTCGTAGCTTTTGCAGATCGTATGATGCAAGAGGTAGGAGGTTCAATTCCTTCCATCATTTGTGGAAAGTAGTGTGCGGTAAATGAACCACAACCATTTTGTATTCGATTTGAATAGTGATGATCTTCTCCTGTGTGAGCTGAGAAGCAACATGTCGCCACACCCGGATGACATAAAAACTAAACTTTGTAAGCTTGATATGACAGTCCTGAAGCTGACTGCCCAGGTCACAACAACAAACTAAGCGCATGACCAGATATCGCTGAAGAAGAAGAATAGTGAATGCTCGCTCTACGCATGGCTTTGGTTCTCCCAATCTCTCCCTGGCTAAAAAAGTTAAAATTGCATATCCTTTACAGGACTTTGCGAATCAACCCCAGCTTTTAACGCTGTTTGTGATTTTTCTAGGCATTATTACGTTCAGTAGTTTGCCATTGCTTTCTGAACGGGTGGTGCCATCGTTCATTTTTAAAATCCACGTAAACAATTTGCAGCCAAACTGTCTGCAGCGTGATTCGAACTCACAAGGTCGGGGTTAACTGACCGAGTCACTAACCCCTAAGCCACAGACGCCACCATAACCTTATTACATAACTACATAACCTTATTCTCAGCTTCTTTCTCACTTCATAAAATTATACTTATCCTCTCACTAACTACATAAATTTATCCTTAGCTTCTAACTCACTTCCTAAACGTACCCTCAACCACTTCCTCGCTACACATATTTAACCTCTCCTTTCTGTTTATATTAACCTCTCCCTTACTGTTTATATTTAACCTCTCCCTTACCAATTGCATGTTATCCTCAACCTCTCCCTCACGTCTTTCTTTTCTTTCTCCACACCTTTCAACTCCCAACGGAGCACAGGTCTTCAACAAACTTATGCTATTTCTTCCTATTCTTTCATTGTCTTGCCTATCCTTTTAAGATCAGTCTCCAGCACACTTCTCCGGGTATTTCTAGCTCTTCCCCTACTCCTCGTTCCTTGCGGGTTCCAAAACAGTGACTGTCTTGCAATGTTTTTTGTCGCTCTTCTCGGTGTATCCATCGCCAGCGCTTCGCCCGTAGCTCTCTACACACTAAATACATTTATCCCCAGACCTCTCCCCTCTCTCTCTTTGCCTTTTTACCCCGGGTTGGGGCATAGGCCCTCAACCAACTCATGCCAAGTCTTCCTATCTCTAGCTATCTCCTGCAGCTCCTCCAGCTGAGACCTCTCCCACACTACATATATTTATCCTATAACTATTTACACTAAATCAGAAACAGAGATAAAGCAACAATGGCAGCAGCAACAAGAGACAAAATCTCTGGAGACAACAGAAATGTGGTTCTGCAGAATAATGCTACGAATCCCATGCGGTGCGCAATATTGTGGGCACTGCTGATACATTGGCAAAAGCAGGCATCAAGCTACCACAGACAGACACCAGTATGACATATGAGGAAGCAAAAGTACGGATAAAAATGACATACAGGAACAAATGGTTGAGAGCTCACACAGGGCATGAAAAGGGTGATGCATAGTACCGAACTAAGTAGAGGAACAGGTGATAATTTTTCGTTTACGAACAGAGCACAATAGACTGAGGTACCCATCTATTTAACTTTAAATAAAATAGGCCCATCTGACATATGCACATGCGGCACCAGCAAGATGACAGAGACACACATACTGCAAGAATGTCCAACATACATGCAACAGAGAGAAAACACATGGCCAATCCCCATATCAGTCCAAGACAAGCTATATAGAGATATACATGGACTCTAGTTGACCACTAACTACTTTAAAAGCATACAAATCGATGTCTGTCCAAGACAAGCTATATGGAGATGTACATGGACTCCAGTTGACCACTAACTACTTTAAAAGTATACAAATCGATGTCTGAAAACGTTGTAAGACGAAGAAGAAGAAGAAGAAAGAAGTGATGCACAATGTATTAAGTTCATGACCAGAGATCGCAGAAGAAGATATTCTAGATTTCTGCTTACTATTTTGTATCAATCAAATACGCCTTCTTTTTCTGTAAAGTTCCAATTTTATATCTTCTTTTTCTTCTTCGTTCATTCGCTATGAATTTAGGCGTAGCCTTGTATGGAGTTTCTGAATGATTTTTGCGTGAAAGCATGCTTTCCTTATTAGCGGTGTCCCTCGCCATAAAGGAGCGCCTTCTCCGACGTCAGAGGTATTTCACATGTCTACATGTTGCATTAAGAAAGAGGCAGAGCCATCATTTTTCAGACATGTGATGAGGAAGGGAGGTTTAGAACACATTGTGACAACTGGTAAAATCGAGGGAGACAAGACAGAGGAAGACAGAGAAACATTTGTGGATAGCCTGACCTCTGGAGAGCGTCAACCTCTGAGATATATATATATATATATATCGCGATCACCGCTTAGACTGATGTACCAGATTTCCCCATATATTTCTTATTCATGTGAAAATCTGATTCATGCAGCCTTAGCATGGACGTGCTTCGTCACATCTTTAGCGCATTTGGAGCTCTGGTGCTTATCCTTCAGAGATGTGTCCGGTTTTAGCCAGCGTTTACTGGGTTCGCTATCCGTCAGTCAGCCTTGGGCTGTCCCCAGTCGACCTGCAAGGCTGCAGGTTGCTATTTTCTTTTAGGGTAGCGACCCTTAGACAACATTCCGGGTTGTTGAGCGTCATGTGCCAAGGTTACCAGTATTTTTTTGGGATTACTTGGTTTGCCTGCCGTCAAGTTTTGTGTACGGTTTATTCCGCTAGACTCTGATTGTCCCCAATCGAACTATAAGGCAGTAGTAAGCCGCTGAGATTGTAGCAAACACCAGAGACAGGGATTTATGGAGATCCATGATCGCTTACGCCAGCCAGCACGGCACCTGATGTTGATGATGATATGTTGCATTATCTTTGTTTATGCATTGTCTATTGTTTGGAGACGTCAAGATGATCAATTTGCACGACACTTGATGACTTGTTTTTAATTACATTTTGTTAAAGTGTGTGATGGAGTTAACACTAAAATGCCAAATCCGAAAATTGTATGTGCATATTTTGTGAAACGTGTTGTCTTGATGCAGTCGATACATTCTTTAGTGCACGGTAATTCTTCCCTCTTCCTCGATCCCATTTCTCTCGTTCAAATCCAACCAGAGAACACACAATGATCAAACATAAAAAAACACTGCACAGTTAATCTTGTTCAATAAAAATGCCAAGAACAAAATTGATAAATAACACTTGGAACAAGAAGGTGTCAAGTTGAGCAGTCGATGAGGCGAATGACAATATTGATAATCCAAGTTTCATTGAGTTTAATTATATTGAGAAGCTTAACTGGTCGTAGACACTAACTTCCAGTAGTCTGTATTGACGCGCCGAAATACGCCTGTATTCAAATCTGTTGTCCGGGACGTTTATTGCCGGTGCTCGCAAGGGGAGCAATGAATATTAACACTGCGACCTACAAAGTATGTCGTAAGACACAATTGATGTAGGGGGTCTAGGAAAGCTACTCAAGTAAATAAAAAGCGTTGCAGAAATCAGATGTGCTGGCCTACTTCTAGGCGCATAAGTGACAGAACGTACAACCGCTCTTAGACTCAGATCGCATATAAATCACAAAGAGTGGTTTAACAATTGATCAACATTTAGCGTTTGAAGAAGAAGAAACCTGTTGACAGCAAACAATTATTAAGGACCTCCGGAAAAGAAACAATTTACCAAACACAGAATTCGAACCACAAACCCTTATTTCTTACGGCAACCATTGCCTAGCCCTACTACACACGAGCGTTTCTCATAGCATAACCCAGCTGTATACTGTATCATGGTATCAGCTCTGCTTGATCATAAGACGACCGGCAGTCAGGACTGAGTTATGTCAACCCCTTGAGATAAGTCTCAGCAGTGACGGATCGTGATCATTTTTGTTGGTGGGGCCAGACAGATATCTTCGGAAAAATCATGGTTTCGGTTAGGATCTTCTTCTGCTTTGCGTTCGTTCTTTACAACCAATTTTAATCACTCTTTGTGATATGTTTGATCTTTGCCAAGAACGTTTATACGTTACACATTGGTTTGGTAGGCCCCTAAACGCATAGACTTCTACACGTTTAGGACATGCATCCGATTTCAGCCAAACCTCCTTAGCGCCTCTTACGACATGCATGGCAGGTAACAGTGGTTCTATTCTTTACACCCCAAATTTGGGCCCCGGTAACCACTGGGGCGTCGGTTAGGATATATTTTAATGTATAAAATAATAAATACACGTTACACCTTATTTTTGGTGGTGCCAGCCCCACAGGCTCTTAATGACGAGCCGCCACTGAGTCTCATTAATATTGTTCTTCGCCAGAATCGTCATACAATATTGAAAAAAATGTGAAACTAGAATTAACTGCGTGAATATTATTTGTCTGTTTATTCACATCATATCTAATAAACAAAGAGATCGAAAAATCTCTGAGGGACACAGAGATGTGGTTTTGGACAAGAATGATAAGAATACCATTGACTGATAAAATGACTAATGTTGAGGTGTTGAATGAGATCAAGACACAAAGAAAACTTATCATCAATATAAGAAAGAGACAATCATCATTTTTCGGGCATGTGATGAGGAGGGAGGTTTAGAACACATTGTAACAAGTGGTAAAATCGAGGGTAGACGAGACAGAGGAAGTCAGAGAGAGAAAATTTTGGATAGCCTGACTTCATTGCACGGAAGAGCGTCAGCATATGAGATGATAGCAACCACCAGAGACATAGATTTGTGGAGATCTATGATCGCCTATTCCAGCGGGCACGGCACCTGATGATGACTCACATGATTTAGTTGATGATGTTGTGTTTTGTTCGACAGCCGTGAATTCATGCGTAGTCATGGCGCCTTATACGGCACGTTGGATTGATTTTTGTGTGAATGCTTGTTTTCCTTATCACAAGCGTATGTTACCATTCAGACAAGCCTTACTGCGACTGTGAAGGTACTTGTAATTTTTATCTTCTTCAAACCCTCCATATCGACCGCTTATTAAACCTCTCTTTGTGATTTGTATACGATATTAGCATAAGAGCGATTGTACGTTGTACAAGTTATGCGCCTACAAGTAGACCAGCATATCTGATTTTTGCGACACTTTTTATTTACTAGTGTAGCTTCCCTAGGCCCCTACATCACTCGCCTCTTAGAAAAGAACCTACACCATCCAACGATGACTACCACACACTTGACAGACAAGGACAGACTATCATCTTCCGACTCAGGATAGGTCATAACAGACTGAACAAACACCTACACAGGCTGCGATTGTCCCCAACCCTCTGTGCCCCTGTGGCTCCGCTGAACAAACCACAGAACATGTCCTGCAAGACTGCCCCTGTATGTCCTCCCAAGAAAGGAATGCTGGCCCTACAACACAACACTACATTCAAAACTACATGGCACTAGAGATGAGCTCCAGACTACAGTCGATTTCATCATAAGAACGCGTCTAACGGTATAATCATCAAAACTACATGGCACTAGAGATGAGCTCCAGACTACAGTCGATTTCATCATAAGAACGCGTCTAACGGTATAATCATCAAAACTACATGGCACTAGAGATGAGCTCCAGACTACAGTCGATTTCATCATAAGAACGCGTCTAACGGTATAATCATCAAAACTACATGACACTAGAGATGAGCTCCAGACAACAGTCGATTTCATCATAAGAACGCGTCTAACGGTATAATCATCAAAAAAGCGATCGCAAAGAAGAAGTCGCCTCTTACGACATGCCTTGTAGGTCGCAGCGTTGCTATTCTTTATTCCCCTCCTTACTTCCCCTTTGAGGACCAACGGCGGAATGTGTATCTTAATCCCTAAGTATATGATCAGAATGTCCTCTAGTCCAAGAACGTACCGTGTGTGCATCTATAATTTTTATTGTTGTTGTGAGTTGTGAGGGAGGAGGTGGTGGGACATTAGCGAAGAGTATTATAAACTTCGCTATCGTCGACCTAATTTGTTGTTTGTGCAACTTAATGTAAACAACCAAGACACCAGGGGCGAAAAGGTCACGTTAGTTTGCTGAAGCAAACAAGTTTAAAAAGGCAAGATTTTAGCAAATTTGAAAAACTCAAAATGGCACAACTATACTTATCAGCGATAACCGTGGTGTGTCTCTCTCTCTCTCTCTCTCTCTCTCTCTCTCTCGCTCTCTTTATGTATTGTCTTCCCTCTATGTTCGCTAGTTCCCCGTGATTTCCTGTCCAGGCAACATAATATACACTCAGGGGATGTCGTTCCCTCGTTTAAGGAGTGTTAAATATACAACCCATGACCCAGTTTTTCATTAACCGTGCTCCTGTAAAACCAGAGTTAAAAGATATAATAGGACACACCTATTTCAAATTTCACAAGACAAATTGCACACCGTTGTACGGCGCAACGGATGAGATTTCAGTTCATTCAGTGAACGCACTTTAACTGTCATTTCTTTCTTTCAACATTTTTTTTTTGGTATCCTCTTATGTAATGCTGTAGTCAGCATTCAGACTTCGAATGCATTCTGCAAGTATGTTTCTTTTCAAACTAATTTTGACGTTTCAAACCTGACTTTTAACCGACATTTTTCGGATGCTTCTGACTTACATGCAGCGAGTGATGCCCAACGTGTTCGTAGCGCGTTTGGACGACGGGTGACAAGCCCCCTGTGAGTGCGTTCAATTCCGCGGGCTGGGAGAAAAGCCACAGATTCTCCAGATTTACGGTGTTCGTGGCACCGAACCGAAGGGTTACGATGTCCATGGCACTGAGCCGAATAGCTGAAAAGCCGCCCGAGTGGTTATCGGGGCCCACATTTGGGGTAAAGAATAGAACCACTGTTACCTGCCACGCATGTTGTAAGAGGCGACTAAGGAGTTTTGGCTTAAATCGGATGCACATGTCCTAAACGTGTAGAAGTATGCGTTTAGGGGCCTACCAAACCAATGTGCAACGTATACACGTTCTTGGCAAAGATCAAACATATCACAAAGAGTGATTAAAATTGGTCGTAAAGAACGAACGCGAAGAAGAAGAAGAAGAAGAAGCTGAAAAGCTAAAGTGCTTCTGGAAACCCCCTCCCTGCCAAAATGCAGCGAGTGCCTATGATCCGGGTGCAACGTATTCAGGTTCTCGACGCAAACCACACAGATCCCAAAGAGTGGTTAACTTGCTTGATAAGAACGAACACAAAGTAGGAAAAGTATTTTTAAAAAGGCCCAGGTGGATTACGCTGAGTGTTGGGGGAGGGGAAAAAGGGGGGGAGAGGTATCAATATCCTGCAGACCAATGGATTCGTGGAAACCAAATATCTATTTTTTGATATTCTGGGAATGAGAGACTAGTCAAGTAGAAGATAACGGTAGTTGGATATTCTGGGAATGAGAGACTAGGTCAAGTAGAAGAGAACCCTTGACAGTTGGATATTCTGGGAATGAGAGACTAGGTCAAGTAGAAGAGAACCTTTGGTAGTTGGATATCGATAAGAGCAGGCTGTAAAACAGCTGCCCAAGTAAAGTTTCATTAAAATAAAATTACGACAAAAAATGGTTTTACCATCTTCAAAATTAGATTGGGGACTCGCCGGTGCTGCGAAGTTCGTGCACTGTGTCAGAGATCTTCCTGTATAAGAAAGAGACCAGAGCACACATTGTTACTCACCAAAGTGCATTTCTTCTTCTTCTTCTTCAAACATTCCACAACGACCACTTGTTAACCATTCTGTGTGATTTGTATGTGATCTGAGCCTAAGAGCGATTGTACGTTGTGCCAGTTATGTGACTACAAGTAGGCTATCACATCCGATTTCTGTGATGCTTTTTATTTACTAGGGTAGCTTCCTAAGTCTTACATTGGTCGCCTCTTACCACATGCCTTGTAGGTCACAGTGTACTCTCTCTTTCCCTCGCGATCACCGGGTCGCAGTGGTACTATTCTTTGCTTCCCTTGCTGATCCCGGCACCACACAGGGCGACCAAAGTGCAATGATGATAGTCCTATCAATCAGTCAATCAATCAATCAATCAATCAACCCTAACTTCTCACAATTGTGTATGTATTTTTAACTAAATATCTTTCCTTATGTTTTGTTCTGCCCAGCGTGTTCGTAGCGCGTTGGACTACGGGTGACTATCCCTCTCTGTGTGCGGGTTCAATTCCGCGGGATGGCAGAAAAAGCCACAGATTCCCCAGATTTACGGTGTTCGTGGCACCGAACCGAAGGATACGATGTCCATGGCACCGAGCCGAAGAGTTGAAAAGCTCAAGTGCTTCTGGATCGAAAAAAAAAAAATGTTTTGTTCTTTACTATCTATCGCTTCAAATCTTGGTACAAGCTTCATAGCAGCAACTTACATCCACCTCAACCTTCAACTTTGACCTGCATCCATCTCGACCTTCAACTTTGACCTGCATTTGGTCTCGATCGCCATCTAGTACTATATCCGGACACATTTAAAAGTCATTACGTCCCTTAGTGGTCAGAAAAATGGCGGCTAAATATCATGGCGCGGCATTCACAATTCTCTAACCGTGAAGGCGGCTCTAGCCAGAGCTAACTTTAAACTTATAGTTAAAGTTGGCTATACTCTAATCGAGCCCCGTGATACAGTTTGAGGCTGATTGACTGATAAAACCGCCATCAATGCACTGCGGGGAATAACCTTGTTCGATTTGATCTCTTTCTTACACGCAAAGCTGTCAACGTCGATGCAAAAAGTTTAGTAGCACCGGCGAAGGTTCCTGATATAATTTTGTGAAGATGGCGAATATTTTTAGGGGGCCCTGTGACGTAGAGGTTAAGTGCACGGCTCTAGTGACAAAGGTAGTAAAGAAAAAGATTTCGAAGAAGAAGAAGAAGCTACCCTTTGCAAGCCCTGACAACACACGGGCGTAAAAAAACAAAACCAAAAAAAAAAAAATTCCATAGTTTTATCCACAAAAAAAAATTCCATAGTTTTATCCACAAAAAAAAATTCCATAGTTTTATCCCCCAAAAAAATTGCATAGTTTTATCCCAAAAAAAATTCCATAGTTTTATCCCAAAAAAAAATTCCATAGTTTTATCCCAAAAAAATTCCAGAGGGGCATTCTCCCACAGTCTCCCACCCCAACTCCTGTCTGTAACGTATGGACGCCCATGATACTAAATATCATTAAAATCCCACAGATTTCTAAACAGACACGCAAATTAAATATCAAGAAAACTTGTTAGACAAGACATCAAGGTTACTCTCTGGATACAGATACTCTAACTTGACAGATAACATGACTGAAAGAGCTTATAGATAATTTGTGGAACAATCTCCACAACACAACATATGCTTCTTGAGATTGTGGTGTGCGTATGGCAACCGAGTTGTTCCCATGACAGGAAAATGTGTTTAATCTTAGCCAGATATGATCTAGTCTGGCATTTCAATGGCAAGTTAGAAAACTTGATAAACAAAATAATTCGTTGCTGTTGTTTGTTAGTTGTTATCTGAAGGTCTAAAGACAATGACTTTATTGCACTGTGTTTCCGTCATATGATTCTGTCAATGTCGGCAGAAATGGAACGCCATCTTGTCCTGAGAAGCTAGAACTTTGCCATCATAACAGTCCTTGGAAATATCTCTATCTCATAAGCCAGATCTTCCCCTTCTGCAGCCGCCATGCTCAAATCATCGTGAATTCGTCTTCTCCGCGGTCTTCCTCTCCTTCTTCTTGCTGCGATGCTTCCTCTACTTCTCCTTACCGCGATGCTTCCTCTACTTCTTCTTGCCACGATGCTTCCTCTACTTCTTCTTGCCACGATGCTTCCTCTACTTCTTCTTGCCGCGATGCTTCCTCTACTTCTTCTTGCCGAGATGCTTCCTCTCCTTCTCCTTGCCGCGATGCTTCCTCTCCTTCTCCTTGCTGCGATGCTTCCTCTCCTTCTCCTTGCCGCGATGCTTCCTCTACTTCTTCTTGCCGCGATGCTTCCTCTCCTTCTCCTTGCCGCGATGCTTCCTCTCCTTCTCCTTGCCGCGATGATTCCTCTCCTTCTCCTTGCCGCGATGCTTCCTAACATAATGCTCTTCTCCAACCCTATGTGTTTTTATATCTCCAAAATATTACCATTTTCTCTCTCTTTTTTGTAGCATCAGTTTTCTTCGATTGTAAGTTCTTGTTTGATAGATCACTTTATTCTCTTCTCTATCCATGATACACGGAGTGATCTTCTGTAACACTTATATTCTTCTTTTTCTTTGCGTTCGTTCTTTACAACCAATTTTAATCACTCTTTGTGATATGTTTGATCTTTGCCAAGAACATGTGTACGTTGCACATTGGATTGGTAGGCCCCTAAACGCGTAAACTTCTACACGTTTAGGACATGTGCATCCGATTTCAGCCAAACCTCCTTAGTCGCCTCTTACGACATGAGTGGCAGGTAGCAATGGTTCTATTCTTTACACCCCAAATTTGGGCCTAGGTAACCACTCGGTGACACTTATATTCAAAACCTTATGTTTTCCCACTCCCTTATTAAATGTCCATGCTTCACAGCCATACGTTGCTCCTGGGAATATGTATGCTCTTAGTATTCTTATCTTTGTGTACCTATCAATTCCATTTCATACTATTTTTAGTTGTCTAATTTTTTGGTAAGGCCATATTTGTTCTCTAATTTCCTTAATCCCATTTCCATCTGTTGTTAGCAGTGAACCGATATATTCAAAACTGTTGACATTTCCTACTTTCTCTCCGTTGATAAAAATATCATTTGTCATGTTTGTTTTGTTAGCTGTCATTATTTGTGTTATTGTCACATTAAGATATAGAATTTGTTTTTCGCTTTTCTTTTGCACTTCCATTACTAATGTCTCAATCCTTATTGCCATGTTGAGAGTAGCATCCCTGAGGCAGAATAATAACTCCTGGGATTATCATTTTAGTTCATGCACTGCTGGGGTTTTTTTTCATGTGTTTTTAAAAGTATAAAATCTTTCTTTACTCCGCCTCTGAGTTAAACGGGGTTAACACATGGTGATATCATGAGACGCATATTTGTTAAATTTGTTCGGAAACACGCTCGCTGTAAGGGTGGTTACAAAACTGTGGAACCAATCCCAGAATAACTCCACCCACATAATCTGGGGATTACCCTCAAATGTATGTTTACCACAACGATTGCAGTTTCCTTTTGTGTTGGTGTGCTTTTATCTTCGGCGTCTTGACATTATTCTATTGAACAATTTCTAACAACTGAATCTGTGGACTGGAAAACTGGATTTGAAAAGTTCATAAAATTGTCAACTGTCATGGCTGAAGTTCAGGAAGAAAGAATGTGTTGTTGTGGTCCAGAACTACATGCTATGATGTGTCTACGTCATGTGTCAAGACTAGAAGTCATGTGTCAAGACTAGAAGTCATGTGTCAAGACTAGAAGTCATGTGGCTACTTTTTAGACCTGGCATTTTTGCTCCTTTATTGATAATAATTTAATATTTCTTCTTTTTCGAACGTTCTTTTTTTTTTTTTTCTTTCGTCCGCTTTCAACTCAGACGAAGTTTCATCTCTGAAACTGATTTTTGCGTGAAAATCCGTTTTTTCCCAATTTCTTACAATGGCAGCAGCGTGCACATTGTAAATTACTTTACACTGGCAGCCGTGTGCTCAATGTACTCGTAATTAGTATTCCTCGCCATACAGGCAGATTTTCTCCGACTTCAGAGGTACTCAAGTTATCGTCCTGAGTAAGACCAGGGGACTCGAACAAATGCCGGACAGTAGGTTCGAACCCGAGCTATGAGGCGTCTCACAGCTAGCAGGCCGAGCTACTATCAACTACTCTAGGCAGTCCCCTCGAACGTTCTATATCGACCAATTGTTAACCACTCTTTGTGATTTGTATGTGATCTGAGCCTAAGAGCGATTCTATGTTGTGCCAGTAATGTGCCTACAAGTAGGCCAGAACATATGATTTGTGCGACGCTTTTTTACTAGGTAGCTTCCTAAGCCCCTACTTCAGTCGCCTCTTACGACATGCCTTGTAGGTCACAGTGTTACTATTTTCTCCCCTTGCAAGCCCCGGAACACACGGGTTATAGTAGTAGTAGTAGTAATAGTAGTAGTGGTAGTAGTAGCATTAGTAGTAACAGTAGTAGTAGTAGTAGTGGTGGTAGTAGTAGTAGCAGTAGTGATAGTAGTAGTAGTAGTAGTAGTAGTAGCAGTAGTAGTAGTGGTGGTAGTAGTAGTAGCAGTAGTGATAGTAATAGTAGTAGTAGTAGTTCTTCTTCTTCTACTTTGCGTTCGTTCTTTACGGCCAATTTTAATCACTCTTTGTGATATGTTTGATCTTTGCCAAGAAGGTCTATACGTTGCACATTGGTTTGGTAGGCCCCTAAACGCATAGCCTTCTACACGTTTAGGACACATGCATCCGATTTCAGCCAAACCTCCGTAGTCGCCTCTTACGACATACGTGACAGGTAACAGTGGTTCTATTCTTTACACCCCTAATTTGGGGCCCGGTAACCACTCGAGCGAGCAGTAGTAGTAATAGTAGTAGTAGTAGTAGTAGTAGTAGCAATAGTAGTAGTAGTAGTGACGGGAACACAAACAGTACAATAAAAGTATACACACAATACATAAAACACACAATACAGAAGACACACAATACATAAGACACCCTCTTGACAAAATATCGTCGTATTGTTCTATTCTCAAATATACATTGCCAGGCCAGTAGTGTTTTTTCCCTCTTAAGTGTGACCTTTCCCTACAATATTAGTTTGTACACGATATCTGACGCTGAAGTTTCAAGAGAAAACTCAAGACTCCACGCGTGGCCCATATTTCATTCATGTTCCGATCAGCTGGCTGGAATCTTTTTCTCACAGGTCTAGAATTTCAGGAAATCTCCACCTACTAGAGGCGGGCACCAGACGAGGAGTTAGCTATGTACAGGAAGTTATGTTTACGATATATGATGAGCAGCCTAGGATTCTTGCCTTGTGTACGCGTATAAAAGTGCAGGGAAGAATTATTTGTGCATACGTATTAAAGTGTAGGAAATCCCATGACGTGTACATCCATATTGAAGTGTAGGGAATCCCTTGTAAAACCATATTGAAGTGTAGGGAATCCTTTGTATAACCATATTGAAGTGTAGGGAATTCCTTGTATAACCATATTGAAGTGTAGGGAATCCCTTGTATAACCATATTGAAGTGTAGGGAATCCCTTGTATAACCATATTGAAGTGTAGGGAATCCCTTGTATAACCATATTGAAGTGTAGGGAATTCCTTGTATAACCATATTGAAGTGTAGGGAATCCCTTGTATAACCATATTGAAGTGTAGGGAATCCCTTGTATAACCATATTGAAGTGTAGGGAATTCCTTGTATAACCATATTGAAGTGTAGGGAATCCCTTGTATAACCATATTGAAGTGTAGGGAATCCCTTGTATAACCATATTGAAGTGTAGGGAAGCCCTTGTATAACCATATTGAAGTGTAGGGAATCCCTTGTATAACCATATTGAAGTGTAGGGAATCCCTTGTATAACCATATTGAAGTGTAGGGAATCCCTTGTATAACCATATTGAAGTGTAGGAATCCTTGTATAACTGTATTGAAGTGTAGGGAATCCCTTGTATAACCGTATTAAAGTGTAGGGAATCCCTTGTATAACCATATTGAAGTGCAGGGGAAACCCTTGTATAACCATATTGAAGTGTAGGAATCCCTTGTATAACCGTATTGAAGTGTAGGGAACCCCTTGTATAACCGTATTGAAGTGTAGGGAATCCCTTGTATAACCGTATTAAAGTGTAGGGAATCCATTGTATAACCGTATTAAAGTGTAGGGAATCCCTTGTATAACCGTATTAAAGTGTAGGGAATCCCTTGTATAACCGTATTAAAGTGTAGGGAATCCCTTGTATAACCGTATTAAAGTGTAGGGAATCCCTTGTATAACCGTATTAAAGTGTAGGGAATCCATTGTATAACCGTATTAAAGTGTAGGGAATCCATTGTATAACCGTATTAAAGTGTAGGAATCCCTTGTATAACGTATTAAAGTGTAGGGAATCCTTGTATAACCGTATTAAAGTGTAGGGAATCCTTGTATAACCGTATTAAAGTGTAGGGAATCCCTTGTATAACCGTATTAAAGTGTAGGGAATCCCTTGTATAACCGTATTAAAGTGTAGGGAATCCCTTGTATAACCGTATTAAAGTGTAGGGAATCCCTTGTATAACCGTATTAAAGTGTAGGGAATCCATTGTATAACCGTATTAAAGTGTAGGGAATCCATTGTATCTTTCTTTCTTTCTTTTCTCGAATCCTGTTTGCCTCACAGCGTCAGATCAAGAAGATTTCTAAAACGGGCCCTTGTATGCGCTTCGTAGATAGTGTCTTTCGTCGCCTCTGTTATCTCTGAGATCCCTTATATAACCATGTTAAAGTACAAGGATTCTCGTATCATGCAATGAAGTGAGTAGGTACTTCTTCTTCTTCTTCGAGCGCTCCATATCGACCACTTGTCAACAACTCTGTGTGATTTGTATGTGATCTGATCCTAAGAGCGATTGTACGTTGTGCCAGTTATGCGCCTACAAGTAGGCCAGCACATCCGATTTCTGCGCTGCTTTTATTTACTCGGGTATCATCCGTAGAACCTACATTAGTCGCCTCTTACGACATGCATTGTAGGTTGCAGTGGTACTATTCTTTGCTTCCTTGCTGGCCCAGGCGTCACATGGACGAATATATTTCAGAATTTATAGTCTTACTGTTTAAACGCGAGGGGACCTGGTCGTTTAACTCAATTCATTTCATTAACTTGTTTGGTTTTACATCCCAATAGTTTACTATCCAACAAGAAATTAAACTATTGGGATGTTCTTCTTCTTCTTTCTTTGCGTTCGTTCTTTACGACCAATTTTAATCACTCTTTGTGATATGTTTGATCTTTGCCAAGAACGTGTATACGTTGCACATTGGTTTGGTAGGCCCCTAAACGCATAGACTTCTACACGTTTAGAACATGTGCATCCGATTTCAGCCAAACCTCCTTAGTCGCCTCTTACGACATGCTTGGCAGGTAACAGTGGTTCTATTCTTTACACCCCAAATTTGGGCCCCGGTAACCACTCGGGCGACTATTGGGATGTAAAACCATACAAGATCTCCAACTGCTAGCAAAGAACCGTATCACATGGAGATCTAAAACCTCTGCCCTATGTGCCGCCTTTGGCACGAAAGGAACAAACTAACTAACTATTTCATTAACATATTTCTAAATTTTATTGACTTCGAAAAGGAATTTGATAGCAAACACCACCAAAGTCTGGCACATTCTAAGATGGTATGGAATTCTCATTGTGTTTATAAACATCTTGAAAATCTGCTATGCCCGCCTGCCCAGCGTGTTCGTAGCGCGTTGGACTACGGGTGACAAGCTCCTGTGAGTGCGGGTTCAATTCTGCGGGCTGGCAGAAAAGCCACAGGTTCACCAGATTCACGGTGTTCGTGGCACCGAACCGAAGGGTTACGATGTCCATGGCACCGAGCCGAAGAGCTGAAAGTGCTTCTGGATCGGTAAAATAAAAAAAAAGTTTTTAAAAAAAGCTGCTACAGCAAATTCACATGCAGTATTGAATTTCCAATCTTCCTCTTCTTCTGTTCTTCTTCTGCGTTCTCACTAGATTGAGATTTCGGATTCTCTAATAAAGGCAGCCGTCTGCTTCAGATTATCAGCCATGCCATACAGTTTGTCTTCTGCGTTCTCACTAGATTGGGATTTCGGATTCTCTAATAAAGGCGGCCGTCTGCTTCAGATTATCAGCCACGCCATACTGTTTGTCTTGGACGCTGGTGTAAGTGGGCCACCTCTTTCTTCTCAGGTCTGCATACTGGGTGCAGTTCTGTAGGATATGTTCTGTTGTCACATTTGCCAAGCCACAGGGGCATAGGTCGTTGGTGCCTATCTTGAATTTAGTGTACATGTGGTGTCTCATTCTGTTGTGACCTGTCGGAAATCGAAGTATGGCTGTCTGGTCCCTTCTGGACAGTTGGTAATATCCATCGCTCTTGTTGTGTTTTGGGTGTTCTTTATCCCATTTTGCTTTGTAGTGCCCTTTGGCGATGGTTTTTATTCTTCATAGATAACTAGGTTGTCATCTTACGGCATTCCTGCTCCCTCTTTAGTCAGTCTGTCAGCATATTCATTCCCCTGGATCTTGCAGTGTGAGGGTATCCACTGGATTACTACTCTCTCAGATTTATGGGATAACTTCATGTGATCTAGCTTCATGCGGCATAGACAAAGAACATTGGAAGCGGTTGGCCAAAGACAGGCAAGCATGGCGAGCGACAATGAGGGGCGGCTCAAAAGAAAAGAAAACACCATCACATATTGAGGCAAAAAGAGCACAGAGCGCAGAGAGAACATCCTATGTATCAGCTCCAGTTTTACCTACAGCAACGGTGACAAGTATTGCCACTGCAGAATAGGTCATTACAGCCACAAGAAACGTTGTGATTGAGCACAGTACATACTACGTGAGACAAAACCTATTGTCTCCTGAGATAGAGGACAATGAAACAAAAAAGAATGACGTAGAAAACAGAAGAAAAAGAAAGCTCTAACGACATTTAGTGTGTAAATTAAGTTTCAACGAACAAATCAAAACGACAGAACGAAATAGACGAATCAATGGGGGACTGCCTAGAGTAGTTGATAGTAGCTCGGCCTGCTAGCTGTGAGACGCCTCATAGCTCGGGTTCGAACCTACTGTCCGGCATTTGTTCGAGTCCCCTGGTCTTACTCATGACGATAACGTGAGTACCTCTGAAGTCGGAGTGAGCACACGGCTACCAGTGTAAAGTAATTTACAATGTGCACGCTGCTGCCATTGTAAGAAATTGGAGGGGGACTGCCTAGAGTAGTTGATAGTAGCTCGGCCTGCTAGCTGTGAGACGCCTCATAGCTCGGGTTCGAACCTACTGTCCGGCATTTGTTCGAGTCCCTGGTCTTACTCAGGACGATCCCTCCATATTAGCCTACCTTATCGTGGTTGGAGGGTTTGTGTGCCTTTAGGATCCTTCAGGCTATGTCGGCGGGAGTCTAACTCCTGGCAGGTCTAACCAAGCCGAACAGACTGAAGGTGAAAGGCCAGACCAAAAGGCGGGGAGCAGGATGGGGCCTCATAAGGTGACAGTGCAGAACCCACCGGCGAGTGGTAAATGCTCTGGCTGCAACCAACCCATCCCCAGCTATGGGACAAATAGCACTTGTCCTCTCTCTCCCTTGAGGAGGACATCCTTTTCTTGTCTTGTCTTCTACTTCTATGACACTTTCCCTTAAGCATAAGGGATTAAACTACAGTGTCCAGGAAGCACACCCTGCATAAAAGCCTGGGTTGGTGAGCCCGGCAACAGAAGGCTGAAGTCATCTAGAGTAGGACGACTCCAGACAAACCCGGGAAGACAGATCTGGACAGGAGGGGACTGCAACTGTCTAGAGAACAACCTCAAAAAAAGATGTCCTCAGAAACGGAATGTGTCAGCCATTATTGGCGGGGAGGAATCGACACATACGAACAACTCAAATGGCCATGGCCAAGCCACTCAGGACGATAACGTGAGTACCTCTGAAGTCGGAGAAAATCTGCCTGTATGGCGAGGGAATACTAATTACGAGTACATTGAGCACACGGCTGCCAGTGTAAAGTAATTTACAATGTGCACGCTGCTGCCATTGTAAGAAATTGGTAAAACGGATTTTCACGCAAAAATCAGTTTCAGAGATGAAACTTCGTCTGAGTTGAAAGCGGACGAAAGAAAAAAAACAAAAAAGAAAAAAAGAAATTGGAAAACGGATTTTCACGCAAAAATCAGTTTCAGAGATGAAACTTCGTCTGAGTTGAAAGCGGACGAAGGAGAAAAAAAAAAGATGAATCAATAGATAGACAAAGAGAAATAAATCAAAATAACTGTAAGATCAACTTGCGACTCGTCAATACAAATTCTTCTATATTTGGTTTGCTACCTTTAATCTCTTCTCAAACTGCGATACCCCATGTTTCTGCCAGCTATTTTGTTTTATAACACAGAGAGAAAAGGTCACACAAGTTAGTACCGGTAGACGTGAACAACAGCTACAAAACTCTATTCAGAAACACGTATTCGTAGCCACTAACCAGAACGAAGAACTATTTCTATGTCCATTCTTCCTGACTCCGGCCGACTTTTTTTTCTCACATACTTGCCCCACTTCTGACCTCTGACTTCAGTGCCTGTACAACACAGTGCTAATCCTAGTATAGAAATATGTACTATTCTTTCGTTTGGCGATATGCGGGAACCTTCAGATCTGAGGTGGTCAGACCAGACAGAGCCAACTATAAACTATAGCCTGGCTGTGGACCAGATCAGATCTGGAGAAAACATTGGGGAGCCTACGGTAATAATAAATAAACGGGCGATGTGTACGAAAACATAAACAAACTTATTTGGACGCTCCTGATTTTATCTCACGTATGTTTTTGTCAGATCAGATGTTTTATCTGCTACCGTATGACAGTAGACGGTATCATCTGCAACTGTTAAACCCACTGTCAGATTAGATGTTTCATCTGCCATCTTATGACTGTAGACGATATCATCTGCACATTAGACGGTACCATCTGCAACTGTTAAACCCACTGTCAGATTAGATGTTTCATCTGCCATCTTATGACAGTAGACGGTATCATCTGCACATTAGACGGTACCATCTGCAACTGTTAAACCCACTGTCAGATTAGATATTTCATCTGCCACATTATGACAGTAGACGGTATCATCTGCAACTGTTAAACCCACTGTCAGATTAGATGTTTCATCTGCCATCTTATGACAGTAGATGGTATCATCTGCACATTAGACGGTACCATCTGCAACTGTTAAACCCACTGTCAGATTAGATGTTTCATCTGCCATCTTATGACAGTAGACGGTATCATCTGCACATTAGACGGTACCATCTGCAACTGTTAAACCCACTGTCAGATTAGATATTTCATCTGCCACATTATGACAGTAGACGGTATCATCTGCAACTGTTAAACCCACTGTCAGATTAGATGTTTCATCTGCCATCTTATGACAGTAGACGGTATCATCTGCACATTAGACGGTACCATTTGCAACTGTTAAACCCACTGTCAGATTAGATGTTTCATCTGCCATCTTATGACAGTAGACGGTATCATCTGCACATTAGACGGTACCATCTGCAACTGTTAAACCCACTGTCAGATTAGATATTTCATCTGCCACATTATGACAGTAGACGGTATCATCTGCAACTGTTAAACCCACTGTCAGATTAGATGTTTCATCTGCCATCTTATGACAGTAGATGGTATCATCTGCACATTAGACGGTACCATCTGCAACTGTTAAACCCACTGTCAGATTAGATGTTTCATCTGCCATCTTATGACAGTAGACGGTATCATCTGCACATTAGACGGTACCATCTGCAACTGTTAAACCCACTGTCAGATTAGATATTTCATCTGCCACATTATGACAGTAGACGGTATCATCTGCAACTGTTAAACCCACTGTCAGATCAGATGTTTTATGTTCTACCGTATGATATTAGAAGGTACCATCTGCGAACTACTAAAGCCACTACCTTGTGGAGGCAATTTCGGGAAAGCGCAAGGCTACGAGTAAGTAAGAAAGTCCCCTGTCTTGAGGGCCAGCACGGTTATGCAGAAGACTAGAGGAGTAAGCCTTGACCACACACACGGAGGGATGACCCTAAGACAGTTGATAGTTATGTGTGTATTCACTCCATCTTCTGGCAAACCCTGCTTTATTCCAAACATATGAACGTTGTCTTTCCTTTGGATGAAACAGTAGGGAAGAAAGGTTTTCTTGCAAAATGGGCAAGACCCATTCCCCATATCAGCTGCCAAGGCTGATCATAACCGGAGAAGACACTTCATCCTTACTCTCGGCTCGAACTTACACAGAAGTTGTCACAGTAAAACACGTGCCCGCCTGTAAAACAGAAAAGGCCATATGTACATGAGCAAGAGAAAAATACAAAAGAAATATGTAAAATAACTATGGAATGATTAATTTGTCCTTTGGTAATACTTCCATATACATGTTCTTGCCCGCCTGCCCAGCGTGTTCGTAGCGCGTTGGACTGCGGGTGACAAGTCCTCTATGAGTACGGGTTCAATTCCGTGGGCTGGCAGAAAAAGCCACAGGTTCTCCAGATTTACGGTGTTCGTGGCACCGAACCGAAGAGTCACGATGTCCATGGCACCGAGCCGAAGAGCTGAAAAGTGCTTCTGGATCGGGAAAAAATGCATGTTCTTAGCGATATTTGCTATTTTTCCTTTTGTGATAGCAATCAACTCTGTACAGTCTCCGTATTCAAGGTTAAAGTTTCCGTATTCAAGGTTACAGTCTCCGTATTCAAGGTTACAGTCTCGTATTCAAGGTTACAGTCTCCGTATTCAAGGTTACAGTCTCCGTATTCAAGGTTACAGTCTCCGTATTCAAGGTTAGTCTCCGTATTCAAGGTTACAGTCTCCGTATTCAAGGTTACAGTCTCCGTATTCAAGGTTAAAGTCTCCGTATTCAAGGTTACAGTATCCGTATTCAAGGTTAAAGTCTCCGTATTCAAGGTTAAAGTCTCCGTATTCAAGGTTACAGTCTCCGTATTCAAGGTTGACGAGTCCGTGTATTGCCGGGGCTCGCAAGGGGAGCAAAGAATAGTAGCACTGCGACCTACAAGGCATGTCGTAAGAGGCGACTGAGGAAGCTACCCTAGTAAATAAAAAGTGTCGCAGAAATCGGATGCACTTGTAGGCGAATAACTGACACAACATACAATCTAGCTTAGGCTCAGGTCACATACAAATCAAACAGAGTGGTCGACATGGAGCGTTCGTAGAAGAGGACGAAGATTATGCATGAAAATAAACGAATACGATAACACTAGTAGTGGAAGTTGTGCAAAGGCTTGATCGCCTATCCCGCAAGAACGTACACCCACTTGAAGAAGATAGGTAGGTATTGCCAAAAGACGAAAAATAACAAACCTAGAGACTGTTCCTCAAACAGAAGTAACCTTCAGAAAGTTCATCTGGTTTGTATTACTTCTCAACACCACCTTTCTTAAGTTAATCTGCCGTTAACTTCATACCAAACCACACGTCTAAGGCGATACACTTCCCCCCACCAACCTGTGGAATTGTTATGATAGTGGCTTTCAGTTTGAGACCTGGGCGATAGACTTCCCACGGTAAGTATCTCGGTGTCCACCGAAACGTCTGAAAATTTAATCGCAGTCGGCCTAGTACAGGTTTATCTCGTTTTACCTTCCTCCCCCTTCCTTCTTATGAATAACCTTGACCTGAATGGATGCTAATAAAAGTTTGCGAGCTACTATTAAATGCCTGGACCAGTCACGGACCACTGAGTACATGAAAGAAGAGAGGAACATGTACGAGTAGTTAAGTTAGATACCACTGATGGGCAATAAAAATAGTTCACCGACCAGTAAACATATCACCAGATCTAGGTCTTTGACCAAAAATCTTTATCGAGGACATGTAAAACGAAAGTAGAACAAGAGAGTAGTCGTTAGTTTGTTGAAACTAATGAAGAAATCATCAAGTAGAATATCACTTGCAGAACGTTGCTTTCATCACTACTTGCCTGAATAACTCTCCAGGAAGCCTCTTCTTCAAGGTTTCTTTCTTCTTCTTCTTCTTTGCGTTCGTTCTTTACGACCAATTTTAATCACTCTTAGTGATATGTTTGATCTTTGCCAAGAATGTGTATACGTTGCACATTGGTTTGGTAGGCCCCTAAACGCATAGACTTCTACACGTTTAGGACATGTGCATCCGATTTCAGCCAAACCTCCTTAGTCGCCTCTTACGACATGCGTGGCAGGTAACAGTGGCTCTATTCTTTACACCCCAAATTTGGACCCCGGTAACCACTCGAGCGAAGGTTTCTTTGATGTAATGGTACTTCGTCGGGTCGTCCCCTGCTCTACCCCAGAAACCATGTTTCCCATTACTCTTTTCTCCAAACCACCGTGTCTTTGAATATGTCCGAAATACTTCATTTTCCAGGACATTGTGCTGTTTATGAGCCAATGCATCACGATATGTAAGTCTTGTAGGGCTTAATTGGAGAAAATGGCGATGGATCGGGAATACCCTGCGAAAGATACAGTTAAGTGTCACTTGACAATTATTTGAGTGGAACCCGCAATGAAAACGAAAAAGGAGACTCCTAGACAGACCTGGAGACGAAGTCTTATTGATGAACTAAAGGATACTGGGAAGCCATTAAGAAAACATCCATAGACCGGGAAAATGGGACAACAACTGTTGAGGTCCTATGCTCCACCACCAGCTATGGGGGAAAAGTCAAGTCAAACAGTTTATAAGTCTCAGCTTCTTCTTCCTCTATTAAGCTTTCAGTGTCGTGGTAATGTATAAGATGTGGAGAAGATCATCTTATGCGCTTCGCATTTAAAGATTCCCATGAAATTCTGCTCCATCATTCCAGCGTTGCATGGCTGTTCTATCCCCTTCTTTCCGTTTACGTTATTTATCATTCTCTCTCTCTCTCTCTCTCTCTCGATCGTTCTTTTCGGCCATTTTTATCATTCTTATTGTGATTTATAAACAGCCGTTGCCAAGAACGTGTTTAACGTCATATCGTTCTGTACCATTTGGAGCTCTAGTGCTTGTCCTTCGGCGATGTGTCCGATTTCAACCAGCGTTTACTGGGTTCGCTCTCCGTTGGTCTTTGACTGTCCCCAGCAAATCTGCAAGGCAGCAGGTTGCTATTTTCTTTTCGGGTAGCGACCCTTAGACGACCTGCCCTCCTGAGCTGTTGAGCGTTATCTGACCAGAAAACCTGTCTTTTTATGGATTTCTTGGTTTTCCTGCCGTCCAGTTTTGTGTACGATTTACTCCGCTAGCCTTTGATTGTCCCCAAACTACAAGGCAGTAGTAGTTTATCATTGTCTGATATTCCATAGGGGAATCTCTGTGGCTAAGTGGTTACGCCGTTGCTTTGCGAATCGAAGGTCATGGGTTCGAATCTGGACCACGTCATGTTCATGAGTGAATTTTTTCAAAAGATCCCTAGGATTGTTGACGGAGTTCGTGATTTGTGCAATACTCTCAGCGGGCTACTGCCATTTCTGCGGAGAGGGACCGAGCCACATGGGGTAAAACCCTGTGCAATGAAGTCAATCCTTCGGCTTTAAACTGGTAGGTTAGACAGGAAGAAGTCACAGTGACATCTAGCACAGCCTAAATGCAATTTAAATGCCGCTTGTCCAGTGATAAAACTGGCGCAGAATCGAAGTGCTGAAGGTTTGACAAACAGCAACAAAATGGAACGGGTTACGGGTCCCATAAAACGATCAAAAAGCGACATAGAAGTGGTGGAAATCAGTGACGGTAAAGGGAATGAACCGGGACGAATCAGGTGAAAAAACGATTATCTAGTCTGGACATCAGGAAAACGAGATGTGTTGTACAGACGTAGAAATCATTGTAGTGTTGATTGATGTATCCATCATCTTGTTGGGATTTATGATGACCATAACGGTCAAGATTCGGACAACAAAAATGGGGAAAAGGGGGGATGAAAACGACGATTGAAATGAAACAGCATATAGACACCTCAGAATCATGGGCTGCAAAAAAGTCAATAACAGATTTGTGAATCTTCTTCTTCTTCCTCTTTTGTCCTCACACTGCTACTGGGTTGTTGCTCAGTGTCGTCACACTGCTACTGGGTTGTTGCTCAGTGTCCTCACACTGCTACTGGGTTGTTGCTCAGTGTCGTCACACTGCTACTGGGTTGTTGCCCAGTGTTGTGGTTTTCTGTTTTTGTCTTGAGCTGTTCTGGTGGCTTGGGTGATTGTTATTTTTGCTCTTTGACAGGATTCTGCTACGCCATCTAACCATCTTTTTCGTGGTCTTCCTCTCGTCTTCTTTCCTGATGTTCTGTTGTAGAAGACTTTGTATACTGTGGAGTCTGGATGCATTCTTATTAAGTGGCCAAACCACTTCATTCTTTGTTTCTCAATGTAATTCAAGCAAGGTTCTATGCCAACTTTCTTTCTTATGCTGATGTTGGTGACTATGTCTTTTCTGGTGTTGTTGGTAACTTTTCGCAGTCAGCGCATTTCACATGTAGTTATTTTTTGTGACTGAGCTTTGCTCATTGTCCATGTTTGGCTCTGGTTGATTTGTGAATAGTGACTGCAAATTTGAAAGCTGCATGATTGCACTTGATGATGATGATCTTCTTATATACATATAATATACATGGTTGACCTCTAAGGTTAAAGTTGAGAACAAATATTTCCTTCTTCTTCTTGCGTGTACCGGCTATGAATTCATGTCGTCTAATACGGGGCTTCCTATTGATTTTTGCTTGAAGAGACAAAAAGGAGAGAAGATAATGAACAATTTACATATGAAATAAATTGTAATCTTACCAAATTATTAACAACATAAGGACAGGAAGTTGTGGAGAGACATGATCGCTTGCGCCAGTAGAAGAGGTACTTGGTTGTGTCACTTACTCGTTTCCTCTAACCGGAACTCACGTCCACTACGAACGATAACTCTCAAATCTGTCATTTCGTTTCTCCTACTAATTATTTCCCTGCGGAGATGGACACATGTTTGACCAGAACATAAATATAGCACACATCTTGGACGTAGATTTTCTGTTACGAACATCCGGGAGGAATATGTCTTAGCCAGAGACAGGACGGCCTTGCTCGAGGAAGTTGTCCACTGAGGAAGTGGATAAGGAAACGAAGATTGAACAAAGGAGTCCCTTTGATGGGTGTTTGTGATTAATAGACTGCCCGGAAGAAGTACAATTGTGGACTTTGAGTGATGGACGAGTAACGCTGTCAGGGCTTTTCGACCATAATGGTATAGGCGATGCGTAAATAGATAATAAAATGATAAGTTTGTGAAGAAGATGCCATTGTCACAATAATGTAGATGCGACAGACATAATTTCTTCTGCAAATTTTGTGATTTATTTCTTCTGGTCTAAATCCTGTTTTGGGCGTTGTATTGAAACCCCAAGGAAAGAGAAGTAGGGGAAGACCTAGAAATACCCAGAGAAGAGAGCTTGAGGCGGATATTAAAAGGATAGCTAAGACGTGCAAAGGAATTGGAAGGGATGGAAAGCGATAGGAAGGGCAGGAAGAAGTTTGTTGAAGACCTGTGCTCCATTGGGAGTTGAATGGTGAAGGAATTATGACGGGAACACTGATAAAAAGAAAAGCAGGTCTTAACGTAAAACTCAGTCCGAAGCGTCATATCAGTCGCTCTGACTACACCTGAGTTTGTAGCGGGCAGAAGAAGAAATAGTGTTTATAAATTCAATTTTGTCTGTTGTATAATATGTCAACAGTTTTGTATAATATGTCAACAGTTTTGTATAATATGTCAACAGTTTTGTATAATATGTCAACAGTTTTGTATAATATGTCAACAGTTTTGTATAATATGTGAACAGTTTTGTATAATATGTGAACAGTTTTGTATAATATGTGAACAGTTTTGTATAATATGTGAACAGTTTTGTATAATATGTCAACAGTTTTGTATAATATGTGAACGGTTTTGTATAATATGTGAACAGTTTTGTATAATATGTGAACAGTTTTGTATAATATGTGAACAGTTTTGTATAATATGTGAACAGTTTTGTATAATATGTGAACAGTTTTGTATAATATGTGAACAGTTTTGTATAATATGTGAACAGTTTTGTATAATATGTGAACAGTTTTGTATAATATGTGAACAGTTTTGTATAATATGTCAACAGTTTTGTATAATATGTCAACAGTTTTGTATAATATGTCAACAGTTTTGTATAATATGTCAACGGTTTTGAATATCTCAGTTCACTGCTAACAAGAGACACAAATGGGATCAATGAAATTTAAAGAATAAACATGGCGTTATACCTTTTCTGATCTAGGTCAGGGAAAACCCGATCAGTTGTCTGGCCTAGTTATCTAGAGTTGACTGTGACTTTACATAACTTTATTTCTGTCTTGTCATCGATGTGTCACTTTTATTTATGTTATAATCCGTGTGGTGCCGAGGCTCGCAAGGGGAGCAAAGAATAGTACCATTGTAACCTAGAAAGCATGTTGTAGAGGCTACTGATGTCGGGACCTAAGGAAGCTACCCTAGTAAATAAAAAGCGTCGCAGAAATTGGATGTGCTGGCCTACTTGTAGGCGCATAAATGGCACAAAGTACAATCGCTCTTAGGCTCAGGTCACATAAGAATCACACAGCGTGGTTAACAAGTGAACGATATGTAGCATTCGAAGAAGAATGTCAATGTCTACACAATAAGTCTAGTTCTCTGGATGTATATTCTTGTAGAAGAAACACAAAGTAGTCTCCCTTGACAAAGTATAAAAACAATATACAACAACGTTTCAACCAAAAGATCTTTGTCTAGCAAAGTATACAATAGAAGTGAAGAAAGTACACTACAAATGTAACTACCAAGTCTGAACGAAATAACAATTTGACAAATAGTTGCAGCAGCAACATGGCGCCGGTTGTTAGACCAAACTCATACAAGTATAAGTTTGGACATGCCAGACAGTGTCGTCTTCGTGGTAGAGAGAAGATATAGTAATCAACTTCTCATGGGTACTGTGAGCAAATGGACTTTAAGATGGCTGCTGCAACGGAGGACAGAGCACGAATGGGAATGCCCAATGTGCCATGACGTCGATTGCATAACATAACATAGCATAACATAACATAACATAACATAACATAACATAACATAACATAACATAACATACTTAGAGTAAAATAATTTTCTTGCAATCTTCTTCTGCAAACTGCAGACCTTCGTAAATGGATGTTTACGTAGAATAGAGGAACTAAGATGGTATGATGAGATTAAAAGCAAGAAACTCAGAGAAAGAACTAAGCAGATACCAGTGGAGAAAGAGCTCAGGAAGAGACGCTGGCGATGGATAGGACATACATTGAGAAGATCGACCGGAAGCATTGCAAGACAGGCACTGTTTTGGAACCCGCAGGAAAAGAGGAGTCGGGGAAGGCCTAGACAGACCAGGAGAAGAGAGCTGGAGGCTGATATTAAAAAGATAGGTATAACATGGAAAGAATTGGAAGGGATGGTAGTAGAGAGGAAGAGCTGGAAGAAGTTTGTTGAAGACCTGTGCTCCGTTGGGAGCTGAATGGTGAAGAAGAAGAATCTTCGTCTTGCGTTCGCCCGCTATGAATTCAGGCGTTGTCAGAGCGCCTGATATGGCGATTCTAACTGATTTTTGGGTGAAGGCTTACTTTCCTTGTTATCACTATCTATCGCCATACAGGCGGAACTCTCTGACTACAACTACAGAGGTAATCATGCCATCTGAATTTAAGATAACATTTCAATGTAACGAGACACACAGAACAGGCTTAAATGAGCTAGGTCAGGTTGTCTTGACCTGCACAGATGCTGGTCATTACTGCTGGTCAGCATGAAGTCTTTGCTCCTCCAACCGCAGGACCACAAAATTATGAATACATTAAGAGAAGAATTAACGTTTGACGTTCTCGCTTCTATAGCAACCGCTCTGTGGAATTTTAATAGAAACAGGAAATAAAACAGAAATATCAGACAACTGACCTATCACGTGTCCACAGTTTGATGCCAGGATATAATGACGGTAATGTGAAACTGTTATAAATGTTATAGATGTTATAGATGTTATAGATGTTATAGATGTTATAGATGTTATAGATGTTATAGATGTTATAGATGTTATAAACTGTTAGAGATGTCTGTAGGTGCCAACAATGAAGTAGACCGTATGTCTTCTCTTTCTTCTTTCATCTTCAAATATAACTTGTATGGTCTAACAAATGACACTTACAAGTGACACTTACAAGTGACACTAACAAGTGACATTAACAAGTGATATTAAAAAGTGGTCATCGTTTCCTACAAAGTGACCTATGTGGTCTAACAAGTGACACTAACAAGTGATATTAAAAAGGACACTAATAAGTGCCACTAACAAGTGACACTAACAGGTGACACTAACAGGTGACACTAATAAGTGCCACTAACAAGTGACACTAACAGGTGACACTAACAGGTGACACTAATAAGTGACACTAACAGGTGACACTAATAAGTGACACTAACAAGTGACACTAACAAGTGATATTAAAAAGTGACACCAACAAGTGACACTAACAAGTGATATTAAAAAGTGGCCATTGTTTCCTACAGAGTGACCTATGTGACCTATGTGACCTATGTGGCCTATGTGACCTATGTGGCCTATGTGACCTATGTGACCTATGTGACCTATGTGGCCTATGTGACCTATGTGACCTATGTGACCTATGTGGCCTATGTGGCCTATGTGACCTATGTGACCTATGTGACCTATGTGGCCTATGTGACCTATGTGACCTATGTGGCTTAATATATTCTTTCTTCCTCTTCGAACGTTCCATATTCAACCACTCTTTGTGATTTGTATATGATCTGAGCCTAAGAGCGATTGTACGTTGTGCCAGTTATTCGCCTACAAGTAGGCCAGCACATCCGATTTCTTCGACGCTTTTTATTTACTAGGTAGCTTCCCTAGGCCCCTACCTCAGTCGCCTCTTACGACATGCCTTGTAGGTTACAGTGTTACTATTCTTTGCTCTCCTTGAGGGCCGGCAACATAGAGGCGGCTTAACATATGATGTATGTGTTACAAACAGCACTATGTGGTGCATAAAATAGTGGCATAAAAACAGGTCGGTGGAGCATACAAAAGGGGTCTGTAACGTGTGGGGTTTCTATGCTCGTCTGTTTTACCCCCTTCTGATGAGTTATATCTTCCCGGGTTTGGAGTCGTCCTACGCTAGGTGGCTTCGGCCTTCTGCTGTCGGGCTCACAAACCCAAGCTTATGTGCAGGGTATACTGCTTGGAGGCCGTAGTTTAATCCCCACATAATTGGGGGAAAGTGTCATAGAAGTAGCAGACAAGGCAAGACAAAAGGATGTCTTCCTCAAGGGAGAGAGAGAAAACAATTGCTATCTGTCAAACAGCTTAGGGGAGACTTGACAGACCTGAAGCTGACTGTCCAGTTTGCGGTCTAAAGTGAGTTAAAGCGCATGACCAGAGACCTCCGAAGAAGAACAAGCTTACCGACATCTCTCACATTTTAAATGAAATATATTCTATACAATCACTATACAATTTTTTGTATTCAGTTCTTCTTCTTCTTCTAACGCTCCATATCGACCACTGTTAAACCACTATTTCCGATTTGTATGTGATCTGAAAAAATTCGGATATTTAACTCTAATGTTAAAGCAGTTCTACTGTATGGGTCAGAAACATGGAGAACAACTAAAACAATAGCGCATAAATTGCAAACATTCATCAACTGGTGTCTGCGCAGAATAGAGGGAATAAGATGGTATGATAGGGTCACAAATGAGGAACTTATGGAGAGAACAAGACAGATTCCAGTGAACGAACAGGTTAAAAAAGACGCTGGCGCTGGATAGGACACACTTTGCGAAAACATGAGGGAAATATAACAAGAAGGGTCCTTGTCTGGAACCCGCAGGGACAGTGAAAGAAGGGAAGGCCGAGAAATACATGGAGACGAGATTTGGAGACGAAGATCAACAATATAAAGAAGAGCTGGAGGGAGCTGCAGGAGATAGCTAGAGATAGGAAGACTTGGCATGAGTTGATTGAGGGCCTATGCCCCAACCCGGGGTAAAAAGGCAAAGAGAGAGAGAGATGTGATCTGAGCTTAAGAGCGACTGTACGGTGTGCTAGTTATGCGCCTACAAGTAGGCCAGCACATCTGATTTGATTTTTGCGAAGCTTTTATTTACTAAGGTAGGTTCCCTACCTCAGTCGCCTCTTACGACATGCCTTGTAGGTCGCAGTGTAACTATTCTTTGCTCCTTGAAAGCCCTGGCAAGACACGGGCTAGTAGGAGACTTGGCGAACCATATGAATGCTCTATTTGGTCAAGAACGTCTGAAGCAGATGTGAAGAATGGACATGTGCGTTGTTATGATGGAGCTGCAACGTTTTCGTTGCCCACTGGTCAGTTTCTGAACGTAAATGATTGATGACTTCCTTCAAAATGGAGCTACTACACCAATGTCTATCGACAAATCGTCCTTAAGTGAAGTCAGACGCTCCGTTTTCTTTCTGAGGACTACACACAAGCTGTATAGGATTGTAACAGTCAGTGGCTTATAGCTGAATGCTAGGGTCAGGGTAAGAATAAATCTGAATAAGACTTCACTCCTCCTTTCCGTGGCGGCCTCGGAAACAGATAGCTACCAAGAAGTATGGCTACGTTTTTGTGATCATAGAGAGAGAGAAGATAACCTGGTACTCAACAAAAGGTTAGACTGAAGTCGGATATGTTAGACCAAAAAGCACAGGATATAACAGCTCACGCTGAAAATTACGACAAACACATTCCGTTCTCCAGACTGCATCCTGCTATAACGAGAGGCAATATGAGAACGAACGAGAATGAAGAAGTCCTTAAGTCTCGGATGGTGACACGACGGTTCTGCAGGTCCACACTTGGTCAATGACCTCGTCATTTCGACTTGCTGATGACCTATGGAAACGTGGTTAGTTTTCCATTGACTTGCAGACATCTTTCAAGTGATTCTCTAACTCTCATTGAAACATTAAGGCATCAGCAAATTTCCTCCAACCAGATCTGTCTTGAGCGAGCCAGCTTACTTTATTCCAGGTCTTTCCCTCCTCTTCTCTTTCTCTGTCTACAGTTTGTCTCCATGTCTCCCTGGGTAACCCCCCTACCTCACTTCCCAGATTCCATTATCAAGTCACATGTGGGTGTCTGGTCCTCTACAATCTTAATATATATCCTAAACACTTCCTTCTCCTACGTTTTATTTCCTCGTTGATACTGCTGTACCATTCCTTAAGTCGCGTAATACATATGAAATTATAGTTGAATCCTGATGAACCCTTCCACGACAGAGCACATACTGCAAGACTGGCAGTTGTTAGCAGGCCGAAAGCGAAACCTGATAGGATAACACAGAACTTCACTAGAAGCTGTACGGAGAGACGGAGTCCCTAAAAACAACGGTACAATTCATGAAAAAGTTTGGTTCATCGGTCTAGGCAGGGATCGACAGAGAGAAAGAGAGAGAGAGAGAGAGAGAGAGAGAGAGAGAGAGAGAGAACCCTTCAACCTGTTTCCATTTTCGTACCGCCAAAGTTTTGACAAAATTGGATGCAATTTCGCGGTTTAAGTCATTTCGTTATTTTGCTGCTAATGCAAATTCGAGGAAAGTCCACTACAGTCACTCACAGTCAAGATGTCTGCGAATGACACTCCCTGAGGCTGGAAATAATTCAAGCAGTGGCGGCTCGGGATCATTTTTGTTGGTGGGGACAGACACAAATTTGAGGAAAAATCATGATTTTGGGTTAGGTTATATTTTCATTCCTAAAACAAATACACGTTACACATTATGTTTTGTGGGGTCCGTCCCCACTTACCTCTAATGACGTGCCGCCACTGAATTCAAGCATTTGCATGAAGATTCTTTACACATTTTTGTTAGTTTGCTTAAGAAAACCACTTGTTAACACCCACTTGTGATTTGTATCTTCTAGGGGTTTGATAACATTTATACTGCGATAGTTTACTCTTTCACATCCAGAACATTCAAGTTCATTATGAGTTTTTGTTCTGGTCCGCTTTCACTAGACCAAGACAGTCTTCACATTGATTACAGAGCAGTTAATTCCATTTCTTATCTGTAGGAGCAGACTGTAGCACTATCACAGGCACTGAGAGGTTCTCTGTGGGAAAGTGTTTAGCTTTTTCTTCTCATCACTTTAATCTAGACTCATTTTTTATGCACTCTAAGAAACGAGATTTATATTACTGGTCGGTTAATGTTTTGTTTGTCATATGTTGTGTATCAAATTTACTATTCACATAAGGTCGTCTCCTTGCTGTTAGTCTACATTTTGTTGCAACTGTATTTTGTCTGTAATGTGTAGTAATATCATTCTTCTTCTTTGTGTTCATTCTTATCAACTAAGTATTTTAATGTCGTTTATTTGATTTGATTATCTTCAACATTTGATGATTTCTACAGATGTTGCTCAAACAGTTCTCTGCCAGTGTCAACAGTCGGAACAGTTCTCTACCAGTGTCAACAGTCGGAACAGTTCTTTGCCAGTGTCAACAGTCAGAGCAGTTCTCTGCCAGTGTCAACAATCAGAACAGTTCTCTGCCAGTGTCAACAATCAGAACAGACGCCGATGTATATCATGCAAGACTGTCCTGTATGATCTTCTTCTTCTTCTTTGCGTTCGTTCTTTACTATCAATTTTAATCACTCTTTGTGATATGTTTGATCTTTGCCAAGAACGTGTATACGTTGCACATTGGTTTGGTAGGTCCCTAAACGCATAGACTTCTACACGTTTAAGACACACGCATCCGATTTCAGCCAAACCTCCTTAGTCGCCTCTTACGACACGCATGGCAGGTAACAGTGGTTCTATTTTTACATCCCAAATTTGGGCCCCGGTAACCACTCGGGTGCCTGTATGATCTGAGAAGCAATATGTATCCCACACACAGTCGACCTGAAAACTAAGCATTTGAGAAACCTGACAGTCCTGAAGCTGACTGCTCAGTTG
Source organism: Arion vulgaris (assembly GCA_020796225.1). Lineage (NCBI taxonomy): Eukaryota > Metazoa > Mollusca > Gastropoda > Stylommatophora > Arionidae > Arion > Arion vulgaris. The sequence continues at coordinate 37,389,959 of CM036769.1, read as the reverse complement.
TTGTTTGTTTGTTTAGTAGGGGATTAAAGCCTCTTTAAGCCGAGGCACGCCCCTTTCAACCTAAGGCGAACCTTTTATTGGTTATATCAGAGCGTGTAGGCCAACAAACATGAAAAATAAGAATTAACTCCTTTCGGAGAATCCAGTAGAATGAGGTTTTTAATACTGCTCAGTTTTGTTGTCTACAGTGAATTAAACACATGACCAGAGAACGACAAAGAAGACAAAGAATTGCGTATTTATTGTAGATGTTTTGGAGTTATTTCTTCCTGTTTTTTCTTCCTTCGTTCGCTTGAGATTTCTTCTTCAAACGGTCTATATCGACCAATTGTTAAACCACTCTTTACTGACAACTGCTGATAGGCTTGAGAAAAACTGTCAACTGCTGGCAAGCTTGAGAAAAACTGACAACTGCTGGCAAGCTTGAGAAAAACTGCCAACTGCTGGCAAGCTTGAGAAAAACTGACAACTGCTGGCAAGCTTGAGAAAAACTGACAACTGCTGGCAGGCTTGAGAAAAACTGACAACTGCTGGCAGGCTTGAGAAAAACTGACAACTGCTGGCAGGCTTGAGAAAAACTGACAACTGCTGGCAGGCTTGAGAAAAACTGACAACTGCTGGCAGGCTTGAGAAAAACTGACAACTGCTGGCAGGCTTGGAAAACTGTCAACTGCTGGCAGGCTTGAGAAAAACTGTCAACTGCTGATAGGCTTGAGAAAAACTGACAACTGCTGGCAAGCTTGAGAAAAACTGACAACTGCTGGCAGGCTTGAGAAAAACTGACAACTGCTGGCAGGCTTGAGAAAAACTGACAACTGCTGGCAGGCTTGAGAAAAACTGACAACTGCTGGCAGGCTTGAGAAAAACTGTCAACTGCTGGCAAGCGAGAAAACTGTCAACTGCTGGCAGGCTTGGAAAAACTGTCAACTGCTGGCAAGCTGGAAAAACTGACAACTGCTGGCAGGCTTGAGAAAACTGTCAACTGCTGATAGGCGAGAAAAACTGTCAACTGCTGGCAGGCTTGAGAAAAACTGTCAACTGCTGGCAAGCTTGAGAAAAACTGACAGCTGCTGGCAGGCTTGAGAAAAACTGACAACTGCTGGCAGGCTTGAGAAAAACTGTCAACTGCTGGCAAGCTGAGAAAACTGTCAACTGCTGGCAAGCTGAGAAAACTGTCAACTGCTGGCAAGCTGAGAAAAACTGACAACTGCTGGCAAGCGGAAAAACTGTCAACTGCTGGCAGGCTTGAGAAAACTGTCAACTGCTGATAGGCTTGAGAAAAACTGTCAACTGCTGGCAGGCTTAAGAAAAACTGTCAACTGCTGATAGGCTTGAGAAAAACTGTCAACTGCTGATAGGCTTGAGAAAAACTGCCAACTGCTGGCAGGCTTGAGAATAGAGAAATGGCTGGAAAATACCGAGTTTAATGGAAAGCTGTACGGAGGACGGACTCCTAAAAACAACAGCAGAATTTATGAGAAAATCTGGTATAACAGTCTAAGCGGGGATCGAGAGAGAGAAATCACTCTTTGCTAGTTGTATGTGATCTGATTGTAAGAGCGATTGTACGTTGTGCCAGTTATGCGCCTACAAGTAGACCAGCAAATCCGATTTCTGCGACGATTTTATTTACTAGGGTAACTTTTCCTAGACCCCTACCTCAAGTCGCCTCTTACGACATGCCTTGTAGGTCGCAGTGGTACTATTCTTTGCTCCCTTACTTGTTCCGACAACAGACGGGCGTGCTTGCGACGATTGTTTGCAATTTGAGCCATTTCAGAGTAAGTAGAATGTATTATGTTTACGGTATCATATGAGGGGATGGATGGCACCAAACACAACCAGAGAACACATTTCCCGTCTCCTCTCGGGAGCTAAACCTTTAACCCGGCACTGGATATATTAAGTAACGGTTCAAGCTATCCAGCAGGTAGTTAAACTAGAGTTCATTTGTTTGATCCAGGATTGTGGATATTTGAGATGGATGTGGATTAGTAACAGAAGTAACTGTGAAGCTTTAGTATTAAATATTCTCTCTCTCTCTCGTATTCCTCTCCACTCCCAGTTTACAGTCAGGCTCTAGCATATGCTAGAGCCTGGCTGCAACTCTAGCCTGGCTGTGCCTAGTTGTAGATAGGGCTGCGACTTATCATTAACATCAATCATGAATTTGAATTCAGTTTTTCAAATATTTTTTTTATCTTGTTATGAATTAAGACGTAGTCACGGCTGTTAATATGTATGACACATCTGACTGATTTGTGTGGGACGGCTTGCCTTCCTAATCACCAGTGTTCCTCACCATTCAGGCGAGTCTTTTACTCCGACTTCAGAGGTATGCGTATCTAATAGAACATAATACGGAAATTATTCCTAACACTAAGTAAATTTTTAATAGAATATTCTGTAACAAAGTAGTTGCTCACTATTCGTTTGTTATCTTTAACCCATTCGACACTCTGAGCCGTTTATATTGATATGCTCAGTTTAAAAATGACTCACAGCCAGTATACAGGCCAATTCCGTATACATTGCAAAACAATGAAATCTAAGGGTTAAACAAAATAAGGAGCGAAGGAGTTAAACAAAACTGTTATTGTTCGATGAGAATATTCTTTTCTTCGTTTTATTTTTTTAGTGCCTCATCGCTCCTCGGTCTTTTAGTGCCTCATCGCTCCTCGGTCTTTTAGTGCCCCATCGCTCCTCGGTCTTTTAGTGCCTCATCGCTCCTCGGTCTTTTAGTGCCTCATCGCTCCTCGGTCTTTTAGTGTTCCATCGCTTCTCGGTCTTTTAGTGCCTCATCGCTCCTCGGTCTTTTAGTGCCTCATCGCTCCTCGGTCTTTCAGTGTTCCATCGCTTCTCGGTCTTTTAGTGCCTCATCGCTCCTCGGTCTTTTAGTGCCTCATCGCTCCTCGGTCTTTAAGTGTTCCATCGCTTCTCCGTCTTTTAGTGCCTCATCGCTCCTCGGTCTTTTAGTGCCTCATCGCTCCTCGGTCTTTTAGTGCCTCATCGCTCCTCGGTCTTTTAGTGCCTCATCGCTCCTCGGTCTTTTAGTGCCCCATCGCTCCTCGGTCTTTTAGTGCCCCATCGCTCCTCGGTCTTTCAGTGTTCCATCGCTTCTCCGTCTTTTAGTGCCTCATCGCTCCTCGGTCTTTTAGTGTTCCATCGCTCCTCGGTCTTTTAGTGCCTCATCGCTCCTCGGTCTTTTAGTGCCTCATCGCTCCTCGGTCTTTCAGTGTTCCATCGCTCCTCGGTCTTTCAGTGTTCCATCGCTTCTCCGTCTTTTAGTGCCTCATCGCTCCTCGGTCTTTTAGTGTTCCATCGCTTCTCCGTCTTTTAGTGCCTCATCGCTCCTCGGTCTTTCAGTGTTCCATCGCTCCTCGGTCTTTCAGTGTTCCATCGCTTCTCCGTCTTTTAGTGCCTCATCGCTCCTCGGTCTTTCAGTGTTCCATCGCTTCTCCGTCTTTTAGTGCCTCATCGCTCCTCGGTCTTTCAGTGCCTCATCGCTTCTCCGTCTTTTAGTGCCTCATCGCTCCTCGGTCTTTTAGTGCCTCATCGCTCCTCGGTCTTTTAGTGCCTCATCGCTCCTCGGTCTTTTAGTGCCTCATCGCTCCTCGGTCTTTTAGTGCCTCATCGCTCCTCGGTCTTTTAGTGCCTCATCGCTCCTCGGTCTTTCAGTGTTCCATCGCTCCTCGGTCTTTCAGTGTTCCATCGCTTCTCCGTCTTTTAGTGCCTCATCGCTCCTCGGTCTTTTAGGGCCCCATCGCTTCTCGTTCCTTTAGTGCCTTATCGGTCTTCGGTCTTTTAGTGCCCCATTGCTCCCCGGTCTTTTAGCTAAGCGGCGCCTAGCGCTTGGTCTCGAATACAAAGTTGGAGCTTTGATAGTTTTTTTTTGCTTGGTTTTTTTTTGGGTTGCACGCTATGGATTCGGGTGTAGTCATGGCGGCTGATATGGAAGCTGAACACGGCGCCTAACATGGCAGCTGATATGGAAGCTGAACATGGCGCCTAACATGGCAGCTGATATGGAAGCTGAACATGGCGGATGATATGGAAGCTGAACATGGCGGCTGATATGGAAGCTGAACATGGCGGCTGATATGGAAGCTGAACATGGCGCCTAACATGGCGGCTGATATGGAAGCTGAACATGGCGCCTAATATGGCCCATCTGATTGATTTATGAAATCTAGCGTTCCTTATTATCAATGTCCTTCACCATTCAGGCTAGCTTTACTCCGACTTCTGAAGTACGTGTAATTTAGGTCACCAAATAACGGATCAGGAAAACGCGTACATTTTTCAACCACTCAATGCAGCTTGTGTATAAACAAGAATATGTTTCTTCATTACTTATTTCAAATATATTCAAGATAACGTTTGAGAGTTAACAAATTACCTCTTTTTCTTTGCGTTCGTTCTTTACAACCAATTTTAATCACTCTTTGTGATATGTTTGATCTTTGCCAAGAACGTGTATACGTTGCACATTGGTTTGGTTGGCCCTAAACGCATAGACTTCTACACGTTTAGGACACGTGCATCCGATTTCAGTCAAACCTCCTTAGTCGCCTCTTACGACATGCGTGGCAGGTAACAGTGGTTCTATTCTTTACACCCTAAATTTGCGCCCCGGTAACCACTCGGACGAAATTACCTCTGAAGTCGGACAAGGCACGCCTGTATGACGGGGGACACTGGTAATAATGAAAGCGGGCCTCCACGCAAAAATAAGTCAGAAGCGCCATACTAAGCGCCGTTACTATTTACTGAATTCATAGCTGTCGAAGAAGAAGAAGAAGAAAAGTAAAGAAAGACAGCAACGATACCAAGATTGTTCTGATAATGAATTCTGATAAATATTGTCGAAATTTCAACTTTTTCTTTCTTGTTCTTCGAATTCTCCATGTTGACCACTTGTTAAACCACTCTTTGTGATTTGTATGTGATCTGAGCATAAGAGCGATTGTACGTTGTGCCAATTATGCGCCTACAAGTAGGCCAGCACATGCGATTTCTACGATGCTTTTATTTACTAGGTAGCTTCCTAATTCAGTACCTCAGTTGCCTCTCAGACTTGCTTTGTGTGTCGCAGTGTTACTATTATTTTCTCCCCCGTAGACCCCGGCAACACAAGGGCAGAAATTTAAACTAAAAACTAAAAAAGAAAATACCCGCTTACTGGAAACAATTTTTGAAACCATTAGATCAGAAAAATTAACATACATACATAATGTGTGGCTACGTCCCATTAGATAATATAACGTAAGAAAAGGTGATATGTAAATATCAAGGTGATTTTAAACAATCTATTTACCTGTGATACCACAGGTGTTTATACAGATAAATAAGCTTGTAATTTATTCTGGTTGAAAGTTCACGAGGATTAATTATTCCGTTTTTTTGGTAGGGGATAGGGTCTGCTGTTTCATTGAAATATTCAGCTGTCTAGCATTTGTTTTTTTAAAAGAAGTCTCTCCTTCTTTCTGTTCGTTCTTACCAGTAGAGTTAACCACTCATTGTATTTCTCAAGTCGGAGTACGGCTCGTCCAGAGCCAACTATAAACGTATGGGCCTTCGAACTCAGGTAAGAATTATGGGAAATCAGACCCCAACTACACCACGTGACCTCGCATTTCAGTATTGGTGTATATAGACGAATTTATTTTTAAATCAACACAAAATGATAAATTGAAGTTATATTATGCAACAAGTTAAGTTTAACAATAAGGAATATAAATATTATGAATATTTTTCACCAATAAATAAACATAGACTCACAGAATTGAGTAAAATTGCAAAAACTTGCAGTGTTCTATCAAACATCTATATTTTCTGCCCCCTTTTCTGATCTAGGTCAGGAAACACCCAGTCAGGTGTCTGGCCTAGTTATCTAGAGTTGGCTGTGGCTCGTCTAGGAAAACCTTTTTGTACCTAATATGGCGCCTTTGATTAATTTCTGCGTGCAGATTTGCTTTCGTTATCACCAGTGTTCCTCGCCATTCATGCGAGCGTAACTCCGTCTTCAGAGGTGTTTGTAATTTAGATGACCAAGTAAAGGAGTAACACATTCACCGTGAAGCACAAATAACAACAGTAGCTTGAACATCAACATTAACAAAAATCAGCAACAACAGCACATACATCAACACTGTTAGCACCTGTATGGTATCGGAGCCAGCAAGGGAAACAAAGAATAGTACCACTGCAACCTACAAGACATGTCGTAAGAGGTTACTGTTGTAGAACCTAGGAAAGCTGCTCTAGTAAATAAAAAGCAGCGCGAAAATCGGATGTGATGGCCTACTTGTAGTCGCATAACACTCATAACGTATTTAAAAAAGGGTTTAAAAGCCGAAAGATTGACTTCATTGCACCGGGTTTTACCCCAACGGCTCGGTCCCTCTCCGCAGAAATGGCACGCCACCTGCCGAGAGTATTGCACAAAACACGAACTCCGTAGCTCCAGCTACAATCCTAGTGGTCTCTGGAAAAAACTGCACTCGTGAACAGAATGGCACGGTCCGGACTCGAACCCACGACCTTCGACTCACAAGGCAAAGGGCTTAACCACTTAGCCACAGAGACCCCATCATAACGTATAATGGCTCTTAGGCTCAGATCACATACAAATCACAAAGAGTGGTTAACAAGTGGTCGATATGAAGCGTTCCATGAAGAAGAAGAAGAAGACTGTTAGCACCAACGTGCCTCTGTAGTCGGAGAATGCACGTCTGTATGGCGGGGGCGGCGGGAGGCACTGATAATAAGGAAAGTAAGAAGCGCCATACCAGACGCCCTGACTACGCGTGAATTCATAACGAGCGAACGTAGAAGAAGAAGAAGATTAGCCTCAACAACAGAAATAACAAACAATAAACATCAATAATATTATAAATTTCAACACAAACATCAACATTAATTATATCAACAACAGCAATATTACAAACATCAACATAAATGATACCAACAACAACAATATTGCAAACATCAACATTAATTATATCAACAACAGCAATATTGCAAACATCAACATTAATTATATCAACAACAGCAATATTGCAAACATCAACATTAATTCTATCAACAACAACAATATTGCAAACATCAACGTTAATTATATCAACACCAACAATATTGCAAACATAATTCTATCAACAACAATATTGCAAACATCAACATTAATTATATCAACAGCAACAATATTGCAAACATAATTCTATCAACAACAATATTGCAAACATAAACATTAATTATATCAACACCAACAATATTGCAAACATCAACATTAATTATATCAACAGCAACAATATTGCAAACATAATTCTATCAACAACAATATTGCAAACATCAACATTAATTATATCAACAACAACAATATTGCAAACATAATTCTATCAACAACAATATTGCAAACATCAACATTAATTATATCAACAACAACAATATTGCAAACATCAACATTAATTCTATCAACAACAATATTGCAAACATCAACATTAATTATATCAACAACAACAATATTGCAAACATCAACATTAATTCTATCAACAACAATATTGCAAACATCAACATTAATTCTATCAACAACAATATTGCAAACATCAACATTAATTATATCAACAACAGCAATATTGCAAACATAATTCTATCAACAACAATATTGCAAACATCAACATTAATTATATCAACAACAACAATATTGCAAACATCAACATTAATTCTATCAACAACAATATTGCAAACATCAACATTAATTATATCAACAACAAATATTGCAAACATCAACATTAATTCTATCAACAACAATATTGCAAACATCAACATTAATTCTATCAACAACAATATTGCAAACATCAACATTAATTATATCAACAACAGCAATATTGCAAACATAATTCTATCAACAACAATATTGCAAACATCAACATTAATTATATCAACAACAGCAATATTGCAAACATAATTCTATCAACAACAATATTGCAAACATCAACATTAATTATATCAACAACAGCAATATTGCAAACATAATTCTATCAACAACAACAATATTGCAAACATCACCATTATCAGTAGCAACCTGTTTTTAAAAAAAAAGCAGAAACAGCATCAACTTCTTCTTCGACGCTCCATATCTACCACTTGCTAAACCACACTTTGTGATCTGTATGTGCACATCATATGTCATGTGATATGTATGTGCACATCATATGTCATGTGATCTGTATGTGCACATCATATGTCATGTGATATGTATGTACACATCATATGTCATGTGATCTGTATGTGCACATCATATGTCATGTGATCTGTATGTACACATCATATGTCATGTGATCTGTATGTGCACATCATATGTCATGTGATCTGTATGTGTACATCATATGTCATGTGATCTGTATGTGCACATCATATGTCATGTGATCTGTATGTGCACATCATATGTCATGTGATCTGTATGTGCACATCATATGTCATGTGAGCTTAAGAGCCTACCAGTAAGCCAGCACATCCCATTTTTGAGACGCTTTTTTCTTCTTCTTCTTCTTCGCGTTCGTTCTTTACGACCAATTTTAATCACTCTTTGTGATATGTTTGATCTTTGCCAAGAACGTGTATACGTTGCACATTGGTTTGGTAGGCCCTAAACGCATAGACTTTTACACGTTTAGGACACGTGCATCCGATTTCAGTCAAACCTCCTTAGTCGCCTCTTACGACATGTTGGCAGGTAACAATGGTTCTATTCTTTACACCCCAAATTTGGGCCCCGGTAACTACTCAGGCGCTTGTGCCTTTTAAACTTCAATTGGAGCATAGGCCCTCAAGCAACGCATACCAAGTCGTTCTATGACTACGCATAAATTCGTGGTGGGCGACCGAAATAAACCCACACATAAAAAATAAGAATGGTTTCTTTGTTTACTTCTATGTCGACGATTAAAGCCTTTTTAAGCTGGAGACTCCAAATAAATAGGGCTACTAGTCGTTCCATACCTTTCTTTATATTCTTCTAGTTCTTTTGTATTTCCACTGGTCGTGCAACAGTGGTCGAAAACATAAATCAAGCCTATCTCAGACATGACTGGATTAGTATGAGAGAACACAACACTTAATGTTAAAGCAAACGGAGAGAAATGTTAAATCTTCACAAAGTGTCATATCGACATTGGAGATGACCAGGTCTTGAGAAACCGATTTCTCTCTGTACACTTTAGTACTCAATAAAATGTCATTTAATACAATACAGTATCCGTATACCAGTTGATATTTAAGCTACAGTTTAAGAACAGATTACTTTGAGATAAAAATATAAGTGTATTAATTTCACTAAAGGTATTGTCTTCAGTGTGTTTCCTGGGCTTGAAAGGGGAGCAAAGAATAGTACCACTGCGATCTACACGGCACGTCGTAAGAGGCGACTGATGTATTGTCCTAGGGAAACTACTATAGTAAATAAGAAAAACCGACCGAGTGGTTAACGGGGCCCAAATTTGGGGTGTAAAGAATAGAACCACTGTTACCTGCCACGCACGTCGTAAGAGGCGACTAAGGAGGTTTGACTGAAATCGTATGCACGTGTCCTAAACGAGTAGAAGCCTATGCGTTTAGGGGCCTACCAAACCAATGTGCAACGTATACATGTTCTTGGCAAAGATCAAACATATCACAAAGAGTTATTAAAATTGGTCGTAAAGAACGAACGCAAAGAAGAAGAAGAAGATTTCCTATGTTGAAATGTCAAAACAGTGCCATAAGTTGCATTCACAAATCCACTTGCCAGCTTCAGTGTAGACCTGTTACCATAGAAAACTGATCGCAGAAGAAGAAGAGGAAATGTGTAGCAATATTGGACAATGAAAATCATTGCATATCATATTACAGGACTTGTCCATCTTCTTCTTCTTCTTCCAGCGCTCCATATCGACCACTCTGTGCGTAATGTGAATGTTATCTGAGCCTAAGAGCGATTGTACGTTGCGCCAATTATGTGGCTAAAGTAGGCCAGCACATCCAGTTTCTGCGCTGCTTTTTATTTACTAGGGTATCATCCCTAGGGCCTACACCAGTCGCCTCTTACGACATACATTGTAGGTTGCAGTGGTACTATTCTTTGCTTCCTTTGCAGACCCCAGCACCACGAGGGCGTTGGCCATCAACCACAGTAAACGAGTCGTCGATTTTCTAGGTACCACTTATACGTTCAGTTGTTTGTCATATTGCTTTCTGAACGATGAGGTATATCTTTATCGTTCGTAAAAGTCCAAGGGAATATTTTTGCTTCCAAACTTGCCCACCACGGAGTTTGAACCAGGTGTGCTTGGGTTGTGATGTGAGTTCACTACCGCTTAAGCTACATACGCCCACGTAGCAATATTAGCGATCAATTCAACAACTAGTCTTACAGCTGAAGTTGGAGAAGGGGCGCCTGTATGGCTGGGGACACTCTTCTTCTTCTTTGCGTTCGTTCTTTACAACCAATTTTAATCACTCTTTGTGATATGTTTGATCTTTGCCAAGAACGTGTATACGTTGCACATTGGTTTGGTAGGCCCCTAAACGCATAGACTTCTATACGTTTAGGACATGTGCATCCGATTTCAGTCAAACCTCCCTAGTCGCCTCTTACGACATGCATGGTAGGTAACAGTGGTTCTATTCTTTACACCTTAAATATGGGCCCCGGTAACCACTCGGGCAGCTGGGGACACTGATAACAAGGAAAGCAGGTCTTCACACAAAAATCAATCAGATGCGTCATGCCTACGCTGAATTCATAACGAGAAAACGCAAGAAAAGAAGAAGAAGAAGAAGAAGAAGAAAATTAGTTGGTGTTTGCATTTCAAAATTTTGGTTCCAATAGTAACCGTTCAAAAAAAACAAAAGTTCCTAGAGAATTCCAAATTCTTGGGGCAGCCTAGCCTATAGAATACTTTGGGGCAAAATAGACAAGGGTTAACATAACCTTCTAATTAAGTTGCTTGGCTTCTAGCCCAGATGTTTTCTTCGATCCAGGTCTCGATATTCTCCCTGGTAGAGATATCTAGGACAGTGTGTCAGTAGGTCGGTGCGTGATCGCTTCAATGATTATGACGGAACAGATAACAGTATCCCACTAACCGAGTAAGCACAGTCAATAACCCACAGACCAGATAATTATAACACATCTGTTAAGATATAGACAAAACACCAGGGCAATCAGATTCCACCCAAAAATGTCTGTGATGGTGAAATGAGATGTCTACGAAAACCTGTCAACGTTACAAGGAGAGATAGAGTGAGAAACGAGAATATCAGAAGCATCGTTGGTACTATACCATGCATACAGTACATCGAGAAGCAAAGAATCAAGTGGTTCGGACATCTAATGAGAATGGAACCACATTTACTACCATCATGTGCCTACAATAATCGACACTCAGGGCGCAGAGCACGAGGTAGGCCAAGAACACGATGGATAGATTGCAACTACTAGATTGCGAGAACTGGGTTTGAAGATTGGTGTGGCAAGAAAAGAACGGTACAACAGATATACGAGTAGGCTCATCAATCAAAATCGAACTGGTACGGTCAGTCGCTGGACGCTGATGGAGATATTGCGAAGGAGATCGGAGCACCTATCGACATGTCCGGAGTGCAATGAAGATATTCCAAACTGAAACTGAAACGATGGATAGATAACATCTCAGAGTCACTGCGAAAGCATGGACTGACAACGTCAAGCGCAACACGCCTGGCACAAGATAGAAAACTAACTCTCCCACGCCGCTTCACGGCAAATGTGGTTAAGATAAGATAGTCTGTCTGATGAATACAATCGTGACCTATCCGTTACAGGAAGTCGCCATTCAACTACAGTAAACGAGTTGTTGATTTTCTAGGCACCACTGGTGCCCTGGTTAATTGTCTTGACGTCATTTCAGTTCATTGCTTACCGAACTGACATCACAGCACTCCGAACAGACTCATAGGTGCTGTCTCCCCAACAGATTTTGAAGGGTATGCATACTGATGGTTCCTGTGGCTCGCTGGTTAAACACACTTCTCTCTCTGCCCCTCGGGCATCCAGCTCTACTTGTAAAACGTGTAATTCAAAACTCCCTAAATCGCTGGATTAATTCAACGTATATTTTAGTGTCCTCATCCAACAGTATGTAGCCAAGAGACTGAATAGCTTCCCTCTTATCAATCCTAAACTCCCCAATAATCGATGATTTCGCTGCAATCATGTCCGTTTGGTTTTTTGAAGGTGTCTATAATTGATTGATTGATTGATAGGACCATCACGATTTCACTTCAGTGAGTAACCATGTATACTCCGATTTCTTTCTTACACATGAAGATCTCAGTGACAGTACACAAACTACGTAGCACCGGCGAGAGTCCCCTATGTAATTTAGAAGATAGTGAAAATATTCTGCTGAAGCACAGCCTTGTTTGACCAGACTGTGCCCAGAAACACAAGAACGTACAGGTTAAACATCGCATTTGTTAATGATTAAAAAGAAATATCTGAAGCACCAACTCCAGAGCACATCCTGCAGTCCTTCCTATCATACCTTCATTAACGAAACGAAACATGGTCTCACGAACGAAGCTTAGAGAACACGCTGTGTGGAACTCACAAGAAACTCCAACTGACGTGCAGCTTCATAGAGGCAACACGTCTCATAGTTAAGACTGGGCATATGAAACAGCTTCATAGAAGCAACACATCTCATAGTTCAGACTGAGCACATGAAACAGCTTCATAGATGTCCAGAGTTACGGGGCCCAAATTTGGGGTGTAAAGAATAGAACCACTGTTACCTGCCATGCATGTCGAAGAGGCGACTAAGGAGGTTTGGCTGAAATCGGATGCATGTGTCCTAAACCTGTAGAAGTTTATGCGTTTAGGGGCCTACCAAACCAATGTCAACGTATACACGTTCTGGCAAAGATCAAACATATCACAAAGAGTGATTAAAATTGGTCGTAAGAATGAACGCAAAGAAGATGAAGAAATTTCATAGAGGCAACATATCTCATAATTTGTCTATGATGAGCATATGAAATTGGTCTTCTTCTTCTTTGCGTTCGTTGTTTATGACCAATTTTAATCACTCTTTGTGATTTGTTTGATCTTTGCCAAGAACGTGTATACGTTGCACATTGGTTTGGTAGGCTCGTAAACGCATAGACTTTTACACGTTTAGGACACATGCATCCGATTTCAGCCAAACCTCCTTAACCGCCTCTTACGACATGCATGGCAGGTAACAGTGGTTCTATTCTTTACACCTCAAATTTGGGCCCTGGTAACCACTCGGGCGGTTGAAGTTGGGTGCAAAGAAGAACTTAACCTCAGGTCTGAAACGAGTACAAGAAATGTTCTGTCAGTTTACGTACTTAACGTTACGTATTCTCTCTCTCTCTCTCTCTCTCTCTCGATCATTCTTAGGCTGCTTTTATCATTCCATTGTGGTATATAAACAACCAAACATCAAGAACGGATGTACATGCACAGCCTTCAGTACCTATTGGAGCTCAGGTGCTTATCCTTCGGTGGTGTGTTCGATTTCAACCAGCGTTTACTGGGTTCACTCTCCGATAGCCTTTTGCTGTCCCCAGTCAAAACCCACAAGGCAGTAGACTGCTATTTTCTTTCAGGGCAGCGACCCGTAGACGACCTGCCCTCCCGGACTGATGAGCGTCATCTGCCCAGCTATATCCGTCTTGTTAATGGACTGCTTGGTTTGCCTACCGTCCAGTTTTGTGTACGGTTTTGTGCTCCGCTAGTTTTAATTGTCCCCAATCAAACTACAAGGCAGCAGTAACGTTATGTATTTGAAACTCTACTGCAACATTTTAGTAACTGTCACTTACGTCTAATAAATAGCGTAGCTATCTTTAACTTGGACATTTTTGGGGGGTCTCAATTAGGTACCAGAAGAGTTGTAAAAGGCAAAGGTGACCGATGTAAAACATTGACAACAGAACTTGCCCGTGTGGTGCCGAAGTCCGCAAGGTAAGCAAAGAATTGTACCACTGCGACCTACAATGCATGTAGGCATGTAAGAGGCGACTAATGTCGGACCCAGAGAAGCTACCTTAGTAAAATAAAAAACATCGCAGAAATCGTACGTGCTGGCCTACTTGTAGGCACATAACTTGCACAACGTACAGCCGTTCTTAGGCTCGGATCACATACAAATCAACAGAGTGGTTAACAAGGGGTCGATATGGGTCGTTCGAAGTAGAAGAAGACAACAGAACTCTTCGTGCGCTGTTGTTCGCCGAAACATAAAAGACTAGAACTCTTTGTGCGCTGTTGTTCGCTGAAACATACAAGACTAGAACTCTTCGTGCGCTGTTGTTCGCTGAAACATACAAGACTAGAACTCTTTGTGCGCTGTTGTTCGCCGAAACATACAAGACTAGAACTCTTCGTGCGCTGTTGTTCGCCGAAACATACAAGACTAGAACTCTTTGTGCGCTGTTGTTCGCTGAAACATACAAGACTAGAACTCTTCGTGCGCTGTTGTTCGCTGAAACATACAAGACTAGAACTCTTTGTGCGCTGTTGTTCGCTGAAACATACAAGACTAGAACTCTTTGTGCGCTGTTGTTCGCTGAAACATACAAGACTAGAACTCTTCGTGCGCTGTTGTTCGCCGAAACATACAAGACTAGAACTCTTCGTGAGCTGTTGTTCGCCGAAACATACAAGAGTAGAACTCTTCGTGCGCCGTTGTTCGCCGAAGCATACAAGACTAGAACTCTTCGTGCGCTGTTGTTCGCCGAAACATACAAGACTAGAACTCTTCGTGCGCCGTTGGTCGCCGAAACATACAAGACTAGAACTCTTCGTGCGCCGTTGGTCGCCGAAACATACAAGACTAGAACTCTTCGTGCGCCGTTGGTCGCCGAAACATACATGACTAGAACTAGATTTCACAAATATGGTAATGAGTACTGGGAATTGAAAGTGTTGACGATTATGCAGGATTTTCTGGAACCAATCTGTTGGCCACAGACAATGCGATTCTTAAACAGATACAGAAGATACTAGTACATCATTAGATGCCCTATTGGTGGATCGGTGGTAGGAAATATTGGGTGCCCTATTGGTGGATCGATGGTAGGAAATAGTGGGTGCTCTATTGGTGGATCTGTGGTAGGAAATATTGGGTGTTCTATTGGTGGATCGGTGGTAGGAAATATTGTGCCTATTGGTGGATCGGTGGTAGGAAATATTGGGTGCCCTATTGATGGATCGGTGGTAGGAAATATTGGGTGCCCTATTGTTGGATCGGTGGTAGGATATATTGGGTGCTCTACTAGAGGATCAGCGGTAGGATACATTGGGTGCTCTATTAGAGGATCGGCGGTAGGATACATTGGGTGCTCTTCTAGAGGATCAGCGGTAGGATACATTGGGTGCTCTATTGGAGGATCGGCGGTAGGATACATTGGGTGCTCTATTGGAGGATCGGCGGTAGGATACATTGGGTGCCCTATTGGTGGATCGATGGTAGGAAGCATTGGGTGCTCTATTGGTAGATCGATGGTAGGAAATATTGGGTGTTCTATTGGTGGATTGGTGGTAGGAAATATTGGGTGTTCTATTGGTGGATCGGTGGTAGGAAACATTGGGTGTTCTATTGGTGGATCGATGGTAGGAAACATTGGGTGCCCTATTGGTGGATCGATGGTAGGAAACATTGGGTGCTCTATTGGAAGATCGATGGTAGGATACATTGGGTGCTCTATTGATGGATCGATAGTAGGAAATATTGGGTGTTCTATTGGTGGATTGGTGGTAGGAAATATTGGGTTTTCTATTGGTGGATCGATGGTAGGAAATATTGGGTGTTCTATTGGTGGATTGGTGGTAGGAAATATTGGGTGTTCTATTGGTGGATCGGTGGTATGAAACATTGGGTGCTCTATTGGTGGATCGATGGTAGGAAATATTGGGTGTTCTATTGGTGGATTGGTGGTAGGAAATATTGGGTGTTCTATTGGTGGATCGGTAGTAGGAAATATTGGGTGTTCTATTGGTGGTTCGATGGTAGGAAACATTGGGTGTTCTATTGGTGGATCGATGGTAGGAAACATTGGGTGCTCTATTGGAGGATCGGCGGTAGGATACATTGGGTGCTCTATTGGAGGATCGGCGGTAGGAAACATTGGGTGCTCTATTGGTGGATCGATGGTAGGAAATATTGGGTGTTCTATTGGTGGATCGATAGTAGGAAATATTGGGTGCTCTATTGTTGGATCGATAGTAAGAAACATTGGGTGCTCTATTGGTGGATCGGTGGTAGGAAACATTGGGTGCCCTATTGGTGGATCGGTGGTAGGAAACATTGGGTGCTCTATTGGTGGATCGGTGGTAGGAAAAATTGGGTGCTCTATTGGTGGATCGAGGGTAGAAACATTGGGTGTCTATTGGTGGATCGATGGTAGGAAATATTGGGTGCTCTATTGGTGGATCGATAGTAGGATATAGTGGGTGCTCTATTGGTGGATCGGTGGTAGGAAACATTGGGTGCTCTATTGGTGGAGCGGTGATAGGAAATATTGGGTGTTTTATTGGTGGATCGATGTGGAAATATTGGGTGTTCTATTGGTGGATCGATGGTAGGAAACATTTTAGTGTTCTATTGGTGGATCGGTGGTAGACAACATTGGGTGCTCTATTGGTGGATCGATGGTAGAAAACATGATACGTCAAGAGCTTGACACTCACTGCAAGAGACAATGTATGCAGATTGGGCAAACCGGAAGTAGGTGCAAGACGGGTGTAGGATATGCTGGATTGTGAAATGTTGTATTTTACGGAAGGAGAAGAAGATGATGTCTCACCTGATGGCTGTTCCCTGATTGCCCGTTTCTGGATGGCGTTCCTGATTGCCGTTCCCTGATTGCGTTCCTGATGGCCGTTCCTGATTGCCGTTCCTGATGGCTGTTCCTGATGGCCGTTCCTGATGGTCGTTCCTGATGGCCGTTCAGGTAAGAAAGATGAGATTAATATTGGCTTTAAAGTAGCTAAATTATTTTATCAGTTTCTGGCTTTACCTGTCAGTATTTTATCAGTTTCTGGCTTTACCTGTCAGTATTTTATCAGTTTCTGACTTTACCTGTCAGTATTTTATCAGTTTCTGACTTTACCTGTCAGTATTTTATCAGTTTCTGACTTTACCTGTCAGTATTTTATCAGTTTCTGACTTTACCTGTCAGTATTTTATCAGTTTCTGACTTTACCTGTCAGTATTTTATCAGTTTCTGACTTTACCTGTCAGTATTTTATCTCTTCTTCTTCTTCTTCTTCGAACGCTCCCAAAGTCCCTACCTCTGTCGCCTCTTACGACATGCCTTGTAGATCAGAGTGTACCTATTCTTTACTCCCCTTGAGAGCACCCGGCAATACACGGGCGAATCTTTTATAAGAAGTTGATATTTTAATACATAAAGAAGGCCGTAATTGAAATCTGATCTGAATCGTCTCTTATCTATTTCCACATTTTAAAATTCCAACTAAATTATTACCCTCCCCCTTTCGTCATCCCCTCCCTTTCTTTCTCCACCAATCCCCTCCCAAATAACAAATTTATATGTGGACGCCCATGATCATGTTTGCTAACCATTATCATTCACATTATCTTCTTTTTCTTGACATCTGTTCTATTATTGACGACAACCTTTATTGACATTTTTCCTTCTTTAAATTTGCTTGTGATAGCCTGGCATTTGCTGCCATTAAGAGACAACATGACTTTTATCTTAGTCAGACTTCACAAGTGCATCATGACATCATTATCAATGTTGTTCTCTTGTTTTTTTCTCAAATTAAAAAAAAAAAAGAATTGTTATTGATACACACTGAAACTTGTGTATTTTACTGCTGCCTTTTCTAACACTTTAAATAAAAAGTTTACATTGTATAAGTGACGCCATTAGGGAGGATTATGTGACCGAACGTTTGCGTTGTGTTCTAAAGGTCGTGAATTCGAATCTGAACAGTTCTGTCTTTTTGTAAGTACATTTTTTCTCGGAAAACCCTTAGAATTCTTGCCGGAGCTACAGTTTTCGTGCTTTGTGCAATACTCTAGACAAGACGCGTGCCTTTATGCGGAGAGTGACTGAGCGATGTGAGGAAGACGGGTGCAATGGAGTCAATGTTTCGTTTTTACTCCTCTTTAGTTATGTAATGGGGGACTGCCTAGAGTAGTTGATAGTAGCTCGGCCTGCTAGCTGTGAGACGCCTCATAGCTCGGGTTCGAACCTACTGTCCGGCATTTGTTCGAGTCCCTGGTCTTACTCAGGACGATAACGTGAGTACCTCTGAAGTCGGAGAAAATCTGCCTTTATGGCGAGGGAATACTAAATTACGAGTACATTGAGCACACGGCTGCCAGTGTAAAGTAATTTACAATGTGCACGCTGCTGCCATTGTAAGAAATTGGAAAACAGATTTTCACGCAAAATCAGTTTCAGAGATGAAACTTCGTCTGAGTTGAAAGCGGACGAAAGAAAAAAAAAAAAAAAAAAAAAAAAAAGTTATGTAATATTTTCTATATCATTTGTCTATATCATTTCTCTCTCTCTCTCTCTCTCTCTCTCTCTCTCTTGATAAAGGCCTTTTGGTCGAAACGTTGCTGTTTATCCTCACTGTTTCTGTATTTTGTAAAACTATAGTACTTTGTTTTTACGTGTTTAGCTATATATATATATATATAGTGGACGTATGCAGCTTAAGCGGTACTGAGCTCAGTCACAATCGAAGGGTACCTGGTTAAACACCGCGGCAGGCAGTTTGGAAGCAAATTCGTTCCCGTGGATTTTCATCAACCGTAAAAAAAAAAAAAAGACCGCACCGTTCAGAAAGCACTGGCAAACTACTGAACACATAAGTGGTGCCTAGATCTTCTTCTTCTTTGCGTTCGTTCTTTACGACCAATTTTAATCACGCTTTGTGATATGTTTGATCTTTGCCAAGAACGTGTTACGTTGCACATTGGTTTGGTAGGCCCTAAACGCATAGACTTCGGTACTTTGTCATTAGCCGGCCGCAACTGACAGGAAGTCCTA
Source organism: Arion vulgaris (assembly GCA_020796225.1). Taxonomy (NCBI): domain Eukaryota; kingdom Metazoa; phylum Mollusca; class Gastropoda; order Stylommatophora; family Arionidae; genus Arion; species Arion vulgaris. The sequence continues at coordinate 37,370,879 of CM036769.1, read as the reverse complement.
TTTTTAGAAATTGTCGGAAAGTGTCATCTATTTTTAGATATGTTGTAAATAGTCGTGAACAGTCCACTTTGGGACCCAGGTAAGTCAAGCATCAGGTAAGTCAAGCATTAGTACATTTGTATTCGAAGTTACTAGTATTTGAAAATTTGTGTGACGATACCGGAACTTTGAACATTTGGGTACCATTTCAATTTATTATTTGAGGGTGGAACAATCTCGGTCAATCTTTCTTTGAAAATGAATCCTGCAACGATGAATCTTTTACAGCTATCAGCAATGACTGAAAACAAGGCGAGTAGCATTGAATTTCTGCAGAAGCGTGGTATTCTACATTCTGTCAGATATTGTTCAAAAAACCATGTCATGTCATTATCGATAGGTGCAAGTGCTGAAAGATGGCGTTGCAATAAGACAACTTGCAGGGTGTCTTTTCATCTTAGAAAAGGAACGTGGTTAGAAGGCTCACGCCTAACGTATAGACAGATTATTCTGTTCATATACTGCTGGTCTCAGAATTTAACAACCATAGAATATTGTCTAAAAGAGTTTAAGATGTCGCCAGGTTCAACTGTTGACTGGTCGAATTACCTGCGGGAGGTATGTGCAAATATACTCATACTAAACCCTGCAGTTATAGGAGGCCCAAATCACATTGTTGAGATTGACGAGAGCCTATTTACTAGGAGGAAAAGTAACGCTGGGCGACTTACTCCACCACAGTGGGTATTTGGTGGTATCTGTCGTGAGACCAGCGAATGTTTCATGTTCTGTGTTGTTGACAGAACAGCAGCAACGCTGCTACCCATTATTGAGGCACACATTAGGCTCGGTACTACTATTGTATCCGACCAATGGCGTGCCTACAACGGAGTGCGAAATATTGTTGGATATGAGCATCTGACAGTTAACCACTCCAAGAACTTTGTTGATCCAATCTCGGGTGCACATACACAGAACATTGAACGTCTGTGGAGATCAGCAAAGGAGTCAAACAAAAAAAAGTATGGTACTCACAGGCATATGCTGGAGTCCTACATGTGCGAGTTTATGTGGCGTCATCGCTGTAGAATCGCAGGTATTGATGTCTTCAACGCCATTCTCGCTGACATAGTTGTCTTTTGTCCGCCACAATGAGCACTTGCACTTGCCTTTCGATTCAGACTGCTGGTTCACAAGAAATGCCAGTATACCCACATGCCTTTTTGATTCAAACTGCCCGGTCCTTTTTAGGACCATCCTCAAATATCTCAATTAACATCCAATTTGAATTGCACAAGAGTTGATTTAATATATGTTTGTAAATTCTCTTAAAATGTGGTGTACTTCAGTGTGTAATTATTGTTTTGGTATTATTCGTAGCCCAACAGATAAAGCAGCCTCAGATGCTATCGAGGATTGAACCCACGGCCACAGAGATGTCCACATTGAAGTTATATGCCACGGAAAAACGGTGGTCCCCGCTGGAAAGTTTACTGTTATAAACATCAGGAAAAGTATTAGTTACTTATTAGAAAGGCACATTATCTATATCAGCTGCCCAGGCTAGGTACAAAGAGAGACCTCTTTCGCTGACGATGCTGCCTTAGTTGCCCACAGTGAGACTGCAATGCCTAATCAATAATTTGTCAACGGCATGCGACCTAACAAATATCACTTTAAATGGCAACCATCTAACACCAGTTCAAAAATTCTGCTGTCTTGGGTCCATGGTCACTGCCAGCCTTTCTCTTGATGAAGAAATCAACGCTCTTATAGGGAGTGCGGCTACTACATTCGGCATACTATCAAAGCGAGCATGGGACAACACAAAACTGACATTGCAGACGAAGATTAAAATATATCGAGCCTGTGTAATTAGTTCTTTACTATATGGTTCAGAAACATGGACAGCCTACTAAAGGAGACTTAACATCTTTCACCTTCGATGTCTCCGCAAGATTATGAACATCAGGTGGTACGACAAGATAACCAACTGAAGTACTGCAACGTGCAAATCTGCCTTCCATCATGGGCATGCTCAGCAGTAGACGACTAAGATGGTTGGGGCATGTGAGAAGAATGGAAACCTGTCGCATACCAAAACAAATGTAAACTTTCGGAGGAAGAGACACCAGGACAGACCACTACTCAGATATAAAGATGTCTGCAAAGCCTCAATGAAAACTTTTCTATAGGTCCCAGCACATGGGAAAACTAGCTGATGACAGAGTTGTGTGGAAAGCCAAATTGCGACAGAAAGGGTGCAGTCTTTTGAGAAGAGACTTATGTATGAGCTGAATAACAAGAGAGAAAAGCGAAAACTCAGAAGTTGTCACTGTAAAACACTTGTCAATTGACCGTCTGTAAAGACAAAAAAGGCCATATATATATACTTATTAGAAGCATGTAGCAGTTTAGAAATTTGTTTAGAGAATTAATGTTATGATTTCAAGACACTAAATGAACAAAGAACTCAGTGTGTATTTATTGTTTTTTGGTATTATTCGTAGCCCAACAGATAAAGCAGCCTCAGATGCTATCAGGGATTGAACCCACGGCCACAGATATGTCCACATTGAAGTTGTATGCCACGGAAAAACAGTGGTCACCACTGGAACAACGGAAACAAGTTTGTAGGTATTGCTTTTTATCTCTGCTTATGTTTGCCCTTATTTCTTTTGTTAGAATTTTGCAGGCTGACCTATTTTCTTCCTTCGCTATTCCCTGTGCCTATTTCTCTGTTGCATTAACCTGTAGTGTACCATTTGCAATCCACTCATTCTTTCCGTCTTTTCATCGTGGAACCATATCTTTGGCTGTTCGCAATAGGATATCTCTAGCATGTACAAATGTTGTATATATATATTTCATGTTTCTTTTTTTCCACCTCTAGTTTTTTGCATTTATTTTATTTCTTTTTAGTGACACATTTTTATTTTATGGCAGTTAGAAGTTTATTGCTGTATTCTATATTTAGTATGCTGTGTAGTCTGTTGTATTCTTTGCTTGATAAAGGCCTCTTAGTCAAAACGTTTTTGTATTTTGTAAAACTGCAGTACTTTGTTTTATGTATTTTGTGAATTACAGGTGGTTCTTCTTGAACCGTTTTTGTATTTTGTAAAACTGCAGTACTTTGTTTTATGTATTTTGTGAATTACAGGTGGTTCTTCTTGAACCGTTTTTGTATTTTGTAAAACTGCAGTACTTTGTTTTATGTATTTTGTGAATTACAGGTGGTTCTTCTTGAACCGTATATCAACAAACTCAAGAGCAAACAGGACGTTCTTTGCTATTGAATTTTGAGTAATGATTACTTTGATGTATACTTTTCTAGGCATCACAGGTTTGCAGTAAGAAATTAATTAAGCATTGATTGGTCAGATAGTTGGAATTTCAATATTTTTTTCCTTTTTCTTCAGGTCGTGTCAAGAGGAAGAATGCCAAGAGGGGCCATTCTGGTGTTGGAGGCGATGGTGAAGATTCAGGAGACTAAACATTGACTGCAATTCTCCATTACAAATTTATTCATGAATTATATATTGTGTTACGTCATTGTAATGTGTGGCAGCTTGTATTTAAGGATTTAATTGAATGCAGTTGTATAGCTTATCTGTGTCAACCAGATGTTTTTAAAGGAAATCTCAATTTCAACCTACGAAATATCTGATGGCATCGTTGTTTCATAACCTGAATGCATAAACATCCTGTTGCTTTCAAATTCTTAATTCTTCTGTGGGCTGAACATTTGCCAACAATTAAAAGAACTTTTCTGGGTTTATCATTGAAGAAACAATTTCTTGTAGACACTCGAAAAGTTCTGATGTCATCCATAACTTTGAATTGGCTCTGTAATTCATACACAGTTTTGTCAGACCTTGAAACCATGATTTTAAAATCTTCCAATCACAAATAAAGTCCATTTTTCACTAACTGCTTCTTCAATTCCGAATTTGAGAAATATTTCAAATATTCTTTTCTTTTGTCCTTCTCTGCTTTTTTGTCACTAGGCGTAGCAGGTTTAACTGATGATCGGTTTCCGAGATATGTTGTGGTATTGTGGAATTTTAAGATGTCTGTAACTCCATCAACCCATCTTTTTCTTGGTCTGCCCTTCCTCTTGATGATTCCATTTTCAGGTTGTACGCTCTTGCAACTGGTGTATTCGGTTCATTCTGACCAAGTGGCCAAACCATTTAAGTCACTATTTTTCAATAAATCTAATAGCAGGTGTTGTTCCAACTGTTCTTCTAATTTCTTATATGGTCTCTTCTTGTTTTATTTACTGCTTTCCTCAAGCATCTCATTTCGCATGTGGTAATTTTCCTTTCTTGTTCTTTTGTCAGTGTCCGGCACTGGTAGCACAGTGTTGGTATGAAGATTGCATTTATAATCTGTCCTTTAGTCTCTACTGGAATTGCTGGGTGTTTCAAGATTGGGTAAGCTGGTATGTAATGTTGTTGGCTTGCTGGATTCTAGTTTCTATCTCTCTGTCCAGTCTACTATCAGATGTGAAGATACTTCCAAGGTATTTGAATTCTCTCACCTGCTTTAGCGTTTGGTCATTTATTTGAATGTTAATATCTTTATGTTCTTTGCTTATAGTCATGACTTTTGTATGTTGATCTTCATGTTGTATTTGAGGCAGCTATTGTTGAGTAAGTTTGTGTTCTTGAAGCTGTTCAATATTATTATGGAATAAACACTGGTCATCAGCAAAGAGTTCATTTTGTTGGTCTATGTCTCGTGATGTTTCGTCTATTTTGGTGATACTATCCATGTATATAATAAAGTCATAAGTACGGTTCCACTTCACTGCAGCGGGTCACCCCATAATTGCTCCGTTCCTGTGCCAATGAATATCACACGAAATGCTAACACCTGTGAAATATAATAAAGAGGAGAGGTGATAAACACATCCTTGCCGTACTCCTGATGTTACTGGATTTCGGATATTAGAAAGTATAAATGTTGATGAGAAAGATCTTAGACTGATAAAGAATATGTACTGGCAACAAAGTGCAGCCATAAGACTAGAGAATCAGATTGGAATCTATCATGCGATACAATTAGGAGTAAGACAAGGACGTGTACTCTCACCAGACCTGTTTAACCTATACAGTAAAAACATCATGGGGCATAGAAAAAAAAGGCTAGAATACAGTTGGTGGACAATCTAAGATACACTGACAGAATTTTCATGGCTGCAAATGAACAAGACCTGATGTACATATTATTGAGAGAAAGGATTAAACATGAATATAACGAAAACAGAGGTTATGTTGTCTCTTGTATGAACTTCACTGTCTTTTGTAGCTCACACAGAGGTCCGTGTAGTTTTCTGTTGAGTGTTGTTTCGTTAGTCTTGAAGTATGTGCTCTGTAGTCTGGTGTGCCTGTACACATGGCTGAATTGCCAATCTTGAATTTTGTATCCATGTGGCTACGGAATCGATTGTGTCCTGTTCTAAGGCACAGAATGACAACTTGTTCTAAGATGTTTAATTTCCTGGTATTCCACAGTGAGAGTGTATCCACTGCGCTGTTTAGAAAGTAGAGTCTGTAGACCTGGAAATTTTCTGGACTGGAGTGCTGATTTTGTATCAGTCAAAAATACAACAGGTTCTGGTATTCAACAGTTTCTTAGTTGCCACCTTGAGTGCCTGAATTTCTCCATCATAGTCGTGACAGAATTTCCCAGTTGGTACTCTAATCGCATCTCTAACGTTGTTTGGGTATTCTATGTATACTCCTGATCCTCCATTCTTCACTGCATTTTCTGCTGATCCATCCGTATGTACCCAGGGATCATAATATGGGTATTCTTCATCAAGTAAACTGAGAGTGACTGTTTAGTGCTCATCCGTCCATTCTTGACATCAATGGTCCCATCATGAATTTATCTCTCTGCAGCCTAAGAGGTTCCACATTTGCATGACTTATAGTGAAGATGGTATACACGGTTTGGATACATACAATACAATGGACATTTATTAAACAACTAGAGGATCTGACATTGTGGCCCCCAATCATACACAGATAAAATGAATGTTCTAAATAATGTTAGTAACTGGGTTTGAAAATACATGCAGTGTACCAGATTATGCTGGAGAAAACTACTATACAAACTACTATACAGGATGTAGAATCATACACATACTTTGGTCGCAACACAGGAGGAACAAACAAAGATGTCAAGATAAGGATACAAAAGCAAGGAAACCTTATTACATTGAGTAATATATGGAAGTCAAAGGAGATCAAACAAACACAAAGCTGAGAATCTTTCAATCAAATGTGAAGTAAGTGCTGTTCTATTGTTCGAAGACCGAACGGAAGCATTGCAAGACAGGCACTGTTTTGGAACCGTAGGGGAAGGCCTATAAATATCAGGAGAGAGCTAGAGACTGATATTCAAAGGATAGGTAAAATATGGAAAGAGTTAGAAGGGATGGTAAGAGACTGGAAGGTGAACCTTTGCTTTTTTAAAAATTCTTTGCTGCTAATGAAATCCATTCTTTCTTTTTTTATTTCATGTATCTCAGTATCTTCTTATATCTAGCAATAACGAAATTATTAGAAATATACCACAGATATGGAGACTGGCACTCATGTGCCCCATAATAAAGAAAGGGAAAGACAACAAGAAGGCCACCAGGTAGCCTACAGACCCATAAGCTTAACCAGCTGTGTTTGCAAAATAATAGAGAGAATGGTCAACAGAAAACTTAATTAAATGGTACCTGGAATCAGAGAAACTACTAGTGCCAGAACAAGCAGGATTTAGAGAACACAACAGCACAGAAGATCACATAACATATATATCACAGATTGTTGAAGATGCCTTCCAACAGAAAAAGAAAGTCTGCACCCTCTGGATAGACCTTCAAAAAACCTTTGATAGAGTATGGAAAGCTGAGTTACAAGTAAGTCACTATGGAAGACCTCAATAGTTAAAAAAACTTCAAAACTTGGGGTCCCTCAGGGACCAGTATTGTCTCCCACCTTGTTCCTCGTATTCATCAATGACCTCATACCAGATCTGCCACATGGTGTGAGAACTGTCATTTATGCTGATGACATAGCAGTATGGAGTGTAGAAGAACACATAACTATAGCTAATAAACAAATACAAAAGGTTGCAGGCAACATGGGCAGAGAAGTGGTTGGTGCAGATCAACGCTGAAAAATCGCCAACAGCACTATTCACACTATCAAACAAAGAAAGACAGGGCAGGATAAATACTACTCAGGAACGCACAAGTTCCAATAGACGAGGAACCAAATCACTTAGGCATCACATTAGATAAAAGAATTACATGGGAGCCCCACTTGGAGAGAACAGACAAAAGCAAGAATGAAGTTAGCTATCCTGAGGAAACAAGTTGATCAAGTTGGGAGCTGATGGGCACAGAAATCTACAAATAGCTCACCATTTTCATTTATGTTTCCATGACCATCAATTTCCATCTCTCTCTCATTACCAGTGTTATCGCTGCCAACCTTGACATTCAGGTCTCCCATAAGAATCAGCATGTCATGCTTTTGTACTTTATCTGCAGTTGTGAATAGAAATGTTCTTTCCTCTCCTCTTCTGCGCTGTTCTTCGGGGCATAATACATAATGATGTAGGTCTTCTGGAACTTAACTTTAAATTGGGCACTTATGATGCGGTCAGACACTGGTTCCCATTTCATCAGCCTTTTGGACGCTTCATTTGATAACAGCATGGTCACACCATTTTAATGGGGTCATCTTAATTTTCTTTGCTCGAGTAGAGCAGCGTTTCTCCCGTCCGGAGTCTTGTTTCCCTAAAGGCATTCCATCTTGTTTCACATAATTCTAGCACTGTGAGCTGGTAGTGATGCATCTCTGTCCGTTGGGACATCTCGCAGCGTCCTCACATTTCAAATCCCTATAAAAATAGGCTTCTTCTGCGAAATCAACTTGTAAACCTCTAATTTTCTTCTCTGCGGCTAAAAAATGGTTGGGAACCTATGAATTAGAACATATAAGAACGATCTACCAGACATCACCAAGGATATAATACTCCCAACCCCATAATAATTATACCATAAGAACTACCAGACGCCACATGGGAGAGCTAAATACTCTCCAAAAGAAAACAGTAACCTGTTAATTGACAGAACAACTATATCCAAGCGAAGCAAGATCCAAATATATAAATGGTATAGATGGATCGGCAACTGGAGCAGTGAGAAGGGCATGAGTTAATGTAAGATACCAAGATCAAACAAATGAATCCAACGGTACACCTACTGGAAAATTCGGCTGAGGTACAGGCTCTAAACATTGCAGATAAAACACTAACGAACACAGCAAGCCATTGTCAGTAGATTGTATTCCTCACCGTTAGTATTGCAAGTGGCAAGAGAGTAGCGACCCTTAGACGACCTACCCTCCCGGGTTGTTGTGCGTCCTCTTCCCAGGTTACCGGTCTTTATTTGGACTACCTGGTTTGCCTGCCGTCCAGTTTTGTGTACGGTTTACTCCGCTGGCCTTTGATTGTCCCCAATCAAACTACAAGGCAGTAGTAGTTCCTGCGAGCGGAAACGCACACTGGATTCAAGCCTCTGCTGGGCTTTCCAGTTTTGCTTCACATTTGAGTGGTTCGCTCACCCCTACGCTTGCCACGTCCCTTCGTCACTCCACCATGAGCACCGTGCACGTATGCCCTACCGTTAGGACCACCAGTGCATCGTTCGCATGCGTGTTCGCTCTGCTTTGGTGCCTGGCCACGGTGTCTATTAGTTCTCACCGTGCACACATTCACCATGCCTCTAGATTGCCCGGACACGGAGCTAAACTCGGGCCCACACCTCAGAGCTCAGTTTCGCCCTATGTGGGCCCACGTCTCTTCTCTGGATGCACACCTCATCCCTTTATGATTATCCGTTCAGCTTTTCCCATCGGCCGGGAGAGATGTGCATTAATAGTCACTCTGGGATTCCGCTCGTCTGTGTTGCGAGCGGATCTCATCCAACGTGACTACGTCTGCATAACTACCTATACCAGAGTATCTCTTCCTAGATCCCTACCCGCTTACACAGACAAGAACCATAGTCTGTTTCCAGGTTCACAACGTGGAGGTGGGGTATGATCTTGATTAGTGCCAGCTCACTAATCTTGGTGCGGCGTTTCGCCTTTGACCCCGTCTGCGTATCTAAGCTCTGGTATGGATTTACCGCCTATAGTGAAAGGGTCGTAATTCACATAGTTTGCATCGTATTTTACATTTCTCATAATGTTCTCTACATATATGTTGAATACGTATGGGGACAGGATACATCCCTGTTTTACCCCCTTTTGAATTTTGAACCATTCAGCTATTTCACCTCCTATGAACAGACACTTACACAGACTAAAACTAGCTCCATGATCCACATGTGGACAAACAGCCGAACACATCCTGCAAGATTGTCACCTAATGAATCAACTGCGGAAAGAACACTGGCCAACAGAGATAGGTATCAACATAAAGCTGTTTGGAATCCTTGATGAACTAACAAACACAACAACATACATCCAGAGAAACGGACTCATTGTGTAGACCTTGAACATCAGCGAACGAGAAGAAGGAGGAGAATTTTCTTCTTTGCATTTGGTTAATTTTGTGGTTCGTTGGTTGTGCATGGTGTTATTTTCTAAACGCTTGGACGTTTCAGAAACGGCATAACGGACGGGTCGGTATTAAAATCAGTCAAGGGAAGACAAAAATACTACAATATTGATTGAGGGAAGGGGTATAGAAGACGTTGGGGAATTTGTCTACCTTGAAATCCACTGCCATCTCCACGAATACAAAGATGAGGATACTCAGCTCCGATGTGAAACCTGTGTATGACTCGGAAACATGGCGAGTCACCAAGTAAAATACAAATAAAATTCAGACTTTTTCAACATCTGACCCATGTTATGAGGATAAAATGGCGATGGGTCGGACATACCCTACGGAAGGACACAGTCGAGTGTCACTAGACAAGGACTTGAGTGGAACCCGCAAGGAAAACTAAATAAAGGACGCTCTACACAGACCTGGAGACGAAATCTTCTTGAGGAACGGAATAGTGCTCGACTATCCTCGAAGACCGTAAGAAAAGTGGCAAACAACTGTTGATGCCTTATGCTTCACTAGAAGCGAGAAAAATAAGTAAGTGCAAAAACGGGAGTATGGCACAGGAGCATACACAACTGCAGCATAGCAAAATCTACAGGACAACATACAGAACACAGGCCTTAGAATCATCACCAGAGGTCTGAGAGAGAAGTACACAAATCAAAGATCTGGAGTAAACTGCTGGTATTTAGAGCTGGGGACAACGCTGGGAGGGGAGAGAGAGAGGGGGGGATGCTAACGCTTAGAAAATAACCGCAACAACGAACCCACCAAACCAATCAACGAATCCACCAAAACCGCATTAAAGACATATATTTTCCGCATAAAAACACAGACATCCTATCATTATATGATACTACCATACAACTTAACAGTGATAACAACACAATTCCAGAACAAAGACAACGAGGAAAGGAGGAACAAATATATTATAGAAACAAAAAACAAGCAATTAATTGCCATAATGGACCTCAGAGATAACAGAGGCGACGAAAGAGACTATCTACGAAGCGCATACTAGGGCCCGTTTTAGAAATCTCTTCCTGTTCCAAAATTCAAAAATTAAAAGCTTGTGATTGTTGAGTTTGGGATAAAAATTAAAAGCTTGTGATTGTTGAGTTTGGGATTGTTAGCCATTGTTACCCATCTCAAGATGTCAGAACTTAATAAAAAAAAAAAAAAAAAAGACGAAAACGAAAGGAAGCGGTAACTATGTGGCTTGTTTTTCAACATGAAACCCCTAAAAACGCAAATGGAATAAACCGCGAGGGCAGTTTGACCTTTGGAAATCACAGGACAATCCCCGACACGCCTACGGGATACCCGGGGTTTACCCGGAAGTCGTTGTTCAGATCTTTTTGCGGTCGGCTAATGACAAAGTACCTAGACTTCTACAAGTTTAGGACATGTGCATCCGATTTCAGCCAAACCTCCTAAGTCGCCTCTTACGACATGCATGGCAGGTAACTGGTATTCTTAACACCCCAAATTTGGGCCCCGGTAACCACTCGGGCGTGGTGCCTAGATATTCGACGACTCGTTTACTGTGTTTGATGGTGACGTCCAGTCAAGGATATGCCACGATTTTCATTTTCAAACACATACACGCATACACACACACACATACGCATACAGACACACACGCATACAGACACACACACACACACACACACACACGCATTCAGACATCCATACCTACTCAAACCTTTTATTTTTAATTTTTCTACTCTCAATGCGTTACCATTGGTGCTAATCCCTTTTTTTTTTTTTTTTTTAATTATAGAGAAGAGCACTTTCACCGTAGCCTGACCAAGACACTGAATTTTCTAAACCACTCAGTATCAGACTGGCTGGACTAAAGAATCAACCGCTTCAGAAATTGACCTCCAACATGGTGGTGATTGACACCACTGTGTTACCACTACGCCACTATCCGGACAGAATTACCAGAAGAAATACGCACACATCACGTTACGCAGTAAAAATAGGACAATAACCTTCAAAGTTCACGGTTAAGAACTCGGTTCTCACAACACAGGACTTACTCCCAGGAGGGGTGATGAATATGGAAGAGTATGGATGATTAGTTCTGGGGGAGTATGGAATTTCACCTCTAGGTGCGCATGTTTTTAATGTAGCTTTGTTCATGGTATTCTTAATGTGGTAATCCTGGTCAGATGTGGGGGTCTCTAGGCGATAATACGTCTCAAATGACATATCTATGTACCATTGGGTCAGAACTAACAAAGATCAGACTGCATCTGTAATAGCTCTGATAACAGACTGTATAATTGCAGTCTGGCTAAGCTGATAGGGTTTGAAAAGAGAATGCAAACCCGATTCAAAAGTTTCTGCTGAAAAGGGGTTGTTTCCGATCAAAAATAGCAATCTTGTTGCATGCACAATGTAGCAGAGAAGAAATAAGAATTAGAAGGATGGACAGAAAGTAAAAATTTAAGAACTAAAAGTAAACGCGAGGAGAGAGAGAGAGAGAGAATAAAAGTTAGAAGAATGATGAGTAGGAGGTAACAAGAAGGAGAGCACCAAGAAGGAGAAGAGGGGAGAGAAGGAGAAGAATGGCAGAAGAAGGGGGAGGGAAGAAGAGGGAGGGGTAGAAGAACAGGAAGAAGGAGGAGGAGTCGAGAAGAAAGGGGGAGAGGAAAAGAAGGAGAATGTGGGGTGAATAAAGTACTAAGTGAAAGAAGAAGGACAGGGGGAGAGAATGAGGGAGAATAATAAGAAAAATTAGGGAGAGAAGACGAATGAGAATACGGAAAATGAGGGAAGAAGGGAAGACGGAGCGGGAGGATAGAAAATGGAGGAGGAGGAGGAAATAAATAACAGCACATAGAGAATACATCAAGAAATGGAAAAGATAAATGGAGAATAGAGAAATGAAAACAATAAATAGCAATATATGAAGAGAATAGAGAAATGGAGAAAATAAATGGCAATATATGAAGAGAATAGAGAAATGAAAATCGATAATAAATATTCATTAAACAATAAATTAGAGAGCCGGGATAGTATAGTTGTTAGTGGGCATGTCTTGTAGACGCGTGGTTCTAGGATCAATTACCACAGTGGGAGTGAGATATTTTTCTGATTGTAATGCTTTCAAGATCGACCTAGTCTCAAATGGGTACCATAGAAAAAGAAGAAGAAGTAAGAATGGATTACGTGATGCCGACTATCTCCCTCCATATTGTACTCTTCACCATCTTCTGTTTTCTCTAATCCTGATTTGTCTCACAGCTTCCAAGATAAGATGAGATTTCTAGAACTGTCTGCATGCGTTTCGTACATAGTGTCTTTGTCTGTATCTGTTATTTATGTATTAAATCCTGGGATGTTGGCTCCCCAAAAATGATACGAATCTTCTTTTTTTTTCTTCGAACGCTCCATATCGACCCCTTGTTAATCACTCTTTGCGATTTGTGTGTGATCCGAGCCTGAGAGCGATTATACGTTGTTCCAGTTATGCGCCTACAATGAGGACTGCACATGCGATTTCTGCGACGTTTTTTATTTACTAGGCCCCTAACTCAATGGTGTCTTACGACATGCCTTGTAGGTCGCAGTTTTACTATTCTTTGCTCCTCTTGTGGGCCCCAACAACACAAGGGCGGGTCGCCTCTTACGACATGCCTTGTAAGTCACAGTGTTACTATTCTTTTCTCCCCTTGCGAGCCTCGACAACACACAGGCGATACGAACCTAACACCGTATTCCTCATTTACCACACGGTATGAATACTGTTTTCTGAACACTTACTTAAACAAAGAACCGGTTTATAACAGGATCGCTTCAACTGTAACCTTTAGGGAGAAATAGGGTTATTGAAACCAAGCTGATCCAGAAGTATGTTAAATGAAGACATTAAGGTAACAAACGATTGTAAGAATGAACAAGAAAACGTATCACGTCATAGAAATGTGTGTGTGAGTGTGATCATTATATTAAGAATAATATAGGTACAAAAATAAGAAGGTATGGAACTCCTTCTGAACAAAAAACACAATATAAGAAAAAGGTAGATAGAGAGAAAGTGAGAACACACACAACGGGTAACAGAGATAGTGTGAATAGAAAGAACAGTAAATAAAAACACATTTGGAATGTCAGGACGAACGTGCTCACCCAGACGGTGCGAGCACTGCGCAGACAAAAAGGGAGAATTTAGAGATCGTGTAGGATTCCTGAACACAGACTGTGCTGCAGAAATTACGTCACTAATGCATGAAGTAAATATGAGGGGTTTCCCCACATCCAGTGACCTAAATCTGGTTTCTAAATGAACGTTTAATGTGTTTTCTGTAAGTGCAAAAAGGTGGACGATCGTACGAAGAAATGTTTTGTCTCAAACGTTCTTTAACAAACGGTTATCAAGAGCATCTATTACAGAAGAGGCGTATAGAATAATAAATGTCCCAGTACGCATCATCATTGGTCTCTTTGTCTCAGGAGACAATAGGTCTTGCGTCACGTAGTTGCACAGTGACGCATGCCTGGGAGATTTCACAGTACTAGGTTTAAGCATTTAGCATAACCATGTGCCACTGACTTGTTATTTGTATTTGTCGACAACGGAGATCATAACGGTTGGAAAATCAATGGAGTGGCTTCTTCTTCTTCTTCTTCAAACGCTCCATATCGACCCCTTGTTAACCACTCTATGGTAGCTTCCCTAGATCCAACATCTGTCGTCTCTTACAACATGCCTTGTAGCTTACAGTTGTACTATTCTTTGCTTCCCTTGCATCCCTGGCACCACACGGGCGCATGGAGTGGCTAAAGACGCAAACATTCACTCATACATGCGTGTCAGCGACTCTGTGAGCCTGATACAGAAGATCAGTTTCATTTTGGAATATTTTCATTGCATTCCGGACACGTCCATGTGTGTTTCGATCTTCTTCGCAATATCTCCAAAGGTGTCCAGCGACTGACCGTACCAGTTCATTGTTGATTAGTGAACCTACTCATACACCTGTTGTACTATTCTTTTCTGACCACTACAATCAGAAGATTATGTACTAAGTCATTGAATGCAATTAATACAAAACGCGATAATCCAGACACTCACCTTCATCTTTGTGCCAGGTCAGTCTGTGGTGAAGAGCAATGAGAGAGAGAGGATGTACAGGTGAGATATGCTGCGGTTGAGAATAGACCTTCTATTGACAAAATTGACTTCATCAACGCTTTAAGATTTTTTTTTTTTATCCAGAAGCACTTGAGCTTTTCAGCTCTTCGGCTCGGTGCCATGGACATCGTAACCCTTCGGTTCGGTGCCACGAACACCGTAAATCTGGGGAATCTGTGGCTTTTTCTGCCATCCCGCGGAATTGAACTCGCACACACAGAGGGATAGTCACCCGTAGTCCAACGCGCTACGAACACGCTGGGCAGACGGGCAACGCTTTAAGATAAAAGACAAGAGCTCTGAAGATTTCAACGAAGAAGGTAAAATGTATTCTTTATCTCGATGGATGCATATCTCCAGACGCATGTCGTAAGAGACGACTAAGGAGGTTTTGCAGAAATCGGATGCACATGTTCTAAACTTGTAGAAGTCTATGCGTTTAGGGTCCTACCAAACCATGTGCAACGTATACACGTTCTTGGCAAAGATCAAACATCACAAAGAGTGATTAAAAGTGGTCGTAAAGAACGAACGCACAAAAGGACACACCTTGAGAAGTAATGATGAAAGAATATCAAAGCAGGCAGTGAAATGGGATGCAAAGGGTTCAAGAAAGAGAGGGCGACCACTGTGTAAACTACACAAGACAGGGGACATTATACAAGAGACAACAACATTTCAAATATAGAACAATATTTTAAGCCAACAAAAAAGATGAAGATTAAGTTCAGAACAAATATAGATGTAAGAATTGACAGTTGGCAGAAAGTCGGTCAAGATAGTAAGTGCAAAAAGAGCAATCTGGTTTAGAAAAGGGGGAGATAATTGAGGTCCAACTTAACGATGAGTGATTATCCCTGGAGGAGGCGAAAGTTTAAAAACAACTTGTTCTTAAACACGGTTAACTGCCATCCAAGCAGCCTGAGACAGACCAGCACTTGCATGTGCTGTTTATATATGTGAGTTGGATATTTGTGTATGTCACGTGAGACCACACCAGATACCCCACGACTGCACTTATTAGCGTTCGATATTATTATTATTAACCGTGTAGTGATAATATTTATTTTCTCTTTCTTATTTTGTGTTCATATCTCGACAAAGCCATGGGCGTCCATACATTAGGGCAAAGGTGGGGGAGATGTGTTCAACACCCCACCCCCACCCACCCACCAACGCCTTCACGAAACATGTTTTCCTGTAAAAGGTTAATTAGTTGTTCTTATTTTATTTTATTTTTTTTCAAATCCAGATGCACTTGAGCTTTTTCAGCTCTTCGGCTCGGTGCCATGGACATCGTAACCCTTCGGTTCGGTGCCACGAACACCGTAAATCTGGGAAATCTGTGGCTTTTTCTGCCATCCAGCGGAATTGAACCCGGACACACAGAGGGATAGTCACCCGTAGTCCAACGCGCTACGAACACGCTGGACAGACGGGCTTGTTCTTCTCATAACACCTACATGTTACATGATAGTTGGAAATATGCTATTGACTGTTGACTAGTTATCGCTTAAACATTTTATAAACAGTTAATATTTCTATATACATAATATCAGGAAGGAAGGCGGGAGGAAGACTGAGGAAAAGGTGGATAGATAACGTAGTTGAATTCTGCCAGGGACTAAGAAAACCATCACATAAGTCACCAGAGAAGAACAAGACAAATACATGAAACTACAACACTGGGTTAACAACCCGGTAACAGTGTGCTGACAAAAGAAGAAGAAAGAAGATTATTTCTCTACATGAAGCCTGGAATCGAAATCTGATCTGACTCTGTTCTCCATTTTCTGTGTAGTAAACTACATCATCATCATCAAGTTGCGTATCCTTTATAGGTCGTTGCTCTCTTTGCAGCACATTTGAAATTCACTCTGTCTCTTGCTAGTTCACCCACTTCGTCGATGGTCATATTCATGGTTTCTTTAATATCTTGTAGCCATCTTCTTCTTGGTCTGCCTCTGCGTCCTGGGACCCTGTCCTCTAGTATTGTTCTTTCCAGGCCATCGTGACGCTTGATGTGACCAAAGTATGTAATTTTTCTGTATAGTATGTTGTTTATCAGCCAATTCTCTTTAACATTTAGTTCTTTCAGGACATCAGAAGTTCTTTCTTTTTTCTGTCCATGGTATTCGTAGGATCTTTCTGTAGCATTTAGTTTCGAAGGACTGGATTTTCGTTCTTAATTTTGTGTAATAGTCCATGATTCACACCCATAAGTAACCACTGGGAAAATGCATTTAATAGACAGCCCAAAACCGCGGCAGTCCAAAAATGGTAAAAATTAAATATACAATCTGTCCAAAAAAACAGCAGTCTTCATCCAATAAAAATATCAAACAAAACGTGATCCCAAACTAGCCCAATTAGGTGGGGAAAACCCGCGTACATAGAAACAGCGCATTCTATTCCCACTCAACTTTGCTAACCTCAACTAATAAAATTCTCATTTATAATTCTCATCGTTCATACTTTCTATTGATTTTTCTTTCTCTCTAACGTCCCAGCTGTTACCTATATCCCTCCCCTTAAATGTATTGTTTCACTCTCTCCGTAAACAAACAAAAAAAAGTCCACGTGAAACCTGCCCTGTAAGTAAAACACAACTATAGCACGACCCAGGACCAGCATGACCTAATTTTTTAATGTTCATTTTCTGTTTATTTGAGCCAATGTATGCCTGGCGCACCTGATCTGCACGCTGTTGAGAGATAGATAGAGCAAAGAGTGAGTACTCTCACGTAAAAAAAAACCAACCCCCATACAATGTGAAGGTAGAATTAGTTTGCACATTTTGTCCGTAGTTGGTTGTGACAGAGCCCGTCAAATGTTCATCTCTTTGTTCCTGTAAATGATAGTGCAAGGGAGTGAGGCAACACATGTTGTGCCTGCGCTGCGGGGGAAGTGATAGCTGGATAAGATAAATAGACTGCGCCATAGTTCTGTTGTATGTAAGACTATGGAATTGTTGTATGCACGATGGGGGAGGGGGAGAAAGAGGCGATTGGGGAGGGAGATGAGGAAGACCAGATGTGGGGAAGAATACAGACAGACATACAGACAAACAGACATAATAGATAGAATGACAGACAGAGTGGCAGACAGAATATATAGATAGAAAAACAGACATAATATATAAATAGACAGACCGTGGCCTCAGATAACATACGGCCGGCGGGCTCAGATAAAAATTCTAGAAAATAAGACCACAAGTGTCGCGTGATCCTCGCAGAATGGTTTTATATCGACTAATTCATTTTAAAAACAATACAATATGTTAATCAAGGTATATTATTATGTTATTGGTTACACTTATTATGTTACATATTAAGTTTAACCAGTGGCGGCTCGTGATCATTTTTGTTGGTGGGGCCAGACAGAAATTTTCGGAAAAAGCATAGTTTCGGTTAGTATATATTTTAATGTATAAAATAATAAATACACGTGACACCTTATTTTTGGTGGGGCCAGGCCCCACTGTCCCTTAATAACGAGCCGTCACTGAGTTTAACTCTAATGAATAGCAGTAGTATTGACATTTTTCATCAATAAGTAATCATGCATGCATAGATTTCGGTAAAATTGTAAAATAAAAAATAAAAAGTATGCAGTGTTCTATCAAACATATATAAAAACCAGCCCCTATTAAACAGGAATTGTCGATTTCCCGTTAGAGCTAGTCGACCTTATGTTACCGTGGGCTAAGTACAGACAGACAGACAGCATATATAGATAGAAAGACAAACAGAATATACAGAAAGAAAGACATACAGAAAGACCGACAGAAAGATAGACAGATAGCCGTCTCTGTCATATGTCCATGGACACATTTCATAACATAAGATCAAACACGGAAAATCTCTGTTAATGCTACCACATATACTCTGCTATTCCCCACACACACATCCTGTTATTGCTACCACACATATCCAAATATGTGAGAGAGTTTAAAAGGGTCTAAAGCCGAAGGATTGACTTCATTGTGCCAGGTTTTATCCCATATGACTCGTTCCCTCTTCGCAGAAATGGCACGCCATCTGCCGAGAGTATTGCACGCAGCAAGAAATCCGTAGGTCCGGCAAAAATCCTAGGATCTCTGGAAAAAAATGTACTGGTGAACATAACGGCGCGGTCTGGATTCGAACGCTCGATCTTCAGAACGCAAGGTAAAGGTCACACTTAGCCACATGAACCCTGCAAGATCTCTTTATCAATGATACATATTGTTAAAATACTTGATTGATATCAGTTTTGATGTTCTGTATTCTGATTTGTTTATGTTGGTTGTACAAGTCGACGTTGTGTTATAATCACAGAAGATGCAGTGTTAAGTTTCAGTTTATTCTGTGTCTAGCAAAACGAAGCGTTTGTGAAAGACACACCTCGGTGCAGCTATTTTTTCGAATAATTTTTTCGTTGTGTTTGTAAAAGCGGTCTTATTGCTAGGCTAGGCAATGTGTGCCGTAAGAAATAAGGGTAAGTGGTTCGAGTCCTGTGTTTGGTAATTTGTTTTTTCCCGAAGTCTCTAATATTTGTACACTGTCTATTTATTGATCATAAGTGTTGCTTCCGCTGGGGCTCTTTTAAAAAATCCTTGTTCTAACGTTCAGTTTAAAGTAGTGTCTCGTCTTAAATCCCTCAACGCTCGAGTGGTTACCGGGGCCCAAATTGGGGTGTAAAGAATGGAACCACTGTTAGCTGCCACGCATGTCGTAAGAGGCGACTGAGGACGTTGGGCGTGGGGCTAGCTACATACACCGTAAAAAACACTAGATGGCTACAGAACGGAGAGCGAACCGAGTAAACGCTGGCTGAAATCGGACACATCGCCGAAGGATAAGCACCAGAGCTCCAAATGGTGCGGAAGATGTGACGTAAAACACACCAATGCTAAAGTTGCATGAATCAGATTTCCACATGAATAGAATTTATGGGGAGATCTGGTACATCGGTCTAGGTGGTGAACGAGAGAAAGAGAGAGAGAGAAATCCCTCAAAAACCGAACAATGAGACCTGCTTCGCTCATCACTTACTAGAAATAAAGTGGCTGTGACAAATTACTTGGCTGTTATTGTCATAGTGTTTGACAGTTACAGTCTCTTCCAATAGCTACTGTTTTTCGTATTTCCCAAAGGAAAACAAAACAGTGCGTGATCTCTTATTTTCCGGTGGAGACACAAACTAAACGTTGTCTGAAAACAACAGGGCTATGCCCCTTATCTCGAAGATCACCCAGAAGAGACAGGTCAGTTTTTTAAGTTGTCCTGCGTCACCATATTAACACACAAGGAACCCAAACGACCACATTAAACTCATGTGACCCCTGTCACAACTGATTATAGTAATTATTTCTGTCAAAAACACTTTGAAAGATATCAAAGAACAGTGTCCAGTACGGAGTTACAGACTACTTCTACGAACAAAGAAATATTGATGTTGTCCTGTCATAGCAATGTAGAGCGAAACCGAAAATAACGCATGCCGAAACTGTTGTGTTGGAAATTCAGAAATATTGCAGTTTCTCTGTAAACTAACATAAGCTGATTGGATCAAATCTTCAAATCGTGAAGAGTGATTTGTAACTTTTCTTCTTCTTCTTCATCCTTCACCTCCAAGTAGGCATAGGCCCTCAACCAAGTAGGCATAGGCCCTCAACCAAGTAGGCATAGGCCCTCAACTAAGTAGGTATAGGCCCTCAACCAAGAAGGCATAGGCCTTCAACCAAGAAGGCATAGGCCCTCAACCAAGAAAGCATAGGCCCTCAACCAAGAAAGCATAGGCCCTCAACCAAGGAGGCATAGGCCCTCAACCAAGGAGGCATATGTCCTCAACCAAGAAGGCATAGGCCCTCAACCAAGAAGGCATAGGCCCTCAACCAAGAAGGCATATGCCCTCAACCAAGAAGGCATATGCCCTCAACCAAGAAGGCATAGGCCCTCAACCAAGAAGGCATAGGCCCTCAACCAAGAAGGCATATGCCCTCAACCAAGAAGGCATATGCCCTCAACCAAGAAGGCATAGGCCTTCAAGGCCTTGCCAACTCTCATGCGCTTGGTTGTGGTTTTTATTGCTAAATATTTTCACTGGGTGGGGTAGCTAATTTCACGCCAAACCTCTACTTTCGCTCGAAGAAGATGACGAATATGATTTGATGTAGCGGGGCAATCATAAGCTGACCCATGTTCTGGGTAAGGAATAATCACATCAGTCGTTAGGGACATATATTATTCTTGTCCATTTCTGCAACTCGTATCTGTTATTGATTTCCGAATGGACAGAACACCTCTCCAGACAGCAGACATTTCTTCTTCTTCTTATGTTCGACCGCTATGAATTCAGGCGCCTGGTGGCGAACTCAGTGCGCCTGGTATGATGCTGCTGAATGATTTTTGCCTGAAAGCATTTTTCGTGTATCCCCCTCCCCTACCTACACCTTTTGCCGCCATACATGCGCACCTTCTCCGGCTTCAGAGGTGGACAGCAGGTATAAAGTAGCTCACTTTTCCCATCCCTTCCCTCGTCCGCCCCTCCGCCCCCAATCCCCTATCGCAGATGTTGACTGGCATGCATGATTTCTGATACCGTGACGTACATGTTAAAGCTACTCCTCACTGTACCATAACCCTCCTCCCTCCCCACGTGTTAAGTTGTCATTGTGCAACGTCAGATTTCAAATTCCTTGAAACACTGACAGAGATTCGTCAGCAATTACCAAGTCCTTCACATCCAACATGCAATAACTGATCAACTCAAGTGCTTTCTACGTTTAGGGGTCTACCAAACCAATGTGCAACGTATACACGTTCTTGGCAAAGATCAAACATATCACAAAGAGTGATTAAAATTGGTCGTAAAGAACGAACGCAAAGAAGAAGTACTTTCTTGAAATCCATCTAAGCCCGCCTGCCCAGCATGTTCGTATCGCGTTGGATTGCGGGTGACTATTCCTCTTTGTGTGCGGGTTCAATTCCGCGGGATGGCAGAAAAGCCACAGGTTCCCAGATTCACGGTGTTCATGGCACCGAACCGAAGGGTTACGATGTCCATGGTACGAGCCGAAGAGCTGAAAAGCTCAAGTGCTTCTGGATCGGAAAAAAATCCATCTATAACACACCGACAATCCTTGTATTGTTGCAAGTCTGTTGCAAGTCTATTGCAAGAGTCTGTTGCAAGTCTGTTGCAAGTATGTTGCAAGTCTGTTGCAAGTTGGAAAAAGAGTAGACTGTAGGAAGAAGGATCTTCTAAACCTCATCCCGCTCGTCTGTTGCCGGAGCTCGCAAGGGGAGCCGCTCGTGTGGTACCGGAGCTCGCAAGGGAAGCAAAGAATAGTACCACTGCAACCTACAATGCGACGTAAGAGGCGACCGATGTAGGCCCTAGGGAGCTACCCTTGTAAATTAAAATAGCAGCACAGAAATCGGATGTGCTGGTCTACTTGTAAACGCATAACTGGCACAACGTGCAATCGCTCTTAGGCTCAGATCACATACAAATCACACAGAGTGGTTGACAAGTGGTCGATATGGAGCGTTCAAAGAAGAAACGTCATCCAGCACTTGCCACCTGAAGAGATGGTGGTTTATAGTTTCATGATGATGTACACATGATGTACACATGATGTACACATGATGTACACACTATGGAGTGTGTTATGGTGGAATTCTGTTCATCAGATTATTATGTGTTATTTGTTGGGTATGCCATGTTATCCGGGGCCACAAATAAGAATTAGAGCAGTGGCGGCTCGTGATCGTTTTTGTTGGTGGGGACTAAAAACACAAATTTTCGGAAAAATCATGGCTTTGGGTTAGGTTATATTTTAATTTATTAAATAATCTTCTTCTTCTTCTTCTTTGCGTTCGTTCTTTACGACCAATTCTAATCACTCTTTGTGATATGTTTGATCTTTACCAAGAACGTGTTTACGTTGCACATTGGTTTGGTAGGCCCCTAAACGCATACACTTCTACATGTTTAGGACATGTGCATCCGATTTCAGCCTAACCTCCTTAGTCGCCTCTTACGACATGCGTGGCAGGTAACAGTGGTTCTATTCTTTGCACCCCAAATTTGGGCCCGGTAACCACTCGGACAATTAAATAATAAATACACTTTACACATTATTTTTGGTGGGGCCCGGCTCCTCTGGCCCTTAATGACGAGACGCCACTGAATTATAGAATTAAAGAATTTTGGACATATACTAAGACACGAAGGGTTGGAGAAGACCATTATGTAAGGAGACGTCCCGGCAAAGAGGAGAAAATGAACATCACGGAGAAGATGGATTCATGATGTAACTGACGATGCGGGTCTGCAGAGTAATCTGGACATCTAGACTATGCGAAAGAGAAATTCTGAATTACTCTTAGACTGGCCCTAAGTTCTACTCAGGACAAACTATTTGATGATGTGTTTCGTTCGGAGTCTAAAAATGGTATTCTGATCTCTCTTGTAGAATCTATCTGGATAAATGTGTTCCCCTTTTGATCGATAAATGACCCAATAGAAATGATATGTCCAATTACAAATAATAACGTCACAAAACTATGACGCAGGAGGACATCATACTCGTTCAACTAAGAAGTCACCACAACTTACTCCACACACACCTAGGTTACACCTGACTCCACACACCTAGACT
Source organism: Arion vulgaris (assembly GCA_020796225.1). Classification (NCBI taxonomy): domain Eukaryota; kingdom Metazoa; phylum Mollusca; class Gastropoda; order Stylommatophora; family Arionidae; genus Arion; species Arion vulgaris. The sequence goes on along the minus strand of CM036769.1, from coordinate 37,347,474 downwards.
ACATCTGACTCCACACACACCTAGACCACATCTAACTCCACACACACCGAGACCACATCTGACTTCACACACACCTAGACCACATCTAACTCCACACGCACCTCGGACACACCTGACTCCACACACCTCGGACACACCTGACTCCACACGCACCTAGGACACACCTGACTCCACACGCACCTCGGACACACCTGACTCCACACGCACCTCGGACACACCTGACTCCACACGCACCTTGGACACACCTGACTCCACACGCACCTAGGACACACTTGACCCCACATGATCCTAGAACCCACCTTACTCCACACACACACCTAGGCTACACCTAACTCCACACACAACCAGGATACACCTGACTCCACACACACCTAGGACATACCTGACTCCACATACACCTAGGACACATCTAACTCCACACACACCTAACTCCACACACACCTAACTCCCCACACACCTAACTCTACACACACCTAACTCCACACACATCTAACTCCACACACACCTAACTCCACACACACCTAACTCCACACACACCTAACTCCCCACACACCTAACTCCACACACACCTAACTCCACACACACCTAACTCCACACACACCTAACTCCACACACACCTAGTACACGTCTGATTTAATAAGCAACTAAACAAAATAAATATCTCACATGAGTCGTATTGTCACAATCGCTATTATCCACTTGATTTATTCAAACGAGCACTGCCCACATAGCAATGACTCATCGCAAGCAGACAGACACAAAGCTGTTACCCAAGCCCCTAACAATCGTAAATATCAACTAAACTACAGCACAGCAGTTACACAGCATCAACTACACTACAGCACAGCGGTTACAAGTTACAAAACATCAACTACACTACAGCACAGCGGTTACAAGTTACAAAACATCAACTACACTACAGCACAGCGGTTACAAGTTACAAAACATCAACTACACTACAGCACAGCGGTTACAAGTTACAAAACATCAACTACACTACAGCACAGCGGTTACAAGTTACAAAACATCAACTACACTACAGCACAGCAGTTACAAGTTACAAAACATCAACTACACTACAGCACAGCGGTTACAAGTTACAAAACATCAACTACACTACAGCACAGCTGTAAAAAAGCATCAACTCTCGCCTGTGTGGTGCCGGGACCCAAAAGGGGAAGCAAAGAATAGTACCACTGCAACCTACAATACATGTCGTAAGAAGCGACTGATGTAGGCCCTAGGATACTACCTAGTAAATGAAAAGCAGCGCGGAAATCGGATGTGCTGGCCTACTTGTAAACGCATAATTGGCACAACGTACAATCGCTCTTAGGCTCAGATCATATGCAAATCACACAGAGTGGTTGACAAGTGTTCGATATGGAGCGTTCAAAAAGAAGACACAGCATCAGCTACACAACAGTACAACAGTTACACATCATCAGCTACACAACAGCACAGCAGTTACAAAGCGTGTCGATTTTTTTGGATTTTTTAAAAACTTGATTTTGTTATAGAAGATTGAACCATGTCAGCTGTACAAGTTCGAAACAATAGCGACTAACATATTTAATTAATTGATTGATTGAATGATTGATTGATTGATTTTTGTTCGTTCACACGCTATGACTTCAGGCGCAATCCGGGCGCTTAATATGGCACCTCTGATTACTTTTTGCGTGAAGACTTGTTTTTTTCTTCTCATCAGTGTCCATCGCCATTCAGGCGAGTCTTACTTCGATTTCTGAGGTAACTGTAATTTTTTTTTTTCCCGATCCAGAAGCACTTGAGCTTTTCAGCTCTTCGGCTCGGTGCCATGGACATCGTAACCCTTCGGTTCGGTGCCACGAACACCGTGAATCTGGGGAATCTGTGACTTTTTCTGCCATCCCGCGGAATTGAACCCGCACACACAGAGGATAGTCACCCGTAGTCCAACGCGCTACGAACACGCTGGGCAGACGGCTGACTTGTAATTTAGATCCCCAAGTAAAGGATCAGGAAATATTGTAGACGAACCGCGTACGCACACCGGTGGCTCTTTTGGAACCATGTTGGCTTCGAACCCAGGAAATGACACAGAACGTGGTTACTAGCCAAGTGTGTTATCCACTTCGCTATCTACGCCTGATTGATCGGTTGATTAATTTGATTGATTCTTCTTTGAATGCTCCATATCGACCACTTGTTAACCGCTCCTTGTGATTTGTTTGTGATCTGAGCCTAAGAGCGATTGTACATTGTGCCAGTTATGCGCCTAGAAGTAGGTCAGCACATCCGATTTCTTCGATGCTTTTATTTACTAGGTAGCTTCCTAGGTCCTATACCAGTCGCCTGTTACGACATTCCTTGTAGGTCGCAGTGTTACTATTCTTTGCTTCCTTTAAGACCGTGTCGTCACAAACATACCCGCGCAAGCTATGAGAAACCCTCGAGAAATGTCTACTGACTTGCAGCTGCATAGAGGCAACCCATCTTATAGTGTAGACTGGGCACATGCAGCCGACCACAAAGAAGAAGAAGAAATATAAAAAGCTCTTTACAGAACTAGAACCAGAATCACTGCATTCTGAGTAGACCAATAAGCGCTCAGTATTGCGCAGCAGATGGTATATTTTTCTCCTTCACCCGTAGGGAGACAAGATCCGCAACCAAGGTTTGCCAAGCCCTCCTATCCAAGACCATCTTTTCCAGAAATATCTATTCTCTCTACATTCTCTTGCAATTCGCTTCCAACTCCCGTCTTCGTGTGTTCCTTGGTCTTCCCTTACTTATATTACCCATGGGGTTCCATCGTAGGCCTGTCTTGTGATGTTGCCAGGAGATTTCGTCAGTGTGTGTCCTCCCATCCATCGCCACCTTCTGCTCCTTATCTCTTGTTCCACCTGCAGTTGTTCCACTCTATCCCACAGTTCTTTGTTTGTGATCCTGTCATACTATCGCAGATGAAGTATCCTGCACAGGCATCTATTTGATTAATGTCTGCAACTTTTGGTGTTCCCTTACTTGCTCTCCATGTCTCCGCTCCATATTGAAGGACAACCTTTATATTTGAGTTAAGTATCATTATCCTTGGTGGCGTATGTGGCCTAGGGATTAGTGACTCGGTTGCCCGAGTGGTTACCGGGGTCCAAATTTGGGGTGTAAAGAATAGAACCACTGTTACCTACCACGCATGTCGTAAGAGGCGACTAAGGAGGTTTAGCTGAAATCGGATGCACATGTCCTAAACGTGCAGAAGTCTATGCGTTTAGGGGTCTACCAAACCAATGTGCAACGTATACACGTTCTTGGCAAAGATCAAACATATCACAAAGAGTGATTAAAATTGGTCGTAAAGAACGAACGCAAAGAAGAAGAAGAAGTGACTCGGTCTATTAACCCCGACGCTCTGAGTTCGAATCACGATGCGGACAGTTTGGTTGCAAAATTGTTTGCGTTGATTTTAACAAAAGGACGATGGCACCACCCGTTCAGAAAGCAATGGCAAACTACTGAACGTATAAGTGGTGCCTAGAAAAATAACGACTCGTTTACTGTGGTTGATGGCTACGTCCTTTAGGATATGCCACGATTTTCATTTCACCATTATCTTAGTTTTTAATCCTTAATCCTTATTGAGCTTCACATGTTCGTCAGAATGACAAATACTGTTCTTGCCTTTTGTGTGTAGGGTAAGTATATATATTGTATTACCACATCCAGAGGCGGCTCGTCATTAAGGGCCAGTGGGGCTCGGCCTAACTAATAATCGAAAGGGGGAATAACTTCCCGGAATAGTAAATGCTAAAAAAACATGATTTTTCCAAAATTTGTGTCTGGCCCCACCAAGAAAAATAACCACGAGCCGCCACTGACCACATCCCATCTGTATACATGTGTCCTACTCCTATTTTGCCGAAACTACCGACAACAGAGCACGATCTCAGTATCACCCCCGACAGTTTTGTACATAAATCTTGCGTTATGTTAATGTAGGCCCTAGTTTTCTCTTGTCTTTCTTACTACAATAACAGAGATCATACACACTACACATTTAATGACACACAATCGTACAATCTACAACACACACAGAAAGACATAAGTAGGTCGACGACCTAATCCAAAATGACTGCGACTGATGAAATAGATCTGGGACATAAAGTGTTAAAAAAAAGAGTTTCAAGTACCGGGGTCATGAACAGAGCAAGTCTGTACACATTTTTACCTAATCTGTGACCTATGCTTTGATGAAGTATCATATTCTCTTAGTGTTGTGACATTCTGCTACCTATTGTCAAACCAATTGTCTCAATCTTAACATGCGTCAGCGACAGTTGGAAAATGACTAAAGATATTCTTTTTCTGCGTTCTCACTAGGTTGGGATTTCGGATTCTCTAAAAAGGCAGCCGTCTGCCTCAGATTATGAGCCACGCCAAAGTTTGTCTTGGACGCTGGTGTAAGTGGGCCACCTCTTTCTTCTCAAGTCTGCATACTGGGGCAGTTCTGTAGGATATAATTCCTAAGATTTCTGCTTCCCCGTTTGTGCAGACCTCTTCCTGCAGTAAGTTTTGGTCACCATCATGATATATGTCCACCATCATGAGGAATATATAATATATTCTCTTAGATATTAGTTAAGAAAATATGAAGAAGAAAAAGTCTTTTAGAACGGATGATGAAAATTGACTAGCCCATGTTATCTCCTTCTTCTTCTTCTTCTTCTTCTTCTTCTGCTTGTGATTGCAATTTGAATTATTCTCGCCCGAGTGGTTATTGGGGCCCAAATTTGAGGTGTAAAGAATAGAACCATTGTTACCTGCCACGCATGTTGTAAGAGGCGACTAAGGAGGTTTGGATGAAATCGGATGCACATGTCCTAAACGTGTAGAAGTCTATGCGTACCAAACCAATGTGCAACGTATACACGTTCTTGGCAAAGATCAAACATATCACAAAGAGTGATTAAAATTGGTTGTAAAGAACGAACGCAAAGAAGAAGAAGAAGATGACGTGCGGTAGTTTGTTATTGCTTTCTGAATGGTGAGGTCTATTTTTACAGTCAGTAAAAATGGAAGGGAATTAGTTTCCTTCCAAATTTGCCCGCCGCAGAGTTTGAACCTGGTACATTCGGGTTGTGATCTAGCTCACTATCGTTTAAGCTACAGACATCATTACAACTGATAAAAAACTTAATAAAGTCAATTGATATATTTATTAATGAAGAGAATATGAAGTGAGTCGTAAACATATATAATAGATTTATTGATAACATACAAGGGGAGATTTCATGAAAGAAATTACAAGCAGATATCTAGGCTGACATTTTACGCATGTGACTCTTCTATGGTGGCGTCTGTGGCTTAGGGGACAGTGACTCGGTCTTTTAACCCCGACGTTCTGAGTTCGAATCACGCTGCGGACAGTTTGGTTGCAAGTTGTTTCGCGTGGATTTTTACAAAAGGACGATAGCATCACCCATTCAGAAAGCAATGGCAAACTACTGAACGTAATAATGCCTAGAAAATCACAAACAGCGTTAAAAAGCTGGGGTTGTTTCGTAAAGTCCTGTAAAGGATATGCAATTAAAGCAGGGACTGTCTATGACTGTCTCAGGAAGGAAGGTGAGAGGAAGACCGAGGAAAAGGTGGATAGATAACGTAGTTGAATTCTGCTAGGGGAATAAGAAACCCATCACACAAGTCTCCAGAGAAGCGCAAGACAAATACATAAAACCACGACACTGGGTTAACAGCCCGGTAACAGTGTGCTTACAAAGAAAAGTAAAGTAAAAGGAACCCTTTCATACCTCATGGTATATAGGTCAATACAGTGTTAGGCCTGTATTTTCATTGACCGTCGGCACACGATGGATGATGTGGTCAGCATCACGCCGGCCGCCTTTACTTCCCAGAGCATGTCTGGTACCCAGTTGAGGCTGGGTTGACCTGTGAGCCGTCGTGGTCGGGAACAATTCCACTCACATTGCGGGAGCTGAACCCAGACCACCAGCCTTGCGAAGCGAGTTCACTAACAACTACGCTACAGCGGCTCACGCTTACAAAGAAAAACAACTTCTATATGTCTTCAGGTGGCCTTTGTAAGGAGAGCACTTGTCATCCCACGTTGGTTGTAGGAATATTGGTAGTAGGTATGTTGGTAGTACTGCTAGGAGCGAATGTCTAATTACTGGTAGTGATTGGGACGCTACTGGTTGCAGTATTGGTATTGATTTTGGTAGTACCAATGGCGGTAGTACTGATGGTGGTAGTACTGATGGTGGTAGTACCGATGGCGATAGTACCGATGGCGATAGTACCGATGGCGGTAATACCGATAGCGATAGTACCGATGGCGATAGTACGGATGGCGATAGTACTGATGGCGATAGTACTGATGGCGATAGTACTGATGGCGATAGTACTGATGGCGATAGTACTGATGGTGGTAGTACTGATGGTGGTAGTACTGATGGTGGTAGTACTGATAGATATGGTCTAGTCCAAGTTGTGATGGCGCGTTTGATAACATAATTATTATAACAGATCACTACAGTGAAGTTTGTACAAGAAACAACGTTGAATATATAGACAATATTTCAAGCCAACTAATGGAAGGATACTCTCTCTCTCTCTCTCTCTCTCTCTCTCTCTCTCTCTCGCACGCGATCCCCGCCTAGACTGATGAACCAAATCTTATCATGAATTTTACTGTTGCTTTTAGGGACTCCGTCCCTCCGTACAGCTTCTCGCGATGCTCTGTGGTATCGGGCCACGTTTCTTTTCTCAGGGCTGGTAACAGCTGGCAGCCTTGCAGTATGTGCTCTGTCGTCACGTCTGCCTTTTCACAGTGGCACAGGCTAGTTGTGCCAATCTTAAATTTGTTAAACATATGGGCCCGGAGTATGGAAGGCTACAAGAGACAGCATTGAATATATAGACAATATTTCAAGCAAACGAAAGGAAGGAAGGATACAAGAGACAACGTTGAATATATAGACAATATTTCAAGCGAACGAAAGAAAGGAAGGATACAAGAGATAACATTGAATATATAGACAATATTTCAAGCTAATGAAAGGAAGGATACAAGAGACAACATTGAATATATAGATAATATTTCAAGCTAACGAAAGGAAGGATACAAGAAACAACATTGAATATATATAGACAATATTTCAAGCTAATGAAAGGAAGGATACAAGAAACAACATTGAATATATATAGACAATATTTCAAGCTAATGAAAGGAAGGATACAAGAAACAACATTGAATATATATAGACAATATTTCAAGCTAATGAAAGGAAGGATACAAGAAACAACATTGAATATATATAGACAATATTTCAAGCTAATGAAAGGAAGGGTGATGTCACTAATATGAGGAATTGAAACATATGTTGACAACCTCCATAAATCACACTCAATTTATCCCATCACTCTATTACATAGTTTGTCCGTAGTCTATACTGTAATCTACAACGCGTGTTTCGTCATATGGAACAAACATCTCAAGGGCACAATCGCGAACAATTTGACATTTGGGGTGAAATTATCAACCAGCTTTGAAGACACGGCAATCAAGACAAGAAGGCATTATCAAAGTTCAAAGTTTGAGATCTGTTTATGCACTGACCCTATTTTCTACGCTATATTTGACTGCTAACAGTGTGTATAACCTTCGCGTACGGGAAACCTTGGCGAACTGAACTAATCCGGTAATGTCTGCCTGTTGCATACCGGCATGTCGACCTACTTTCTAAAAATCACTGTTATGTCCGTGGAAGAACAATGTTTTAGCAATATTTTAGCTTAGATACTCCTTGAAGATCACCCCATTCTTATCAGTTGTAATTATTTTTGCTTTCTTTTCGTATAAGGCTCAAATTCTGTCCAGCTGTGTCCATACACACAGCGATAGTTTTACACGTGTATGTTCATATCACGTGCTTGCCGGTGCTATTTTAGGCAGTGTTCGTAAATCCGATCAATGATAGACGGGGTTAAAAGTAGTCCCGTTGAATAAATTATCATAATAAGCCGGTGAACGAACGTGGTGGGTGCGTGGCAGGATGCTATGAAGTCACCGGTTAGTCAGTGGAGAATCTACAGAATAGAAGAATTGCACAACGCGTTGAGACACGGCAGACGCATTCCTAGCCACAATGAGATCTTGTCTGCAGTTTTTGTACTTTGCTAATTCTAAATGTATTCGTTGTGGTAAAGTAACACGTCGCTCGGGCTCATACGTACATCATACAAAAGATGCAACTCAGATAACGAGACAATAATTGCTAAGAAAAGAAAGATTACAGAAAGTGAAAATCGGTTTCTGTAGTAAATCACTTCAAGTAAATCACTTGTAGTAAATCACTTGTAGTAAATCACTGTAATTTTTCAGCCCATCTTGTCGTTTGGATTCTAACCACATATTGTAAATAAACAAAACAAACATAGAGATCGCTGGAGCGACGGAGATGAGGTAGTCTTCTTCTTCTTTTGTCAGCACACTGTTACCGGGTTGTTAACCCAGTGTCGTGGTTTTATGTATTTGTCTTGCGCTTCTCTGGTGACTTGTGTTGTCAGCACACTGTTACCGGATTGTTAACCCAGTGTTGTAGTTTTATGTATTTGTCTTGCGCTTCTCTAGTGATTTGTGTGATGGTTTTCTTGGTCCCCTGGCACAATTCAACTACTTTATCTATCCACCTTTTCCGCGGTCTTCCTCTCGCCTTCCTTCCTGATATTGTGTTGTGGAAAGCTTCATAGGCAGTTTGGTCTGTTCGCATTCTTACTGACTGTGTATTGCCGGTGCTTGCATCTGGAGCAAAGAATAGTAACACTGCTACCTACAAGGCATGCCGTAAGAGACGACTGAGGGCCTAGGAAGCTACCTAGTAAATAAAAGCTTTGCAGAAGTCGGATGTGCTGGTCTACTTGTAGATGCATAACTGGCAGAATGTAAAATCTCTCTTAGGCTCAGATTACATACAAATCACACAGAGTGGTTGACAAGTAGTCGATATGGAGAGTTTTAAGAAGAAGAAGAAAAAGAAGTATGTGATCTGAGCCTAAGAGCGATTTTACCTAGTGCAAATTATGCGCCTACAAGTAGGCCAGCATCTCCGATTTCCGCGACGCTTTTTATTTACTAGGGTAGCTTTCCAAGGTCCTACATAAGTCGCCTCTTACGATATGCCCTGTAGGTCGCAGTGTTACTATTCTTTGCTCCCCTTGAGAGCCCTGTCAACACACAGGCATCTTCTCTCTATTCTATCAGCATAGCTTGCCCGTCTGCCCAACGTGTTCGTAGCGCTTTGGACTACAGGTGACTATCCCTCTGTGTGTGCGGGTTCAATTCCGCGGGATGGCAAAAAAAGTCACAGATTCCCCAGATTTACGGTGTTCGTGGCACCGAACCGAAGGGTTACGATGTCCATGGCACCGAGCCGAAGAGCTGAAAAGCTCAAGTGCTTCTGGATCGGATTTAAAAAAAAATATGCATAACTTTCGCATCCTGGTTTAAGTATCTATGAATATAATGTGAACAATGTTTTTGAGAGCCCTACCAGGATGTACATCACAACCAACACAAACCGAGCACAGAACACACCACGTAAAGCTTACCTTAGGTTGAGGAATGCTACATAGGGGAGAACAGTGGCGGCTCGTCATTAAGGGCCTGTGGGGCCGAACCCCACCAAAAGCAATGTGAACGTGTATTTATTGTTTTATAAATTAAAATATAACATAATTCAGAACCATGATTTTTCCAAAAATGTTTGTCTGGCCCCACCAACAGAAATGATCACGAGCCGCCACTGGAGAAGAGGAAACAACCACAGACATAAGGGACGGACTCTACTACACACAATTATAAACTATTTCAAGTTAGATATCTCAGCTCAAATTATGTATCTCGAGATGTTGCCATTATAATTGAAACATGCATAGAATACACTATTCACAAGGGCGTGTACTAGAGTAGAAACTTGGACATGTCTATCTTACATACATACATATACACCAGTGGCGGCTCGTTATTGTTTGTGGGGCCAGACACAGATTTTCGGGAAAATCATGGTTTTGGGTTAGGTTATTTTTTAATTTATTAAATAATAAATGCACGTTACGCATTATTTTTTGTGGGACCCAGTCCTCTGGCCCTTAATGACGAACCGCCACTGATATACACAAAAGCACGCACCTATAACATATTCATGACATTTGCAGAACGTTATTATCATCACAGCTCGCCTTTACGTCCCATTTGAGATTACTAGGAGTTCTGGCATTGGCAGATGTATAGCAGAAATAAAGAGCAAAATATGACATGCCAAAGCATCGTTCCAGAAAATTAGAAGCATTATATGCAAGAAGTCATTGTCAGTTTAGATCAGATTGAGAGTTTACAGTGCTACACACCTGTGTGGTGCCGGGGCCTGCTAGGAAAGCAAAGAATAGTACCACTGCAACCTACAAGGCATGTCGTAAGAGACGACTGATGTAGGACCTTGGGAAGCTACCCTAGTAAATAAAAGCATTGCAGAAATCGGATGTGCTGACCTACTTCTAAGCGAATAACTGGCACAATATACAATCGCTCTTAGGCTCAGATCACATATAAATCACACAGAGTGGTAAACAAGTGGTCGATAGAGAGCGTTTGAAGAAGAATACTACAATGCTACATAGAATCGCATTGGCATCAAGTGCTTTTAACTAAGAGCGATCGTGTGTTGTGCCAGTTATGCGCCTACAAGTAGGCCGGCACATCCGATTTCTGCGACGCTTATTACTAGGATTGGGCCGAAGAGCAAGAGCTCAGGTGCCGCTGGATCAATGAAGAAGAAGAAGATTTACTAGGGTAGCTTCCCTAAGCTCTACCTTAGTCGACTCTTACGACATGCCTTGTAGGTCGAAGTGTTACTTCCCTTGCAAGTCCCCGAAAGCACACGAGCGTATTTTTTCCTCAATCTGTTGTATCCTGTTTGGAGTCTGCTGTGTACAATCGCAATCCTCCACCTTTGACTTCTTGTTCCTATGTGGCCACACAATCATTTTTCTTATATTATGTAGGAGATTAACGCCTCCTTAAACCGAAGCACGCCTTTTTGAACCCGAGAACAAGCCTTGTTTTGGTGATATTAGACACCCATATGTTACTGGGGCTCGGAAGGGGAGCAAAGAATAGCAACACTGTGACCAACAAGACATGTCGTAAGAGGCGATGGAGGTATGGGCCTAGAGAAGCTACCCTAGTAAATAAAAATCGTCGTAAAAATCAGCATAACCGCATAACTGGCACAACGTACAATTGCTCTTAGGCTCAGATCACATACAAATCACAAAGAGTGATTTAACAAGTGATCGATATGGGGCGTTGGAATAAAAAGAAAGTTATATCAGAGCGTGTAGGCTGCGAAATATGAAAATTAAGAAGTAACGCCACTCGAAGAATCCATGTTTTGTTGTTGACAGCCACAAAATAAAACAAGCAGACACACATTAATATGATAGTAAATTCCTAGAAGGATAGGGAGGACCCTAATCCTAAAAATACATTCAGATTCAGAAACATTGACCTAGATAGCTAGAAGGCCACGTTCTGTGCATAAGAACAACCCGACCTGACAGCTCGATTGTGCGCTCACGATCTTTAATTTATTTATAAATTAGCTAAAAGTAATTAAGTGCTTTTTTTTTTAATTGTTAAAATTAATAGCAGCTTAAACCGAGACAACAAAATGGGTACACTTTTTTTCTTACTATTTTAATAATACATAAAGGATACATTATACATACAATGTGGTCTAGTGGGATGAACAGGGTTAAATATGTGACAGTGCTATGCCGCAACATTTAGAGGTGGAGTGGCTGGTTTCGGAAATAGTCAGTAACAGTGGCGACTCGTCATTAAGGGCCTATGGGGCGGGGCCCCACCAAAAGTAATGTGTAACGTGTATTTATTATTTTATAAGTTAAAATATAACCTAACACAAAACCATGATTTTTCCGAAAATGTTTGTCTGGCCCCACCAACAAAAATGACCACGAGCCGCCACTGGTCAGTAAATAAGTATGTAGGGCGGGACTCCAGCGAGAAACAAATTACCAGGATTCAAACTACAAACCTTTATTTTTTACAGCATCTATTGCCTAGCTCTGACCGCCAGTGTGTTGCTTGGGCTCGTTAGGGGAGCAAAGAATAGTAACACTGCGACCTACAAGGCATGTCGTAAGAGGCAGCTGAGGTAGGGACACAGGGAAGCTACTGTAATAAATAAAAATTGTCGCAGAAATCAACCTACTTATAGGTGCATAACTGGCACAACGTACAATTGCTCTTAGGTTCGAACAGTGGCGGCTCGTCATTAAGGGTCAGTGGGGCCAAGCCCCATCAAAAGAGTGTGCAAGTGTATTTATTATTTTATAAATTAAAATATAACCTAACCCAAAACCATAATTTGTCTCTGGCCCCACCAACAAAAAAGATAACGAGCCGCCACTGGGTTCGAATCACATACAGATCATAAGGAGAAGTTTAACAAGTGGTCAATGTAGAGCTCATGAAGAAGAATAAGAAGCACTCTTTATTATATGACTCAGAAACATGAACTGCCTACTAAAGGCATTTACCAAAAATTGTTTTTTTGTTTCGCCCGCTATGAAATCAGGTGTAGTCAGGGCGTCCAGTATGGTGCTTCTGACTGGTTTTTGCGTGATGGCTTGCTTTCCCTATCACAAGTGTCTCTCGCCATTCAGGCAAGTTTTCTCCGATTTCTGAAGTACTGAAAGCATGAAATGAAATTCTACATATTTGACCTTCGATGTCTCCGCAAGATTATGAACATCAAGTGGTACGACAAGATAACCAACTCTGAAATAATGCAACGTCCAAACTTGCCATGCATGGGAATACTCAGCTGTGTAACGCTAAGATGGCTGCGACATGTGAGAAGAATGGAAAATAGCCGCATACCCCAGCATGTGCTGTTGTATGGACATTTGGAAGGGAAGAGGCACCAAGACCACATAAAGATGTCTGCGATGCCTCAATGAAGAACTTTTCTATCGGTCCCAACAAATGGGAAAAACTAGCCTAGGACCTTTTTTCTTCCTTGAACGCTCCATATCGACCACTCTTTAACCACTCTTTATGATTTGTGTGTGATCTGAGCCTAAGAGCGATTGTAAGTGGTGCCAGTTATGCGCCTACAAGTAGGCCTGCACATCAGATTCCTGCGACACTTTTTATTTACTAGGGTAGCTTCCCTAGGTCTTACATCAGTCGCCTCTTACGACATGCCTTGTAGGTCACAGTGGTACTATTCTTTGCTTCCCTTGCGGACTCCGGCAATCCACGAGCGTCTGGGGTTTCATATCTTTTCTTCTTCTTCTTTGCGTTCGTTCTTTACGACCAATTTTAATCACTCTTTGTGATAAGTTTGATCTTTGCCAAGAACGTGTATACGTTGCACATTGGTTTGGTAGGCTCCTAAACGCATATAATTCTACACGTTTAGGATATGTGCATCCGATTTCAGCCAAACCTCCTTTGTCGCCTCTTACGACATGAGTGGCAGGTAACAGTAGTTCTATTCTTTACATCCCAAATTTGGGTTCCGGTAACTACTCGGGCGTAATATTTCTGTAAGATCTTCTTCAGTGATCCAGCGACACATAACTTCTTTCAGGACCGTGCGGTATATTTTCTTCCTTTTCGAAACGCCGCCCCTTAAATCTTTTTTTTCTTTAAAATAACCTCTAATTGTTATTTTAATTTCGCGGCTTATGCCGCCCCCATTACGTCACCGCCTGATGCGGTTGCCTCTCTGTATCATAGCACTACACGGCCCTGAGTTCTTTCCCCATTGGTCCAATGATATGCAGGGTATCTGCTTGTGTTTTTAATTTGTTCTTTTGTTCCGTATGATGTGTTCTATTTATCTGGCCTTGGAGGAAAAAAGATCTTCCTGGCTTCATCTAGAGCATAGATTTCCAAACTTTTGCGGCCCATCGCCCACTTTGCACAACATAAACATTGTAACGCCCTTCCATATTATAAAAGTTTGTCAACGCCCCCACATATATAATATTCTCTATTTTCTTTCTGATAAAGAAAATTGATATATATTTCTGTCTTCCATGGTCAATTTTCAAATGATTATATGGACGAAATAGATAATGGATAAAAAAAAAATGGATCGTGTAAGACGGGCATTATATGAATTAAAATGCAGAATTTAAATTTTAAATGATTATTCAATCGCAAGATCACGAAAATAATTTATTTTAAAATTGTTATTATTATTTTCTTCTTTAAGGACTCACCGACCCCTAATCGCCTGAACACCCTCCACATTCTTCGAAACCCACTATCGCCCCCTTAGATCGCTTCAGCGCCCACTGGTGGGCGTTACCGCCCACTTTGGGAAACGTTGATCTATGGCTTGTAACTGTGGTTGAATTCTGTTAATGTGATTAATGTGAATACTAATAGATGAAATATGAACAACACAAAGAAAGTGAATAAACTGTGGTTGAATTCTGTTACTTGTCTGCGAAAAATCTTACGCGTGTACTGGCCGACTACTATCTCGAACCAAGAATTGCTTGCACGATGCCAACAAGAGAATATGGGCACTATCATCCGAAGACGACGCTGGAGATGGATTGGACATGTGATGCGCATGGAGACTGGCTTCGACACGAAAACTGCACTGAGATGGACTCCAGAGGGTAGGTGAAAGTGTGGAAGATCCAAGACGACCTGGAGGAGAACGATAGAGCAGAGTTGAAGGAAATGAATCATAGCTGGAACACAATACAGAGGAAGGCCATGAACAGGGAAGAATGGTGTACGTTTGTTGCTTCCCTAAACGCCAAGGGCGTAACAGGCTAAAGAGAGAGAATTCTGTTAATGTGATTAATGTGAATACTAATAGATGAAATATGAACAACACAAAGAAACTGAATAAACCTGTGTGTACAATTCTTCAAGTGTAAAACAAAGACATGAGTTAATAATGTTTACTGTTACTTAGTGACTGATATCCCAGTCGTGAATGTCTCTCTCTCTGACACACATAAAGACCAGAGCCAACTATAAACTTATTATATAGTTATCTAGAGTTGGATATGCCTGGTCTCTCTTTGTAAGGTGGTTGATGTTGTCATTAGGGTTAGGGTTGGCCATGTGTCTCTATACCTCTCTTCCCGTGTCTCCTATTGCCCATCCTTTCCGCAAAAATTCTTTATTTGTTGTCGTTACGATTTATTTACTTTACTTACTTATGCTTCTCCGCTCCTCGTGGAGTATAGGGCATCACCAGTTGTTCGACACTTTTCTCTGTCTTTGTCTGCATTTTAATGGTTTCCCGGGATAGATAAGCGCCCTTCAGTTCCTCAAGAAGACTTCGCAGCAATGTCTGTTTAGGATGATCTATTTTTCGTTTTTCTTGTGGACTGAACTCAAGTGTTTGCCTAGTGAGATTCGACTGTATCTTCCGTATGGTATATGCCTGACCCATCGCCATTTTCTCCTCTTAGCCTTGGTCATCATGGGTTCCTGGCCTGTTCTTATCCACAGGTCTGTGTTTGCAACTCTGTCATACCATCTCAGTCTGAGAATCCGTTGTAGACATCCGTTGACAGAGGTCTGAAACTTATTTGTGTGTATCATGGTGACTCGCCACATTTCCAAGCCATACACAGATCTCACATTTGAACTGAATATTGTCTTTAGGATTGGCTTAAATCTAAAAGGCAACACGACATTTATCGAGTCAAACACACAACATATCCGTGTTACTGGGTGCACACTGTGCATGGCATACAAATAATACGTCGAAATTTACGGAGTCAACTCCTGAACAAAACTGGGGGCGGGGGAAGATATATATTAATCATGATCCTTATATACCATACCAGCTGGCGTTGGCGAACATGGTATTCCACAAACATCTGTTCCAATATTCGTTTTAATAGTTTTCGATTTCACTCCCATTGTCATACAACACGCATGACCTTCAGCTTCTGCGCCTGAGATCCTATCTGACTTAACAGTATAGATTAGATCACGTGGTGTTGTCTGCAATTTCAAGGTGCGTCTTAATACACATCTAGATCTGGTTGACATTCAACCAGATAATGTATTAAGACAAAAGACAATACTGCATTTTCAAACAATAGCGCTAGATCAAGCGGATGTCAAGACTTCCGTGACAACAGTAGTAAGTCAGTGAGAAAACGTTTTCCCGCTTTGGCACACCTACGTGTCACATAGACCGCCGAAGTGTGCATGTGCTTGTCCTAGATAGTTCAAGTATGCGGGTAGTTTGTTCAATGACTGACTGCGACCATGCAGCGATACTTAATGAGGTTTGTTATGTCACGGTACGGTAGATATTATGAATGAGAATGTGTGAATGTCAAGATGAATGAATCATGAGAGAACTGCATGAATGGATACGCGCGTTCGTGAGCATGGGAATTAAAGAGTGGAGTGGATGAATCAATGATTTAATGAATGTATGATTAAATGTGTTAGTTAATGAACTTGGCTCAATGATTGATTGATTAATTTATAGAAGGCAACTAGTCACAACAGAGATCTTCTTCTTTGCGTTCGTTCTTTACGACCAATTTTAATCACTCTTTGTGATATGTTTGATCTTTGCCAAGAACGTGTTGTATACGTTGCACATTGGTTTGGTAGGCCCCTAAACGCATAGACTTCTACACGTTTAGGACACATGCATCCGATTTCAGGCAAACAACAGAGATGAAGTGTCTACATAGAATACTGGGAGTATCAAGAAGAAACCGGGTTAGAAATGAAGGCATCAGGTCTCGCCCGTGTGTTTCTGGGGTTCTCAAGGTGAGTAAAGAATAGTACCACTGTCATCTACAATGCATTTCCTAAGAGGCGACTGAGGTAGGTGCCTAGGGATGCTACCATAGTAAATAAAAAGCAGCGCAGAAATCGGATGCGCTGGCCTACTTGTAGGCATATAACAGGCACAACGTAAATCGCTCTTAGGCTCGGATCACAAAGAGTGGTTTAACAAGTGGTGGATATGGAACGTTCAAAGAAGAAGAAGAAGGTATCAGGAAAAAAGTGTGTAGCTTTTTTGAGAGCTTGCAGGTTGTGTGTGCTCTGAAAAATGCTAGTCTTCAAGGGCTAGGCAATGGGTGCCGTCAGAAATACAGTTTTGTGGTTAGTATCCTGTGTTAGGTAAATTGTTTTTTTCCGGACGCCCATTAATACTTCTTTCTATTCTATTTCTCTATTCTGTAATTCTGTTTTGTCGTTCAGCGTCCTGTCGAAAAAAAGACACATAGAGCGAGCCTCTCTATGCACCTTGTCTGTCTTTTCTCCAGTCCTGATTTGCCTCACAGCTTCAGGGTAAGAAGAGATTTCTAGAACGGGCTTTTGCGTGTGCTTCATAAACAGCATATTTTGTCGCCTCTGTTATCTCTGAGGTCCACCTTTTTGCGTGACTGGTCGTTTACTTTGTATCCACTGTATCGGAGTAACATTGCTCTTTGTGGCTCACTGTCAGTTGGTAATCTGCTTATATGGCCGAACCATTTAATTTGTTGTTTCTTGATGAAGTTCAGTACTTGTCTAAGAAAATTATGACACTTTTTTTCATCCGCAGGATTGACTCTGATAATTCTACATTGTTCAGTTGACCGAGTATCTAAACACTTAGTTTTCTTGTCTCATCTAGTCCAACTCTGGCCTAAACTTGTATAAAATTACGGGTTCAGCTATTTCTTTATTCTAAAGAAAGAGAAGATGGAGATATGTTGGGCACACCTTGAGGAGAAATGATCAAAGAATATCAAAGCAGGCATTGAAGTGGGATGCAAAAGGTTCAAGACAGAGAGGTCGACCTAAGGAGACCCTGAAGCGAACTTTGCTAAGAGAGCCAGGAAATATCGGTCTCAGTTCCATGGAGGAGATTGAGCGAGTTGCCCAGGATAGAGCGGTATGGAGAAATTACTTGCAGGCCCTATGTAACGTATAACGGTACGAGAGGAATTATTATTATTATTTCTTTACTTCATATCCTTTTGGTTTTTTAGTTGCTTTGTGTATAATTCACATCCTTGTTTCTAATATTTGTATCCCGTTGTTTATTTATGTTACTCGCCCGTGTGGT
The DNA here is from genome assembly GCA_020796225.1 of Arion vulgaris. Lineage (NCBI taxonomy): Eukaryota > Metazoa > Mollusca > Gastropoda > Stylommatophora > Arionidae > Arion > Arion vulgaris. The sequence continues at coordinate 37,329,316 of CM036769.1, read as the reverse complement.
ACCAGGTCCCACAACGGAAGCAAAGAATAGTACCACTGTGACCTACAAAGCATGTTGTAAGAGGCGACTGATGTAGGCCCTAGGGAAGCTACCCTAGTCAATAAAAAGCAGCGGAGAAATCGGATGTGCTGGCCTACTTGTAGGCGCATAACTGACACAACGCACAATCGCTCTTAGGCTCAGATCACATACAAATCACACAGAGTGGTTAACAAGTATTCGATATGGAGCTCTGGAAGAAGAAGAATATATGTAACTTGTCTACTTATTGTTCTCCTTTTCTGGTCTCTCTTTTATAACCTCCATCTCTCTCTCTCTATCTCTCTCGATCTTTGCCTTTCTATCCTGGATTAGGGCATAGGTCCTCAACCAACTGATGCCATGTCTTCCTATCTCTAGCTATCTCCTGCAGCTCTCTCCAGCTCTTCTTTATATTGTTGATCTCCACCTCCAAATCTCGTCTCCATGTATTTCTCGGCCTCCCTTCTTTCGCTGTCCCTGCGGGTTCCAGGCAAGGACCCTTCTTGCTATATTCCCCTCCAGTTTTCGCAAAGTGTGTCCTATCCAGCGCCAGCGTCTTTTTTAATCTGTTTGTTCACTGGAATCTGTCTTGTTCTCTCCATAAGTTCCTCATTTGTGACCCTATCATACCATCTTATTCCCTCTATTCTGCGCAGACACCAGTTGATGAATGTTTGCAATTTATGCGCTATTGTTTTAGTTGTTCTCCATGTTTCTGATCCATACAGTTGAACTGCTTTAACATTAGAGTTAAATATCTGAATTTTTATTCTAGATTTGATTTCTTTAGACTTCCATATGTTTCCCATTGCAATGAAAGCTCCTCTTGCCTTCTGTATTCTTATTTTAACATCTCTATCTGTTCCACCCTCTTTGTCTACGTTGCTGCCCAAATATGTGTATGATTCTACCTCTTGAAGTAGGATTTCACCCAGGGAGATTGAGTTGTCGTTTGCTTGGTTAATTCTCAATATCTTTGTCTTTCCCTTATGAATGTTCAGCCCTAGTTGCTGGGACCTTTGATTCAATGTGTTTAGCTTATCCTGCATCTGATTTCGTGTCTATGACAGAAGGGCTATATCATCAGCGAAGTCCAGATCTTCTAGTTGCTCTGTCAGAGTCCATTGGATTCCATTTCTGGTGTTAGTTACTGTGGTCTTCATAATCCAGTCTATTGTCATTAAGAACAACAAAGGTGATAGAATACATCCCTGACGCACTCCTGTTTCTATTCCAAAAGTATCTGTTAGTTTACCTTCATGAAGAACTCTACATTTCATATCTGTACATGTTGCTTTTATTAGGTTAATAATTTTCTGTGGGATTTCATAATGCCTCATTAATTTCCAAAGGGTTTCCCTATCAATACTGTCAAAAGCCTTCTCATAATCAACAAATCCGATATAAAGTGGGGATTTCCATTCAATACTTTGCTCTATTATTATACGTAATGTGGCTATCTGGTCAGCACAGGATCTATTTGGTCGGAAGCCTGCCTGTTCATCTCTTAGCTTTATATCGATGGCATCTCTCAGTCTCTCCAGGATGACTCTGCTTAGTATTTTCCCAGGTACTGACAACAGCATTATTCCCCTATAATTTTCACACTTCTGAAGATCCCCTTTCTTTGGTAGCTTCACCAGGTATCCTTCTCTCCAGTTTGCTGGTATTTCTTCGGTCTCCCAGATTCTGCTAAATAATTTATACAGTATTTCTGTGGATGTGTTTATGTTGGCTTTAACCGCCTCCGCTGGAAATAACTACTATATAAACTATTATTGTGTGTGCGTTTATAACCTCCTGGGCATAAGTACATTGTAGCACGACTTCATGGCACGGTAGAGCGTCAACATCTGAGTTGATAGCAAACACCAACGACAGAGATTTGTGGAGATCCATGATCGCCTATGCCAGCCGGCACGGCACCTGATGATGATGACTGTGTCGAAATCAAAGCTGTGATATATGTGGTTTTCGATCAAGCATATCCGATTTCGGCTTCTTTTTTCGGGTTCATTTTTACATTCGCTTTGTAATGTTAGGCTTGTTGGAAATTCAACATTCTTCTTCCTCTTTGCGATAGGTTTCTTATGTTTGTCTTCTTCTTCTTCTTTGCGTTCGTTCTTTACAACCAATTTTAATCACTCTTTGTGATATGTTTGATCTTTGCCAAGAACGTGTATGCGTTGTACATTAGTTTGGTAGGCCCTAAACGCATAGACTTCTACACGTTTAGGACATGTGCATCCGATTTCAGCCAAATCCTCCTTAGTCACCTCTTACGACATTGGTGGCAGGTAACAGTGGTTCTATTCTTTATACCCCAAATTTGAGCCTCGGTTAGCACTCGGGCGTTATGTTTGTCTAAACCATGAGATGGGTGGCCTCTAAGAAGCTGCACATCCGTTGGAGTTCCTCATGAGTTCCTCATAGCTTGCTCCGTAAGCTTCGTTCATAAGACCATGTCTCGTTTCGTTAGTGTATGTATGATGAACAGGACTACCGATTGTGCTCTTGAAACTATAGTATTTCTGTATGACATGGTCACTGTGCTGTCTGACATGGTCACTGTGCTGTCTGAGCAGGCTGAGAAATGAAATATAAGTTTTAATATTTCAAACTTTGCCCTGTAGCGTTGTTTGTTTGTTTGTTTGTTTGTTTGTTTGCCTTCTGTCTTTTCTTCTTCTTTAAACGCTCTATATCAACCACTTGTTAACCACTATATGTGATTGGTATGTGATATGAGCCTAGGAGCGATTTACGTTGTGACAGTTATATGCCTACAAGTAGACCAGCACATCCGATTTCTGCGATGCTTTTATTTACTAGGGTAGCTTCCTAAGTTCTGTCTTTTCAAACAAGTTAATCACTCGTTGTGATTTGTGTTGTTTGCGCAGAGAACATTTGTACACTGCACCCCCGTTAGATCCATACGGCATGTATGGCAAGCATATTCTAATTTTGGTTAAAGTGTATGCGTGGTATCATACATGACACCAATTCGTACAGACGAGTAACTGCAATATTTGACAAATAGACAAACTTCACTTTGAAGTACCACATCTGAAGTTATACTATAGCATGATATCAGATCTCATTGGTCATAGAGAAACTGTCAAAGCTGACTCATGCCACCAGGACAGCGATCAGGAGACGGTTATTACTTCAAGTGTAATTGCCGTTGGAGATTTGATGTTCGCAATTTGCACACTCGGCCGCATTTTTTGTCTCCTATCTCAAAAATGACTGGACGCTTGTCCACTTCCCCACCCCCACCTTGTCCCTTCCGCCCTCACTACCAACCATAAAGTCTGGAGTCGCTGCACATTTTTATGTTTTTGTGATTTTTTTTCTGCGAAGAAAGGGGAAAACTAGCAGATTATGGGCAGCATTCATGGGTGTCCTCAAACATTTTTCCAGGAGCGGGGCAAAATGAATGTTTTAAATGTTAGTTGGTCGTTTACTACGCGGAAATGGGGAAGACAAGACTAACATAAAACTCTGTTATCAAGAGGTCATTTTCCTGTAGGTGTCACTTGCCTTCTCTTTCCTTAACGTATGAACAACAATGGTTGCATTAGCCTGCACGCTAGAACAAAACATGGACCAAAAAAAAAAGACTACATTATATATATAGTGCATAAAGTTGGTTATAATTTACATCATTGATCTCTGGTTACTTTAACAGTACGCAGACCCACCAGTGCGGTCCCGGGGCCCGCAAGAGAAGCAAAGAATAGTACCACTGCAACCTACAATGCATGTCGCAAGATGTCACTGATGTAGAACCTAGGATGCTTACCCTCCCCTCCCCCAGCCCTAGTAAATAAAAACATTGCAGAAATCGGATGTGCCAAGCGCACAACTGACACAACGTACAATCGCTCTTAGGCTCAGATCACTAACAATGTCACAAGTGGTCGATATTTAGCGCTCGAAAAATAAGAAAAAGAAGTAGGCAGTCCATTTTAATTAACTTAATGCGGTGAAAATAGTCCAGTTTACACAACTTTCAATTCGATATTAGTCCAACTTCTTTAAATTAAATAAGATAAAAAATAGTCCATATCTCCAAACGTAGATGTTGTAAAAGTATTACATCTGGAGTTATACTGTAGCGTCCGGCGTGAGGCTGACCACATCACCCATCGTGTGCCGACGGTCAATGAAAAATACAGGCCTAACACTGTATTGACCTATATACCACGAGGTATGAAAGGGTTCCTTTACTTTATACTGTAGCGTGATATCAGATTGCACGTGTAGACGGACAGCACAGACAACTGAACAGATCCAGCAAGATTATCCCTTGGGGAATTATCTTCAGAAAAAAACACTGGCCAACGGAGATGTACCATAAAAAGCTGCTTTGAAGTCTCGATGACCTAACAAACACAACAACATACACCCAGAGAACCGGACACCTTGTGTAGACGTTGAACAACAGTGTGCGAGAAGAAGAGACCTGATTCGGCATAGGGAGAACTTCAGAACTGACTAATGATATGGGTCTCAGGACGAAGGATTTTACTTCATTGCACCGGGGGACTGCCTAGAGTAGTTGATAGTAGCTCGGCCTGCTAGCTGTGAGACGCCTCATAGCTCGGGTTCGAACCTACTGTCCGGCATTTGTTCGAGTCCCCTGGTCTTACTCAGGACGGTAACGTGAGTACCTCTGAAGTCGGAGAAAATCTGCCTGTATGGCGAGGGAATACTAATTACGAGTACATTGAGCACACGGCTGCCAGTGTAAAGTAATTTACAATGTGCACGCTGCTGCCATTGTAAGAAATTGTAAAACGGATTTTCACGCAAAAATCAGTTTCAGAGGATGGAACTTCGTCTGAGTTGAAAGCGGACAAAAAAAAAAAAACTTCATTGCACCGGGTTTTACCCCATATGGCTCAGTCCTCTCCACAGAAATGGTACGACACATGCTGAGACTATTTCCAAAAGCACGAACTCTGTAGCTCAGGCAAAAATCTAAGGGATCTTTGAAAAAATGCATCCGTGAATATAATCGCCAGAATTAGAACCTATGACCTTCGAAACGCATGGCAGCGGCTTAGCCACAGAGACGCCTCCCAGACTGACTCATGATATATTTCAGCTTTCTGAAACTGACCAAACTCATGTCGATTTATCCTTACTTAGACTTTTATTTCTTCTAACGCTCCATATCGACCACTTGTTAACCACTCTTTGTGATTTACATGTGATCTGAGCATAAGAGCGATTGTACCGCGTGCCAATTATGCACCTACAAATAGGCCAGCACATCCGACTTCTGCGACGCTTTTATTCTTCTTCTTTGCGTTCGTTCTTTACGACCAATTTTAATCACTCTTTGTGATATGTTTGATATTTGCCAAGAACGTGTATACGTTGCACATTGGTTTGGTAGGCCCCTAAACGCATAGACTTCTACACGTTTAAGACACACGCATCCGATTTCAGCCAAACCTCCTTAGTCGCCTCTTACGACATGCGTGGTATGTAACAGTGGTTCTATTCTTTACACCCCAAATTTGGGCCCCGGTAACCACTCGTGCGGCTTTTTATTAACTAGGGTAGCTTCCCTAGCCCCCTACCTCAGTCGCCTCTTACGACATGCCTTGTAGGTCGCAGTGTTACTATTCTTTGCTCCCTTGAAAGCCCCAACAACACACAGGCGACTTAGATTCCAACTTAGCTTACAAGTTTCTTTGTCTACCTCACAGCTGTTCTCCTACAACATCAGACGATAGTCATTCATAGTAGGGATTCACTACTATCAAGTGCCGTCATTATCGGCTTCATCATGAGTCACAGCGGAAACTAAGCACGATTTCACTCGATGAAACTGTCTGTCACATTATTTGTTAAAAAGAACACAACTGCCTCTAATAATTGCAAGCTGTTTCCGTCTGGTGTTTTCTAAATTCAAGCCCTAGAAGTCGTCTGGAACGCTAGGTTTAAACACTCTTAATACTAGTGATTATAATGAATCATTCGTAGCTACTCACACTCACTTAATAGCGGTTATCCTGGCCTGGTGTAAAGTGGGCGGTATTTTCCAACTGTTCAGCGGGGTTGAGGGTGGAGATTTGAACGTGACCGTGGTCACTGAACATCAAACACAACTATTATGTTAATTTGGATATAGTTGCTATTATTTTTGCCAGGTTCCGGAGTAGAAGAGAAAACCAACGACCAGTTCTTCACAGAACACAATTTATCTGTGTTGGGTGCCGGCTACTCGGTGGCTAACTGGCTAAATATGATATGAGGAATGAAAGTAGCTGGAGTACTGTCGAGACATAATGCAGCCAAACGAGCAACGTTTCAGTCAATAACCCTTCTTTCGTGCAAATAATTGTGTTGAAAATGAAAGCGTTGCTCGATCACTTAAGTAGCACTGACCTATGATATCCTGATGATACAGTGTTACTGTCAACATCGCAAAAAGGGATTGAGAAAAAATAATGGAAGTGCATAGACAGGCGAAAATTAAAATCAATATCTTAATGGTGTAAAAACAAAAATAATGACAACGGAGAAAACCAGAAAGATAAATATTTTCATCAACAGAGAAAAAATAGAAAATGTGAACAGTTTTAAATATATCTCGGGTCACTGTTAACAAGAGATGGAAATAGTATGAATACAATTAACAGAAGAACAAACATGGCCTTACACAAAATTTAACAACTGAAGACAGTATGTAATGCAACTGAAGACAGTATGTAATGGAACTGAAGGCAGTATGTAATGCAACTGAAGACAGTATGTAATGCAACTGAAGACAGTATGTAATGCAACTGAAGACAGTATGTAATGGAACTGAAGGCAGTATGTAATGGAACTGAAGACAGTATGTAATGGAACTGAAGACAGTATGTAATGCAACTGAAGACAGTATGGAATGGAACTGAAGGCAGTATGTAATGCAACTGAAGACAGTATGTAATGGAACTGAAGACAGTATGTAATGGAACTGAAGACAGTATGTAATGGAACTGAAGACAGTATGTAATGGAACTGAAGGCATTATGTAATGGAACTGAAGACAGTATGTAATGGAACTGAAGACAGTATGTAATGGAACTGAAGGCAGTATGTAATGGAACTGAAGACAGTATGTAATGGAACTGAAGACAGTATGTAATGGAACTGATAAGAAAACAAAGTTCAGAATACTTCTTCTTCTTCAAACGCTCCATGTTGACCACTTGTAAACCCCTCTTTGTGATTTATATGTGATCCGAGCCTAAGAGCGATTGTACGTTGTGACCAGTGGCGGCTCGTCATTACGGGCCAGAGGGCCGGCCCCACCAAAATAATGCATAACGTGCATTTATTATTTAATAAATTAAAATATAACCTAACCCAAAACCATAATTTTCCCGAAAATCTGTATCTGGTCCCACCAACAAAAACTATCACGAGCCGCCACTGTTCTTCTCCAACATTTTGTGTCTTTTTATATGTCCAAAATACTTCAATTTTCTTATTTGTAGCATTATCCAACTTTCTTTGAATTTGAGTTCGTTCTGGAGAGATCTATTTGTTATTTTCTCTGTCCATGATATACGGAGGAGACTTCTGTAACCCTTATATTCAAAAGAACATAAATGTTTTTCCACTGCTTTGTTAAATGCCCATGCTTTACATCATACGTTGCCACTGGTAATATGCATGCTGTTTACACCATACGTTGCCACTGGTAATATGCATGCTCTTTACACCATACGTTGACACTTGTAATATGCATGCTCTTTACATCATACGTTGACACTTGTAATATTTATGCTCTTTACATCATACGTTGCCACTGGTAATATTTATGCTCTTTACATCATACGTTGACACTGATAATATGCATGCTCTTTACACCATACGTTGCCACTGGTAATATGCATACTCTTTACACCATACGTTGACACTGATAGTATGCATGCTCTTTACACCATACGTTGACACTGATAATATGCATGCTCTTTACATCATACGTTGCCACTGGTAATATGCATGCTCTTTACATCATACGTTGACACTGGTAATATGCATGCTCTTTACATCATACGTTGACACTGGTAATATGCATGCTCTTTACATCATACGTTGCCACTGGTAATATTTATGCTCTTTACATCATACGTTGACACTGATAGTATGCATGCTCTTTACATCATACGTTGACACTTGTAATATGCATGCTCTTTACATCATACGTTGCCACTGGTAATATTTATGCTCTTTACATCATACGTTGACACTGATAGTATGCATGCTCTTTACATCATACGTTGACACTGATAGTATGCATGCTCTTTACATCATACGTTGACACTGATAGTATGCATGCTGTTTACATCATACGTTAACACTTGTAATATGCATGCTCTTAGTAGTCTGATTAGCCCGTGTGTTGTGGGAGCGCTCAAGGGGAGCAAAGAATGGTAACACTGCGTAGTAACCTACAAGGCATATCGTAAGAGGCGACTGAGGTAGGGGCCTAGGAAGTTACCCTAGTAAATAAAAAGCCTAGCAGAAATCGGCTGTGTTGGCCTTCTTGTAGGCGTATGTCACAACCAGGGGCGGCTCTTGATTATTTTTGTTGGTGGGGTCGGACAAAAATTTTCGGAAAAATCATGGTTTTAGGTTAGGTTATATATTAGTATTCACATATTAGTTATACATGAATTTTGGTGGGGTCTGGCCCCACTGGCTCTTAATGACGAGCCGCCACTTGGTGAATTAAAACGAAAGAACCCTTTCATCAAACTTTATTTTACTACATAACAATTTTCGTAACACGATTATGTCCCCTGATATATTCCAAACATAAATCATAAATCATATTATAAAATTATGTATACCCCCTCCCTCATCATCCCGCTCATTAGTTTAACCCTGGCATCACAGATGTGACCTGCAGTGTTATCGAAGAACTCGTTGGCAGGATTTATGTTCTAGGTTTTAATATGATTCTCACACAAGCTGTCGCAGGACCCAGCGAGTACGATCGTCAAGCAATAAATATTGTATGGTATCGATGATTCTCACACAAGCTGTCGCAGGACCCAGCGAGTACGATCGTCAAGCAATAAATATTGTATGGTATCGATGATTCTCACACAAGCTGATGCAGGACCCAACACGTACGGTCGTCATACAATAAACAGACCGTATTGTATCAATGATTCTCACACAAGCTGTCACAGGACCCAACACGTACGGTCGTCATGCAATAAAAAGATCATAATGTACGAATGATTCTCAAACTCTTTATTGTCCTTTTTCGTGAGACATGTTTGATGATTTCTTCCACAACTGACTCCGTTCTTCTTGTTCTCTGTGATAAATTCAGATACAAATGTTGGTTCATGTTCTGTACCGTATTCTTTCAGCTTAGTTCACGCCCGAGTGGTTACCGGGGCCCAAATTTGGGGTGTAAAGAATAGAACCACTGTTACCTGCCACGCATATCGTAATAGGCGACTAAAGATGTTTGGCTGAAATCGGATGCACATGTCCTAAACGTGTAGAAGCCTATGCGTTTAGGAGCCTACCAAACCAATGTGCAACGTATACACGTTCTTGGCAAAGATCAAACATATCACAAAGAGTGATTAAAATTGGTAGTAAAGAACGAACGCAAAGAAGAAGAAGCTTAGTTCAAATGTACTTCGTCATATTTCGTGGACAGCCATACGTTAAGACAGGGAGGGTGGAGGAAGGGGAGGGAGGGGGAGGGGGAGTGTTCTCTGAAATATAATTTCTTGATAAATCAGTTTTATGCGAATTTGATCTTCTCCATTTCCGCGTAGTCTTCTTCTTCTTTGCGTTCGTTCTTTACGACCAATTTTAATCACTCTTTGTGATATGTTTGATCTTTGCCAAGAACGTGTATACGCTGCACATTGGTTTGTAGGCCCCTAAACGCATAAGACTTCTACACGTTTAGGACACATGCATCCGATTTCAGCCAAACATCCTTAGTCGCCTCTTACGATATGCGTGGCAGGTAACAGTGGTTCTAATCTTTACACCCAAAATTTGGGCCCCGGTAACCACTCGGGCATTCCTCGTAGTTTTTTTTTTTTTTTTTTTCGGCCGCTTTCAACTCAGACGAAGTTTCATCTCTGAAACTGATTTTTGCGTGAAAATCCGTTTTCCAATTTCTTACAATGGCAGCAGCGTGCACATTGTAAATTACTATACACTGGCAGCCGTGTGCTCAATGTACTCGTAATTAGTATTCCCCTCGCCATACAGGCAGATTTTCTCCGACTTCAGAGGTACTCACGTTATCGTCCTGATATCGACTCGAACAAATGCCGGACAGTAGGTTCGAACCCGAGCTATGAGGCGTCTCACAGCTAGCAGGCCGAGCTACTATCAACTACTCTAGGCAGTCCCCGGTTCCTCGTAGTAATCTGTCAACTCAATTTTTTGTAAAATTGTGTTCCACTTACTTTTCTGTAAAAATGTGTGTACTATTGAATATGCATACACTTTGGCAGAAATTATAGTTGTCCTTTATATCGTAGGGGTCTAACGAGGGTAAACTGTACTCACATTCTCGGCGCAAACAGCATATATCACAGAGAGTGGTTAACTTGTTTGATAAGAACAAACACAAACAAACAAACCAACAAGTTATCTACAGCTTACGCGTCATCAATGTTTCGACAGATTGTAGCTTCTCTCATAACAAGACATGTTTCGGAAAGATGTTGGCTCAGAGACATGGTAACAAAAGACAATAATAATAGTAGCGAAGCACGTAAAACAAAGTACTGTAGTTTTACAAAATACAAATACAATGACAATACACAGCAACGTTTCGACCAGAAAGGCCTTTATCAAGCAAAACGATACAACAAACCTGACAGATAACTCAGAACACTACATATAGACATTAACAAAGCTACAGCAACGGTTAAAAACGAATGAAAATATGTGACTAAAACGAATAACGAAATAAATACAGAAAAACTGTAAGTGGAAAAATAAGAGAAACAATACAAAAATCCAGTAAATATATGACTCATATACATTTAACATATACACATATAAAATATAGAGCATGAGAAGAGAAAGTATTAAGAAGCATAGGAATGTAGAGCGTTGAGTCCATGAGGTCGCAAGGTACCATATAAAGAAATAAAGCGATTCTCCAGAGCAAATCGACTACGATCATCAGATGAACATGATCGGATGACAGTGACCTGGACGTCGCGAGCGCCCAAATGGTCAGTTTTATTGAAATGAGTGGCTACAGTGGTGACAGAGCATTGGCGTATATCGCGTAAGTGTTGGCCGAAACGATCACTGAGCATTTTGCCTGTTTCGTCGATATATGCCTTAGAACACCGCTTGCAAGTGATAGCGTAGATTATATTTCGGGACTCGCATGTGAAACCATCTTCAATAACAAACGTAGCTAGAGGAATAGATACAGTACGGGTCTGTATTACATAAGCACACGTATTGCAACGCCGACGGCCACACTGGGCAGTGCCAAAATGACTCTGGATATTAGACTTAAGGCGACTGTATACTAACATATCCTTAAGACTTCTATCCCGTTTGTAAGCCACCAAAGGATAGTTGGGGAGACTGAACGGGTCTCAGGATCTGACTTAAGGATAGACAGATTACGGAATAAAACATCTGGTGAAAAAAGATCTTCACTAAGCCGTATCTTTTATAAACAGCGTCGCCTGTTAAACACAAAATAATTAGGTCGGATAGTATGATGACAGGGGCGTCTGTGGCTTAGGGGATAGGGATTCGTTCTATTAACACCGACATTCTGAGTTTGAATCACGCTGCGGACAATTTGGTTGCAAATTGTTTCGTGTGGATTTTACAAAGGAAGATGTCACCACCCGTTCAGAAAGCAATGGCAAACTACTGAACGTAATAATGCCTAGAAAGATCACAAAGAGCGTTAAAAATCTGGGGTTGATTCGCAAAGTCATGTAAAGGATATGCAATTAACTTAGTATGATGACAATACAGACAACAATGAGAAAATATACCAGACAGCAAGAAAAAATAGTCAACAATGTATTAGCAGCACTGGCAATATATTAGCAGCACTGGTTACTGGAAACTGTAGATAGGTTATTGTTGACTTCTACTGCGGGCGGTTAACAGAAGAGACTGTTAACTAACTAGTGATCTGGGTCAGCGTGTCGCGTTCCCTATTGATCAAACTTTAAACAGTGAAGGGTCAGACCATGCTTACACTAGAATGTATCTTGTAACCGATAATTAAGGTGATCAATTTGATCAAGTCACGTAGAATTGTATCACCCATCGTAACGTGGTGTTCAGATCTGGTCATCCGACCAGGCATGACTACTATAGTGTCAGGTTTAATTTTCTAACTGTTTGCGTGTGCAGATCCTAGAAAATTCCCCCCGTGTTGTACGCTTGTGTATTACGTCATATTGGTCAGGGTCTTACTTTAGATGTTTCCAAGAAGTAAATTCGTTACCTAAATATGACAGCCTAGCGCATGTTCTGTAAAACTAGGTCATTACCATACACGTCAGCTTCAACTCCCATGTGATTCCATTTTCATTTAATTTTTTTTTTTTTTTTTTCTCTCTTCTTGTAGTTTTCATCAAACTTTGTTATTCATATTTTATGATTTTCAAGAAAAACATCTAGTATGAATGCAGAAACGCCCGAGTGGATACCGGGACCCATATTTGGGGTGTAAAGAATAGAACCACTGTTACATGCCACGCATGTCGTAAGAGGTTTGGCTGAAATCGGATGCACGTGTCCTAAACGTGTAGACAGACGTCTATGAGTTTAGGGGCCTACAAACCAATGTGCAACGTATACACGTTCTTGGCAAAGATCAAACATATCACAAAGAGTGATTAAAATTGGTCGTAAAGAACGAACGCAAAGAAGAAGAAGAATACAGAAAAACACAAGGGATTTGAAACACAAAAATAAATGGAAAACAAAAGAAATCATGAAAGCGCAAACTGCAGAACAAGAAATAAAACAGAATAAACAACAAAATACTGTATAATTCCAAACATATGGACTTTCTTTTGAATGAAACAGTAGGGTAGATTAGTTTGTACAAAATAGTGCAAGGCACATTCCCTAATCAGATGTCGTAAGAGGCGACTAAGGAGGTTTGACTGAAATCGGATGCATGTGTCCTAAGCGTGTAGAAGTCTATGCGTTTAGGGCCTACCAAACCAATGTGCAACGTATACACGTTCTTGGCAAAGATCAAACAAATCACAAAGATTGATTAAAATTGGTCGTAAAGAACGAACGCAAAGAAGAAGAAGACTTATTTTAAAATATCTACAGAAGAGGGAACTAGATCAGGGGTCACTTAAAAATGGTCCGATCGTTCCATATGGTACTCTAATAAGAAATGTTTCCGGTTGCCACGGGTACTAATTACTTATGGAGTTTGGGAGAGTACTTAACAACAGCCCATAGAGATCCCATGACTTCCGTGTATCATTTGTATGATCACCTGATGTTGTTTTATGTCCAAGATTAGATAAACTCCCAGCCACGCCACAGTCATTCGACAGCTTCAACACATGTGGAGGTTGTGTGTGGCTAGTGAAACACGTGTTATTAATGGTTAAGCCGGGGACTGCCTAGAGTAGTTGATAGTAGCTCGGCCTGCTAGCTGTGAGACGCCTTATAGCTCGGGTTCGAACCTACTGTCCGGCATTTGTTCGAGTCCCCTGGTCTTACTCAGGACGATAACGTGAGTACCTCTGAAGTCGGAGAAAATCTGCCTGTATGGCGAGGGAATACTAATTACGAGTACATTGAGCACACGGCTGCCAGTGTAAAGTAATTTACAATGTGCACGCTGCTGCCATTGTAAGAAATTGGAAAAACGGATTTTCACGCAAAAATCAGTTTCAGAGATGAAACTTCGTCTGAGTTGAAAGCGGACGAAAGAAAAACAAAAAAACAAAAAAAAAAATGGTTAAGCCCTTTGCCTTGTGAGTCGAAGATCGTGGGTTCGAGTCCGGGCCGCGCCATTGTGTTTACGAGTGCAGCTTTTACCAGAGACCCCTAGGATTGTTACTGGAGCTACGGAGTTCGTGCTTTGTACAATACTCTGGGCAGGTGGCGTGCCACTTCTGCGAAGAGGGACCGAGCCGTATGGGGTAAACCCGGTGCAATGAAGTCAATCCTTCGGCTTTTAAACCCTTTAATGTGTGTTACGTTATCATCTCTACCTTGGTTGTTGTTGCTGTGATCAGTAGGTAAATGTTGTTGTTGGGGATGTTGCTGTGATCAGAGGGTAAATGTTGTAGTTTGGGGATGTTGCTGTGATCAGAGGGTAAATGTTGTAGTTGGGTATGTTGCTGTGATCAGAGGGTAAATGTTGTAGTTGGGTATGTTGCTGTGATCAGTAGGTAAATGTTGTTGTTGGGGTTGTTGTTGCTGTGATCAGAGGGTAAATGTTGTAGTTGGGGATGTTGCTGTGATCAGAGGGTAAATGCTGTAGTTGTGGATGTTGCTGTGATCAGAGGGTAAATGTTGTTGTTGGGGTTGTTGTTGCTGTGATCAGAGGGTAAATGTTGTAGTTTGGGGATGTTGCTGTGATCAGAGGGTAAATGTTGTTGTTGGGGTTGTTGTTGCTGTGATCAGAGGGTAAATGTTGTAGTTTGGGGATGTTGCTGTGATCAGAGGGTAAATGTTGTAGTTTGGGATGTTGCTGCGATCAGAGGGTAAATGTTGTAGTTGGGGATGTTGCTGTGATCAGTGGGTAAATGTTGTAGTTGTGGTTGTTGCTGTGATCAGAGGTAAATGTTGTAGTTGGAGATTTATGAATTATTTATGAGAGGAAACATACATCTGACAACTCATCGAGCCATGACCACAACTGTGCTTAAACCGTTATCTTCCGTTCCACAGGTCTATTGTCTTTCCCTAGGTGGATGATGGAATTGCGTGTCCACTCTTGCCGTTAAGCGTAGGGGTAAGAGCTTTTATTTGCGTTCCAGTTTCAGATGAGTCGTTCGTGTTGTCTTCTCCTTCGAACGCTCCATATCGACCACTTGTCAACCACTCTGTGTGATTTGTATGTGATCTGGACCTAAGAGCGATTGTACGTTGTACCAGTTATGCGCCTACAAGTAGGCCATCACATCCGATTTCTGCGCAGCTTATCATTTACTAGGGTAGCATCCCTAGGGCATACATCAGTCGCCTCTTACGACATGCATTGTAGGTCACAGTGGTACTATTCTTTGATTCCCTTGCGTACCCCGGCACCATACGGGCGGTTCTTGTTTTGTTATATCCGTGTTATTTAGTGTGGTCTTGATATTGTCTATCCATCTTTTTCTTGGTCCTCCCTTGGCTCTAGTACCTGATCTCTTTTTATTGTATTCTGTTATTGGTGGTTGGTTGTAGGTTATTCTCATCAAATTGTTGTGCATTTGTTGTCTTTCAATGTATTCGGTGCATGAAGTTATGTCCATTCTGCGCCCGTCTGCCCAGCGTGTTCGTAGCGCGTTGGACTACGGGTGACTATCCCTCTGTGTGCGGGTTCAATTCCGCGGGATATCAGAAAAAGCCACAGATTCCCCAGATTTACGGTGTTCGTGGCACCGAACCGAAGGGTTACGATGTCCATGGCACCGAGCCGAAGTGCTGAAAAGCTCAAGTGCTTCTGGATCGGGGGGAAAAAAATTTTCCATTCTGCTTCTGATGTCCTCATTTCGTAATCTATCTGTTCTGGTGACCCCCTCCCCCACTCCAAGGTCAAGGTTTCGAGTTCAAAACGTGTTATGTTCACAAATGCATTTTTGAGAGAACTCTATGATTGTTGCCGGAGCGATGGAGTTTGTGCAATACTCTCTCTATCTCTCTCTATAATAGCCGTCCATCGCAAGCGATGATGACAACAATCTCAGACGTGTACTGTTGCACCTCTCTGGTGTGTGCGGAGGTGACTGTAGAGTCCAATCCTAGAACAGAATCCCCGACCACAGGTGGGGCATACATGATCAAGGTTAGACATGTGCGTGTTGTGTGCTCTGTCTTTTCTTGCTGCTCGTTTTCTCTGTGACTCAACAATACGATGATTCTCAGCTATTCGGTTCCTCTTTTGTTGTTACAGCGCCACATTTGGCGATCTTGCGCAAGGGATTCCCAGCACGTATTGTCTATATCGAAGCATTTCAGAGACAATTTAAGAGTGTCTTTAAAGCGTTTTTCTGTCCACCAGCTAAACGTCTGCCCCCTTCAAGCTCGCCATACATCAACTGTTTTGGGATGCGTTTATCAGGCATTCGAGCAACGTGACCGACCCATCTCAGTTGGGCCTTCTGCAATAGGGTGTTGAAGCTTGGGATCTTTGCTCTTGTGAGGACTTCGCTGTCTGGAATTTTGTCCTGCCAGTTTATTTTTAGTATTCTGCGTAGACAGCTTGTGTGGAAATGGTTTAATTTTCTTCCGTGTCTGCTATACACTGTCCATGTCTCGCTTGCGTACAGCAGCGTGGTTAGCACTATGGCCTGGTAAACTTTCAGCTTTGTGACTATGCTTACTGCAACATGGCAACATAGCTCTCTCACTCTCTGAGTGGCGCGCCAATTCTGCGGAGGACATAGCCATTTGGTGTAAAATCCGACCCAACGCAATGCACTCAATTCTTTGTCTTCTAGACATTTTAATAATAATAATAATTCCTCTCGTACCGTTATATGTTACATAGGACCTGCAAGTAATTTATCCATACCGCTCTATCCTGGACAACTCGCTCAATCGCATCCATGGAACTGAGACTTATATTTCTTGCCTCTCTCAGCAAAGTTCGCTTCAGGGTCTCCTTAGGTCGACCTCTCTTTCTTGAACCCTTTGCATCCCACTTCAATGCCTGCTTTGATATTCGTTGATCATTTCTCATCAAGGTGTGTCCAACACATCTCCATCTTCTCTTTCTTATAACAGTTGTCACTAGTGGTTGACCAGACATGTCTCTGATTTCATCACTTCTCCTGAATTCATTCCATTTTATATTCATTCTAGACATTTTAAATGTAGGTAATATGTAGATTTTACTTCAATGACAGGATCAGCATCAGTGCATGTCGGTTATTAATTGTATGTGCTCAGATGTTTTTTTTGACACAGGAAGATTTCAGCGGCAGTAAACAAACTTTGCAGCATCGGCAAGATTCTTCTATGTCATTTTTAGGATGTTGACATTTTTTAATCCTTTCTCGTTCTTTCTCATACTCCCCGCTAGTTATATCCGGATACAGTCCGAAGAATGGAATGCGTTGAGTCGCAGTTTTCAGCGTAAGCTTTGGTATCTGCATCTTTCGGTCTGACATATCCAACTTCAGCATAGCCCTTCTTCTTCTTCTTTGCGTTCGTTCTTTACGACCGATTTTAATCACTCTTCGTGATATGTTTGATTTTTTCAAGAACGTGTATACGTTGCACATTGGTTTGGTAGGCCCCTAAACGCATAGACTTCTAAACGTTTAGGACATGTGCATCCGATTTCATCCAAAACCTCATTACTCGCCTCTTACGACATGCGTGGCAGGTAACAGTGGTTCTATTCTTTACAACCCAAATTTGGGGCCCAGTAACCACTCGGGCGAGCATAGCTTTTGTTTGATATCGTGTTAGCTCTACTAATCTTAGCCAGACTTCTTGGTAGTCATCTGTTTCCGTGGCCGCTACAGCAAGGCGGAGTCTTGGTCAGCTTTATTCTTATGCTGACCCTGACGATAGAATACAGTTATGAGTCGCTAACTGCTACCATCCCCTGCCGCTAGCGTGTACTTCCCCTAGAAGCAGTTACAACTCTTTGCAGCAGCGTTGTCTGTCTTCTATGTAAGTTTTAAGATGGGGAGAAATTGTTTTTCTAATTGTTTTTAACGATTTTTTGCTTTAATGATGGACTACCAACTTACCATTATTGATTTTATACTGTCAATCTTTCTACTCGTATTAAGTGTTCAATATGAACCCGCGACCCATTGTTTGATCTTCCATATCGTCCGAGTGGTTATAGGGTCAGAAATTTCGGGGTTAAAGAATAGAACCACTGTTACCTGCCACGCATGTCGTAAGAGGCGACTAATGAGGTTTGGCTGTAATCGGATGCAACATGTATTAAACGTGTAGAAGTCTATGCATTTAGGGGCCTACCAAACCAATGTGCAACGTGTACACGTTCTTGGCAAAGATCAAACATCTAACAAAGAGTGATTAAAATTGCTCGTAAAGAACGAACGCGAAGAAGAAGAAGATCTTCCATATCCATTAGGGATATGAACTGCATCGGATCAGGAATATGTCAAAGAGACAACGCTCACATGACTGCTTCTTCTCTGCGTTCGTTCTTTACGACCAATTTTAATCACTCTTTGTGATCTGTTTGATCTTTGTCAAGAACGTGTATACGTTGCACATTGGTTTGGTAGGCCCTAAGCGCAAAGCCTTCTACACGTTTAGGATACGTGCATCCGATTTCAGCCAAGCCTCCTTTGTCGCCTCTTACGACATGCGTGACAGGTAACAGTGGTTCTATTCTTTACACCCTAATTTGGGCCCCGGTAGCCACTCGGGCGACATGACTGCTGAATCTTGGAATTCATCAACTCTGACCAGTCGTCAGATCTGATACCATGTTACAGTATAGCTCCAGATCTGATACCATGTTGCAGTATAGCTCCAGATCTGATACCATGTTACAGTATAGCTCCAGATCTGATACCATGCTGCAGTATAGCTCCAGATCTGATGCCATGTTACAGTATAGCTCCAGATCTGATACCATGCTGCAGTATAGCTCCAGATATGATACCATGTTACAGTATAGCTCCAGATCTGATACCATGCTGCAGTATAGCTCCAGATATGATACCATGTTACAGTATAGCTCCAGATATGATACCATGCTGCAGTATAGCTCCAGATATGATACCATGCTACAGTATAGCTCCATATATGATACCATATTACAGTATAGCTCCAGATCTGATACCATGTTACAGTATAGCTCCAGATATGATACCATGCTATAGTATAGCTCCAGATATGATACCATGCTGCAGTATAGCTCCAGATCTGATACCATGTTACAGTATAGCTCCAGATCAGATACCATGTTACAGTATAGCTCCAGATCTGATACCATGTTACAGTATAGCTCCAGATCTGATACCATGTTACAGTATAGCTCCAGATATGATACCATGTTACAGTATAGCTCCAGATCTGATACCATGTTACAGTATAGCTCCAGATATGATACCATGTTACAGTATAGCTCCAGATCTGATACCATGTTACAGTATAGCTCCAGATATGATACCATGCTGCAGTATAGCTCCAGATCTGATACCATGTTGCAGTATAGCTCCAGATCTGATACCATGCTACAGTATAACTCCAGATCTGATACCATGTTGCAGTATAACTCCAGATCTGATACCATGTTACAGTATAACTCCAGATCTGATACCATGTTGCAGTATATCTCCAGATCTGATACCATGTTACAGTATAGCTCCAGATATAATACCATGCTACAGTATAGCTCCAGATATGATACCATGCTACAGTATAGCTCCAGATATGATACCATGCTGCAGTATAGCTCCAGATATGATACCATGTTGCAGTATAGCTCCAGATCTGATACCATGCTACAGTATAACTCCAGATCTGATACCATGCTACAGTATAGCTCCAGATATGATACCATGCTACAGTATAGCTCCAGATCTGATACCATGCTGCAGTATAGCTCCAGATCTGATACCATGTTGCAGTATAGCTCCAGATATGATACCATGTTACAGTATAGCTCCAGATCTGATACCATGTTACAGTATAGCTCCAGATATGATACCATGTTACAGTATAGCTCCAGATCTGATACCATGTTACAGTATAGCTCCAGATATGATACCATGCTACAGTATAGCTCCAGATCTGATACCATGTTGCAGTATAGCTCCAGATCTGATACCATGTTGCAGTATAACTCCAGATCTGATACCATGCTACAGTATAACTCCAGATCTGATACCATGTTGCAGTATAACTCCAGATCTGATACCATGTTACAGTATAGCTCCAGATCTGATACCATGCTACAGTATAACTCCAGATCTGATACCATGCTACAGTATAGCTCCAGATATGATACCATGCTACAGTATAGCTCCAGATCTGATACCATGCTGCAGTATAGCTCCAGATCTGATACCATGTTGCAGTATAGCTCCAGATATGATACCATGTTACAGTATAGCTCCAGATCTGATACCATGTTACAGTATAGCTCCAGATATGATACCATGTTACAGTATAGCTCCAGATCTGATACCATGTTACAGTATAGCTCCAGATATGATACCATGCTACAGTATAGCTCCAGATCTGATACCATGTTGCAGTATAGCTCCAGATCTGATACCATGTTGCAGTATAACTCCAGATCTGATACCATGCTACAGTATAACTCCAGATCTGATACCATGTTGCAGTATAACTCCAGATCTGATACCATGTTACAGTATAGCTCCAGATATAATACCATGCTACAGTATAGCTCCAGATATGATACCATGCTACAGTATAGCTCCAGATATGATACCATGCTGCAGTATAGCTCCAGATATGATACCATGTTGCAGTATAGCTCCAGATCTGATACCATGCTGCAGTATAGCTCCAGATCTGATACCATGTTGCAGTATAGCTCCAGATATGATACCATGTTACAGTATAGCTCCAGATATGATACCATGCTACAGTATAGCTCCAGATATGATACCATGCTGCAGTATAGCTCCAGATATGATACCATGTTGCAGTATAGCTCCAGATCTGATACCATGCTACAGTATAACTCCAGATCTGATACCATGTTGCAGTATAACTCCAGATCTGATACCATGCTGCAGTATAGCTCCAGATCTGATACCATGCTACAGTAAAGCTCCAGATATGATACCATGCTGCAGTATAGCTCCAGATATGATACCATGTTGCAGTATAACTCCAGATCTGATACCATGCTACAGTATAACTCCAGATATGATACCATGCTACAGTATAGCTCCAGATATGATACCATGTTGCAGTATAACTCCAGATATGATACCATGTTACAGTATAACTCCAGATATAGTACTTTAAAGTGGGGATATTCTTCTTGTAAAACTGCACAGTTAATCATCATCTGTAGAAATATGTGTCCCATTATTGTTGCTCTTTTTCTTCTTCGAACGCTCCATATGTTAACCACTCTTTGTGATTTGTATGTGATCTGAGCCTAAGAGCGAGTGTACGTTATACCAGTTATGCGCCTACAAGTAGGACAGCACATCAAATTTCTGCGCTGCTTTTGATTTACTATGGTAGCTTCCTAGGTCCTACATCAGTCGCCTCTTATGACATGCCTTGTATGTCGCAGTGGTACTATTCTTTGCTTTCCTTGCAGGCCCCGGCTCCACATGGGCGGTGTCCTATTGGATAACATGCCCGTCTGCCCAGCGTGTTCGTAGCGCGTTGGACTACTGGTGACTAGTCCTCTGTAAGTGCGGGTTCAACTCCGCGGACTGTTAGAAAAGCTACAGGTTCCCCAGATTTACGGTGTTCGTGGCACCGAGCCGAAGGGTTACGATGTCCATGACACCGAGCCGAAGAGCTTTCAGCTCAAGTGCTTCTGGATCGGGAAAAAAAAATTGGATAACATGCATACACTTTGGCTGAAATTCAAATGTGCTTGCCCTACATACTGTAGGGATTTAACGGGGGCACAACGTACTCATGTTCTTGGTGCTAACTATACAGATCACAAAGAGTGATTAACTTGGTTGATGTGAAAGAATGCAACAAATAGGAGCAACTGCTGTAACGGAGAACTAAACTGAGATCAGTGGCCACTAGTAAAAAAAAAAAAGATCCCACACAAGACTCTAACTCAGCACTTTTGAAGCTGCATAGACCATCACTGTTCCTCAACGCCACAGGTAGTGGATCAGACGGAGATTAACGAAGAAATACAGTTGATCCACGATATTCTAGCACAGCGTTTCCCAAAGTGAGCGGTACCGCCGCCCCAGGGGGCGCTGAAGCGTTCTAGGGGGGCGATAGCGGGTTCAGAAAAATTGGGGTTTTCAGGCGATTAGGGGTCGGTGTCTTCTTAAAGAAGAAATTAATCATAAATTATTTAAAATAAATTATTATCATGATTTTGCGATTGAATAATCATTTTAAATCTGCATTTAAATTCATCTTATGCCCTTCTTACAAGATCCATTTTTTAATCAATTTTCTATTTCATGCATTTAATCATTTGAAAATTGATTAATCTTGGAAATATATATCAATTTTCTATATCAAAGAGAAAATAGAGCATGTATATATGTGTGGGGAGGGGAGGGGCCTTGGTAAACTGTTATAATGTGGAGGGCGTTACAAAGTTAATGTTGTGCAAAGTGGGCGGTGGGCCGAAAAAGTTTGGGAATCTACGTTCTTGCACATATGTATCAGCCGGTATTAGTTTGCAATCTAAAATATCGCTAACTTGAGTGCATCCAGATGGAATACCTGTTTTGTAAACTTGGTCACCGCCAGATGGCTCAGGTTGTGATGCCACCGTTCTTAAGTAAAGACCCCCACTTGGGGAATAGGGAGAGTAAACGGTATAACGAGTGAACAATTCATGACACTGGAAAGTGGAAAGTTAAGTTGACCTGGTCACTAGCTTAGTATAATATATGCCAATAGCAGGTCTTCAGTGTTCCGTGAAATTCTGGTAAAACCGGTCCCACAATTTCATCTAAATTGAAATAGGTCAAAAATGGACGTCTAGCCGGATGTTTTGTTACAATTTCTATTGAACTGTTTATCTCCGCCTCTCTTTCCATTCTTTAGTATCTAGAGCCTGGAGCAAACATTTTAGCTCGGACTTAGCGTAACAATCTTAGTCAAGGCCGGTCCCTGTCTACTTAAGGATACGTCATACTAAAGCTGGACCCTGACAGGCTTAGTGCGTGTAAATATATCTGATACATCTACTAGTCTAAGGGGTAATTCCCGCCAACACTTCTGATAAAGTAGTTCCGGTTGAAGTGTTTGGTCAGGGAAAACACTATCTCGAAAGTTTACCTATATCAGACTTACAGTTATTTGTTACTATACAAAAGCTTCTTACCTTCAGTACGGTACTGTCTGTCCTTTACAATTAATTTTTATTTTCCTAGAATATTTTGAGAATTTAGCTTCTTCTTCAAACGCTCCATATCGACCACTTGTTAACCACTCTGTGTGATTTGTATGTGATCTGAGCCTAAGAGCGATTGTACGTCGTGCCAGTTATGCGTCTACAAGTAGACCAGCACATCCGATTTCTGCGATGCTTGTTATTTACTAGTGTAGTTTCTCTGTGGCTTAGTGGATAGTGACTCGGGTCTATTAACCACGACGTTCTGAGTTTGAATCACGCTGAGGGCAGCTTTTTTCTAGAAAAATCACAAACAGCGTTAAAAAGCTGGGGTTGATTCGCAAAGTCCAGTAAAGGATATGCAATTAACTAGTTTCCCTAGGCCCTACATCATTCGCCTCTTACGACATGCCTTGTAGGTCACAGTGTTACTATTCTTTGCTTCCCTAGCAGACCCCTGCACCACACGAGAGGAGAAATTAACTGAAAATATAATTTAACACTTAAACACATATGAGATTAACTGTTGCTGTCTTGATTGGAAAGATCAACAATTCGTGACTATTTTTTTAAAATATTGATCTACTGGCTAGTGATTGATCGTCATTTAAGTTCGAAGACTTGTCGTTTAGTCTTGTTTATTTAGCACAGGAAGATCTCAGGTCAGCTCGTGATCTCCATAGCTCTGGCAAACGTACACAGTGTAATTTTAAGATTGGTGCAAATTTGTGAAATATTGTAATTGATTTTCTAACATGGCAATGGTTTGTCAGTATATATACTCTTATATATTTGGCACTTACATTTGTTCTGTTATGTGCTCAGCTTGAATATGGAACATTTGTTTTATTGTCAGTTCCGAAACAGGATTAGGAACTTGATCTCACATACATTTCTATTAAGGATCGCTAACAAATTAAACCAATTGTATCATGTGGAAAATGAACAGACTATTTAAGAATGAAAAGGCAAGTACCGCACCTTAACATCACCGAGAATAGCCCCTCCATCCATCCATCCCCAAATGTTGTCTCTAACGTCCAGATCTTTCAAAACGAGGTGTACTCATCCCATGTCATAGTTTTCTCTTCTGAAGATATGCTTGAAAAAAACAAAAACCTAATAATCTTCCAACTGGAAACTGGACACTGTCGGCTCAACAGCCACATTAACAAATGAAGCATGCACAGCAGGACGTCACACTGAAAAACACACACAGACTCCACAGCATGCCCTGCACCTACGCCAACGAAACGAAATATTCCCCCACGAACGAAGTTTACAGAGCAACCTTTGGTGAACCAACGAAAAATTCTAACTGACATGTAGAGACAACCCTTCTAGACTTCTTATATGAAACCAATCGCACAAGAAGAAGAAGCAAAAATAACTTCATGTATTTTCTAACTATTCCAAGTAGGAACTTGTTTCCCCTGTAAGTTGCGTAGAAATCAAGCAACTGTCACATAACTATTCCCAATAGGAAATTGTTTCCCCTGTAAGTTGCGTAGAAATCAAAATAGGGGGAAGACTGCAGTAAAACTTGGTAAATAGTGAAACACGTACAAACAAAGTACTATAGTTTTACAAAATACATAAACAGTGACGATAAACAGCAACGTTTCGACCAACAAGGCCTTTATCAAGCAAACGAACAAACAGGAGTGACAAATTAAAATGAAACACAAATGGACGACCAAATACCAACGTATCTAAGGAAAATCTGGAATAAAAACGAATAACGAAATAAATGTAACACAAAAACACACATAAAAACTAGAAATAGAAAAGAAACAATGAAACATCTAGTAAATATAAAACTTGAATACATGCAACATATACCCATATAGATTATAAAGCATGGGAAGAGAAAGTACTAAGAAGCATAAGAATGTAATACATGCAACATATACCCATAGAGATTACAAAGCATGGGAAGAGAAAGTACTAAGAAGCATAAGAATGTAATACATGCAACATATACCCATAGAGATTACAAAGCATGGGAAGAGAAAGTACTAAGAAGCATAAGAATGTAATACGTTGAGCCCGCGTGGTCGTAAGGTACCATACAAAGAAATCAACCGATTCTTTGACAATAATAGAAATCAAGCAACGGTCACATTTCGTATCACAAATCGTGCGTCTGTTGCTGGGGCTCGCATGGGGAGCAAAGAATAATAACACTGCGACCTACAATGCATGTCGTAAGAAGCGACTGAGGTTGGGGCATAGTGAAGCTACCCTAGTAAATAAACAGCGTCGCAGACATCGGATGTGCTGGCCTACTTCTTAGATCACATACAGCTGTCTCAGATCACATACAAATCACAAAGAGTGGCTAACAAGTGGTCGATATGGAGCGTTTGAAGAAGAAGTATCACATATGCACTATATCTGTTTCGTAATTTGGACTAATAATATCGCCCGAGTGGTTACCGGGGCCCAAATTTGGGGTGTAATGAATAGAACCACTGTTACCTGCCACGCATGTCGTAAGAGGCGTCTAAGCAGGTTTGGCTGAAATCGGATGCACGTGTCCTAAACGTGTAGAAGCTTATGTGTTTAGGGGCCTACCAACCAATGTGCAACGTATACACGTTCTTGGCAAAGATCAAACATATCGCAAAGAGTGATTAAAATTGGTTGTAAAGAACGAACGCAAAGAAGAAGAAAAAGAGGACTAATAAATTAAAGACAACAAAAAGATCTATCCAGAAAGAACTCATAATCACAGAAAACTGGTTGATGCTACAAATAAGAATAAGAAAACTGAGATATTTTAGACATATAAAAAGACATAAACGGCTGGAGATGACCATCATGGAAGGAGGCATACCGGCAAAGAGAAGAAGAGGAAGACCAGGAGAAGATGGATTCAGGATGTAACTGATGGTTTGAACATGACGGCTGCAGAGGCAGGACATCTGACCTGTGAGAGAGAGAAATTCCGGAGGACTGTTGGGGTGACAAAGTTCTGCTCAGGACAAGCTATTTGATGATAAAATTGGACTAATTTATACACGATCAAAAAACAGAAAAACCTGGCCAGCAATGGCAGAATGCGGGAGGACCATTCAGAATCAGAACTGTTTGATTCTGAACACGACTATACTAGCGCATTTTTGCCATGTTTGGTCGGGTATTTTCCGGTTTCGTTTGCCGAGCTACTGAGTTAGTGCTTGAGCAACGCTGTGAGCTATGACTGTTAGATGGAATGCTTTTTGCTGTGTGTCCACCGTGCGTTTGTTGTGTGTATTCAGAAAATGTCGGACAGCGGTTATGGCGGACAGCGGTTATGACGAACAAGCTCAATTTGCCGTATGCAGTTACATTGCGAGTGCAGAAAGCTGGATTTTGTCATGATTGATGTTCCCTTCGACAAGAATTGCAATTCAAGTGATGAACAGTTTTGTGTTGCTACATTAGCGACGGCCATATGCATTTTATGCGGTGCAGGTTTCTTATTGTGGCGGTACACGGCTGTTTCATTCTGGAACTAGTTCACACAGGAAACATTTCACAGTTGTTAGTATTTCGTGTGATTTTCATTGGCACAGGTACGGAGCAATTATGGGGTGACCCGTTGCAGTGAAGTTGGAACCGTACTTATGAACTATGAACACGATCAAACAGACACCAGTTTTTAGAAATGTATCATCATCAAATAGCTTGTCCTGAGCAGAGCTTTGCCACCCCAACAGTCTTCCGGAATTTCTCTCTCTCATAGACCAGATGCCCTGCCTCTGCAGCCGTCATGTTCAAACCATCAGCTACATCCTGAATCCATCTTCTCCCTGGTCTTCCTCTTCTTCTCTTTGCCGGTATACCTCCTTCCATGATGGTCTTCTTCAGCCCTTCGTGTATTTTTATATGTCCAAAATATCTCAATTTTCTCTTTCTTATTTGTAGCATCAGCCAGTTTTCTTTGATTTTGAGTTCTTTCTGGATAGATCTATTTGTTCTCTTCTCTGTCCAAGATATACGGAGGACTCTTCTGTAACACTTATATTCAAAAGCACATATATGTTTTTCCACTGCTTTATTAAATGTCCATGCTTCACACCCATACGTTGCCACTGAAATGTATACGGTTAAATAAATGTCAATTTGTATAATTTCTAGAGCCATCAGCAATTAATGTTTCTAATGTGAACAGAAACGTAGAAAATCATATACTCTTCATTTCATATGAGTCACCTCGTGACATTTTCTCCACTGAACTTTGACAATGTCGTTACTATAATAATTTGCACCAAACAGCACCATTAGTGGACACGCTTTAAGTAGTATATGATGGCCATCTCTGTTTCGTTGCGGGTACTATGCACGTCTCACGCACCAAATATCCATTCCCGTTCATTGTTGACCGGTCTGGCTAGTTTCATATGATCTCTGATATTTGATTAAGTGAGATTGAGAACTTAATCATGTCAGAGACGGACTATGTATTTAAGATGAACTAGTTCTTCTTTGAACGCTCTATACTGACCACTTGTCAACCACTCTGTGTGATTTGTATGTGATCTGAGCTTCTTCTTATTCCTCTTTGCGTTCGTTCTTTACGACCAATTTTAATTACTCTTTGTGATATGTTTGATCTTTGCCAAGAACGTGTATACATTGCACATTGGTTTGGTAGGCCCCTAAACACATAGACTTCTACACGTTTAGGACATGTGCATCCGATTTCATCCAAACATCCTTAGTCGCCTATTACGACATGCAAGGCAGGTAACAGTGGTTCTATTCTTACATCCCAAATTTGGGGCCCGGTAACCACTCGGGCGTGATCTGAGCTTAAGAGTGATTAAAATTGGTCGTAAAGAACGAACGCAAAGAAGAAGAACAGACATGTTTATTAGATATGTTCTATTTCCATGGTTTCAAATATCTAATACAGTTTCAGTTTGAAATATCTTCTTTTCACTACGAACACGTCCATAAATGCTCTGATCTCCTTCGCAATATCTCCAACATCGTACAGGGACTAACCATACCAGGTCGATGTTGATTGATACAGGAAGTCATAATACTGCAGTTCGATAAAACGAACAGAAATCGAAGCCGAAGGACAAACCCGGTCACTAACATGTTGCCTTGAAAATATTGATATCCATAATACGTTGATATCGCAGCCTTGATATAAACGGCTTTATACCTAATAAACGTCATTGTCAAGGACATGGAAGAAGGAGGAGAAATTACATCTGCTTTGCTCCTACGTCATGCGTGGAGGAGCGCATGCCTACTCAATTTTTAAAAAAAATTCATTGATTGGCATGCAATATTTTTTTTAATTGCGCGTGAATGTGGACACGCCTCTGACGAATGTAGTGCGTAATTGAATCGTCCCAATGCATACCTGCTGACTTAAAACATGTTGCATTATGTTCTAACATGCAGCTGTATGGAAATACATTTTTATTTAATGTGTTCATGTGTTGTATGTAGCACAAACATAACACACATTTGTGACACGAAATGATGGGAAGGGCATCTCGTTGCTGTGTCTATTTTTCTAGCTTTCTCTGTAAGCTTTCATTTATGTCTGGGTTTGTCTTCTTGTTCGTCTTGTTGTTGTTTGTCTTGCTCATGCTGGTGTCTTTTTGTGTGCGTCCGTTCGCTATGAATAAAGGCGTAGTCATGGCGCCTGATATGGCGCCTCAGACTGATTTGAACGTTCAAGCTTTCTTTTGTAGTTAAGTGGTTAGACCTTGCCTTGCGAGTCGAATTTGGGGGGTTCGAAACCGGACCGCGCCGTTCTGTTCACGAATGCATTTTTATAGGATTGTTGCCGAAGCTACGGTGTTCGTGCTTTGTGAAATACTCTCCGGGTCAAAGGCATAGGGACAACGTTGCGCCAGGATTGCTGGCACTAATCAAGATCCTACCCCATCTCCGCGTGGTGACCATGGAAACATACATTGATTCCTGTCTGGCTAAGCGGGTAGGGATCGAGGGAGAGCTACTCTGGTGTAAGTAGTGATGCAGACGTAGTCACGTTGGATGAGATCCGCTTGCAACAAGACGAGCGGAATCCCAGAGTGAATACTAATGCACGTCTCTCCCGGCCGATGGGAAAAGTTGAGGGGATAAACAAAAAGGGGATGAGAGGTGCATCCAGAGAGGAGACGTGAGCCCACATAGGGCAAAACTCGGAGCCCTGAGGTGGGGGCCCGGATTGAGCTCCGTGGCCAAACAGTCTAGAGGCATGCTGAATGTGAGCACGGTGAGAACTGAAGGACATGGTAGGCAGGCACCAGGGCAGAGCGAGCACGCATGCGGACGATGCACGGGTGGACCCACCGATGGGACAGACGTACAAGGTGCTGATGGTGGAGCGACGAAGAGGCGTGGCAAACGTAGGTGTAAGCGGACCACCCACATATAAACCGAGAAACTGGAAAGCACAGCATAGGCTTGAATCCAATGCGCGTTCACGCTCGCATGGAACTACTACTGCCTTGTAGTTAGATTAGGGACAATCAAAGCCTAGCGGAGTAAATCGTACACAAAACTGGACGGCAGGTAAACCAAGTAGTCCAAAAAAGACCGGTAACATGGATTTTTGACTCTCAACAGCACGGAGGGTAGGTTGTCTAAGGGTAGCTACCCTAAAAGAAAATAGCAACCTGCTGCCTTGCAAGTCGGCTGGGGATAGTCAAATGCTGATGGAGAGCGAACCCAGTAAACGCTGGTTGAAATCGGACACGTCGCTGAAGGACAAGCACTAGAGCTCCAAATGGTACTGAAGATGTGACGTAAAACAAACGTTCTTGGCAAAGTCTGTTTATATATCACAATATGACTGATAAAAATGACCGAAAAAGAACGATCGAGAGATGTCTATCTCTCGGTGGAAGATATAATTGATTGTCCACTCTTGCGGTTTAAGCATATGGGTGGGAACTTTAATTTGCGTTCTATTGCCAGATGAGTCGCCCTTGTTGTGTTATATCCGTGTTTATGGAGTGTGGTCTTGATATTGTCTATCCCGGTATTGTGGTTACCGGGGCCCAAATTTGGGATGCAAAGAATAGAACCACTGTTACCTGCCACGCATGTCGTAAGAGGCGACTAAGGAGGTTTGGATGAAATCGGATGCATGTGTCCGCTAGGGAATGCTAACCCGAAACAAATGCTTGCAGAAAACGGATGCACCAGGCGCATAACATGGTGCAACGACCCCTCACAATGAAGAATGGGATAACGGATTCTACGGTCGCCAATCTGCCTCTGAGATTTAGCCATGGGGTAAGAATGTCAGACCCACCATCACGAGGGTGGCCAAAACTTACTGCAGGAAGAGGTCGGCACAAATGGGGAAGCAGAAATCATAGGAATTATATCCTACAGAACTGCCCCCAGTATGCAGACTTGAGAAGAAAGAGATGGCCCACTTACACCAGTGTCCAAGAAAAAATGTATGGCGTGACTGATAATCTGAGACAGACAGCTGCCTTTATTAGAGAATCCAAAATCCCAATCTATTGAGAACGCAGAAGAAGATATTGTCTATACATCTTTTTCTTGGTCTTCCCTTGACTCTAGAACCTGATCTCTTTTTATTGTATGCTGTTAGTGGGGTTGGTTGTATTCCATTCTCATTAAATGTCCAAACCACTATATTTGTTGTCTTTTGATGTGTTCGGTGTATGAAGTTATGCCCACTCTGATTCTGATGTCTAACATAACTCTAATAGCAAATATGGCATTGGTGTAAGATACTGTTTTTATTGCAAATATTTCACAACATAGACTAAACTTTATTCATTTGCAATGTGTCTTGAAGAAAAAGAAAACACAATAAAAGACAACAGTATAGAAATATAAGAATGGGGAGGAAAGAAAAACAATCATGAAAAAAATACGGAGGTGTATGACAGACCAGACCGTCTGTGAATGGAAGAACTGGGTTAGAAGCTACAACAAAAGCTGCATCATGTTTCCTCAGACCTGCAGTTAATCTATATACATTTTTCTTCCTTATTTGACAACTCTCACAAATTCTGATCAGCTGGACAAATATTATAAAGTCGCACAAGTGCGGAAAAACTTGGAAGACAAGCGTGAGAGTAGTCGCCAACTGGGTGTTCTATAAGCAGGTCGGGCCACAGTGAAACTAGTCGGTGGAGGTTTGATTATCTAGTGGGGAAGTCGGATGAGGAGGGAGAGGGGCAGAGGACGATACGTTCATTGAATACACTCAACAAGTGTTAGTAAAGGTTTCCTTACTATTTCATTGGCGTAGAGCCAACAGCATATTCATGACTCCGCCTACATCTTTCCCGCCATATTTCATCAAGACAACCTACCAAAATAAAACACTACGCCAACAATAAAACAACGCAGATTGCTATATAAGAATTACATCAGATATTAAATTTAAAACTATACTACATAATTATGAGCAAAGTTTATAAAAGCTAATGAACTTAAGTTGAAGTTTCAAGCAGTAATAATGCTTAAAGTGTAAGTTTAGTGGTGACCTTGAGCTAGAACGTCATGTGCCTGCGCGTAGTAATACCCGGTACTGGCGCGGCTTGCTAATCTATAACGAGCAGTCGTACACCAACGAGATCAGCAGCAGCGCAGTTTGGAGCTGGCTCTCACATAGTTAAATCGTAATGCCGGGTGTTCTCAATTCAAACTCTCACAGTGATTTTACCAGAGAAGTTGGCAAAATGGTAAGTTGTTATATTTCACTGTGTGAGGGTTGTGAAAGTTATACTATCAAATAATAGCATTTCTTGTAGGTAGCTATTGCCCATCACAACCAACTAGAGCTAGCTATCTTTAGCTTCGTTGTCATTTTTCCGACTAGTCTTAATCTTGTGAATGATTGTATGTACTATCATATGTAGTGACTTATTAGTAAATATTTGAATAATAAATAATATAAACGTGTATGTAGTATATCTTAGTGCGGTATTATTATGTATTGCAAAGCGTAGGCCTAATAAATCAAGACAGAAAGAGTCGTTTGTAACGACGTTATAACGCCTTCTTGTCGATACTGATACAGCCTCCCTCAACGTCCGGGTTTAGTAACTAGGGCAAAGCGCAACGTGACTTTCACGTGGCACTAGATTAAGTAGAACTTAAGAACTCTACACTACCTGGGCGTTCAACTTGTGTAGTACATGTAAGGTTAAATTATCACGACAATCTATAGTATTGGAAATCATTAAATCACATCTTGTGGTGGAATTTGTGCTTTCTTCAAATGACTGTAATAACACTGTTCTTGTATTGGTTATTACCAGTGTTATTACACTTAGGATAAACAGTAACTAGGCAACCATTTAACGCCCCTTTTACTTTACTACTCTAGTCTCACTGTTATGTAATTTGTGTATTTTGCATCGTCATTCCTATTTGTCTGATTGTTATTTATTATATATTTCTGATACTATATGTTTCATTTCTTTTTCTTCACAGGCCGTCGTTATGCCACCAGATTTAGTGTCACTTGGTGATTCTTCAAATGACTCAGGAGACATCGTTGATAATATTCTGGAGTCTCCGTTTCAATTTCTCTTATCTGGAAATATCGTACTTGGTGATTTTGTTGAAAGTGACACAGATTTACCAGACAATGAACTTCCAATGGATTTAATCAAGTACCTAGATAGTCAAGATACAGATGTTGGACTGAAACTACATCGTATTAAATGTGAGGATGGATGTCACAGCTGTGCAGATTCACCAAACAAATATACCAAATTCAGGGTCTCCGAACGAGACGATCCCTTCATGGGAATGAGTAAATCTGATCAAAAAGAAGAAAATGGAAGACACAGCACTGTACTTGAACAGTTGATTAGCCCAATTGATTATGATTCTGACTGTGAAGACCGTATGCAGCAGAAAATGAAGGACACAAAAATATTCAGTGCATGGAACACACCAAAAACGGAGGAAGAGTCAGACTATATGCTACCTAAAGATTCCGGATGTTGGCCTGGATTATTTGAAGATGAATCTTCGCAAGATGTGACCTTCCCAGAAACACCGTCACCATCATCAACTCAGTCTGAAACAACTGCAGGTAATTATGTTCATTGTTTATATAAGTATGTATAATGTTTGAAATACTACTTATATCAAACTAGTATTAATTAGTTATATTATATAGTAATGTTTATTTGTCATTTAAATAGTTTGACTCAGTTGCATAGCAAGAAATGGATAATGAACCTATTCAGTGTGGAGATGGCACTACTTTTTAATAATATTCTTTTTTTTTCTTATATATTCACAATGTATATAAACCCGTTATTGTTAACTATTCAGTTGTAATAATAAATTTGTGTTTTTTTAACAGGTGACGATAGTGATGTAGACATTGAAACTGTCACAGATGTTCCAAGATCAATGGATTCATGTGGATATTCCACAATGGATTCATCTCCAGGACTAAGCCCATCATCATCTCCTGGACCTCTTCAGAAACTTAAGAGTGGCAGCCTATTCAGCATCTTAACTAAATCTGTGTCTAGTACAGGACGCATTTATGCCCAATCATCACTTTCATTAACCTCACAAGAAACATCAAGCGGTGCATCATCTTCAGCTGAAACAAGTCGTTCAGATATACTTGGACAGAAGCGAAAACTCTCAAAAGAAAGGAAATTTCATGCCAGGGTTCAGATTCAATCTTCATATCAGCATGTACTCTGTAGTAGCAATAGTGTGAACTTTCATGATTACGCCATGAGCCCTGGAGCCTGCACATACCCATCATCACCATCATCCACAGAGACGGGCAGACCAACTGTCCTATCCAAGCGTATATACAAAAGAAAACAATTTACAATGGACACTTCTGATAAAGAGAAGCAACATCACCATAATCAGTTGGAGAGAAATCGGCGTCAGAAACTTGCAGATTTATTTATGGATCTTCGTGATGAAGTGCCTAAAATTGCCAGTCAAGCTAAAGCTTCCAAAGTGCTTATCTTAAACGAAGCAACTTTACATATTCGAGACTTGCAGAGACGGGATAGGCAGCAAGAAGATGACATTAATAAAGAGCAGCGAAGGAAGGAAATTCTCAGAAACCAGTTGCGGAGTCTTGAAGCTCAAATATCCATTAGTAGTGTAAAATAATTTTCGCTAGCATGTCCTAGTAAACTATGCATTATTATTACTATGCTAGAATGTGTGCTGCTCATGGGGGGCATATCGCTCTGAGGTATTAAATAATATTGTTTAATGTTGAGTAAAAGAAAACCTCAGATGGTATAATAATGCCAGTATAACTGTTTATGCTTAAGATGAGATACTGAAGCGGTATACTTGACTTGAGGTTTGCTGGGGACCGCTAAGTTTGCTCACATATTTAAAACCCTGCATAAATTCTGTACATCAATATTACTGTTGGAATTTATATATATATATGAAACGTAGGCCGAAAATTTCGGATGCGCCTGACGTACACATGTGGGGCCTCCGAACCAGGCGCAACATTTAGTCGTTCTTGGCCTAAACCAAACATGTTAACGAAGAATGATTGAACTGGTTGATAAGAATGAACGCAAACACAACTGCAGAGCACTTGTTTCCTACTTGGCTTTGTATTACCATCACCACAGTTGATGTATAAGGAACCTGACTTATGAAGCATTAGTGGGGAAGTCCTTCTTTGGTTTAGTGTTGTTACATCTCTAACACTTCCCAACCGTATGGCATGACCATATAGGTTTACCACGCTTCTGACCATTATTTCAACTTGTAGCATCACAACTGATGTTTGTATGTATGTGGAGATGTACAGTTAATTATATATGAATGGAGAGAAACCTGACATATGTTTTAGGGTGTTTTCTCAGCCTGTTTCATTGTCACTGCCTTTGTTCCTTATTTATCGTTTTGGGGTCCAAAAGTTTTTCACTGCCCTTGACTTGCACTGTTCTTATGTAACAGGTTTGGTGGCCCATCTTATATGTCACCAGGTTGCCTTATTTTCAACCTTCCTGCCTGTTATACATTTTAAAAAGACATCATTAGGTCTGTTTTCATTTTTTTGCTCCCATCACCGGAGCTGTATCCTGTTTATATGCAGAAACATAAGACTTGGTCTGGCATCCCCCACCCCTTTATTTGTACACTGAGGAAACGTCCTTGGTTGATTCTTCGTTTAACTGCCAAAATAGTTAATTGTGTTCATTTTGTAAGTATATACAGCAAAGCAATACTTTATCCTTTATGGTGATAGTGTTTGTAAAAAATCTTATTTCACTATCCCTTTGTTTCTGCAAATGGTGTTTGTGTTATGTTGTCAACATTTTTCATTCCTCGTAAGCAAGCTAGCTTCTGCTTGTTGAATATAATTTCTGGCTGTATCCTAGGTGATCTCTACACATGAACTATTGTAATATATGTATATTAGAGTGTGTTATTGAGTAGTAGAGACTCAAGTCTCTTCTTTCCTTCTAGGAAGGAGCCATTTTATTTGGATGTATAAATTTGATTTCACATAAGAAATAATCACTAAGCTGGCATTAAAGTGTGGGGTAAACGGTTCAAGAAAGAAATTAAGCCCTAGGGAAAAACTACAACAAACTTTACAGAGAGAGGCGAAAACTATCAATTTTATTGAAAAGATTAAAGGAGTTGCTCAGGAAATTACTGTATGGATGAATTGCTTGCAGTCCCTATGTAACATATAACCATACGTGATGAATAGAATATTGTATGCTACGTTGAATTCACACCTTCAATCTCTGTAAACTGGATTTTTGTTGTTGCATACTTAGTGTGAGCACACAAAGTTGAAGTGTAGATAATGTGTGGTTAACCTCAAGAGCACACTTGAAACAATTGATTGCTACTGTGTCCGTGCACAATAAAGACCTCAATTCAAAAGCTTTATTCATAACAACTTCTACAGTTTATTGCTACTGCTGTTGTGAATTAATAACACAGAAATATAAACAATTTAAATGTAGCAAATTAACACACAGCTCCATGCAAAGCTGGGAAGCCTTGATGAACTAAGAGCTCCATGCAAAGCTGGGAAGCCTTGATGAACTAAGAGCTCCATGCAAAGCTGGGAAGCCTTGAACTAAGAGCTCCATGCAAAGCTGGGAAGCCTTGATGAACTAACATATACATTCAGAGACTGTTTCAATTGTGTAGACATTAAACAACAGCGAACGAGAAAAACACAGTCAGTGAATTAGTTTTGTTAAAAGTGAAATTGTTAGTTAATTCTGCTGACTTATTTTATTCTGATTGTAGATATGTTCAATGTTTTTATTACATAACCCAACTTCAGACTTGTTCATTGTACACTGATTTTGTTTCAAAGATGATTGTCTTCTCCATCATCCAATCTTGTTGAGTAAATTTCTCTATTTTTTATTTCAATGATATTGTTTAACATTGTTTCTGTATGTTCAGAATGGGTATATTTAATTCCTAAAATTATAGGAACGATGGAATATTCTTTGATTTAATAAATGTCCGACTGGTAAATTTATCGCAGAGTCGGCGTGAAGATCCAAGATTAGTAGTATTTGATGTTGAATATCTTCTTGGTAGTTTTTGATCAGATAAGACTTTTTTGTTTTGTTTTACTTCAACAGATTACTGCCACTTTTGTTGTGTTTAGTTTTGTTATGGTTCTGCACCAGTTTTATTATATTGCATCTTTACTGTGACTTTTTTTTTTGTTAGAGTGGATTATTTTTGTTAAGGACATGACTTGATATGTCCACATTAGTCCTTATTTTGTTTTTGCTTCTAAATATTTTGTTGTATTCAGTAATAGCTAGTATGTTTGACCCTTGATTGAGAGCTGCGTTATCGTTGTAGGTAAATGCTCTAGCTTCTTGGGATCCTGGTCCGTCTTCAATTTTCACAACAGGAGAGTTTTTGGGGCCGTAATGGTTTTCAGGTTGACCTATCCTGAATTGAGTACCAGAAAAGCACTGTAAAGTAATGGCAACCGTCGTGAAATTTACATTGCCCACTGTGTGCTGATGGTCAATAAAAAAAATGAGGATCAAAATTGGAGTCCCCGATAAAAATAGAATTTCCATGAGCATTTTCAGACTTTAGGGTATAAAGTCTGTCATTTAAAATCTCTAAACACTAGTATGCAGGAAGTAGGAGGGTAAATTCCTTACATCTGAAATGGCAAGTGGGATTAAACCCTCGTGTCTGCTTTGATCATGGAACACTCTATGCATTACAATAATCCGTCCCACAGTCCCCGATATACCTCATGGTGTAAAAAATTGTTCCGTTGCTTTTTTTCTTTCTAACCTTCTTGACTGATGATTAGTCTTGAAGATTATTTACAACCATTATTCTGAGCTTCCAATAATGTATCATAATTTATTTAATATATGCATTGACCTGGATTATGTGTGAACAGAAACAGCCATTTTGTTTAATCAACCATCAATTTATTTGTATGATGCAGATGAGGAATTTGTGTGGTAGTCATTAGACTATGTGGTTGTGCCACAACACAATATCATTATCTACAAGACTAAATATAAGTAGGAACATCTGATGCATGCAACTGACACCAATATATAGGCACCAGTAAGATTCTAAGACATGTTTTATTGAGATATCTGCAACCACTCTGTGATTTGTATGTGATCTGAGCCTAAGAACGATTGTATGTTGTGCAAATTATGCGCCGACAAGTAGGCCAGCACATCCAAATTTCTGTGCTGCTTTTTATTTACTAGGGTAGCATCCCTAGTGCCTACATCAGTCGCCTCTTACAGCATGTATTGTAGGTTGCAGTGGTACTATTCTTTGTTTCCCCTTCCCAGCACCACGGTCACTAATTTTGAATATAATGTAAAGATGGGAACCATGTCGCACACATGAATAAAAGAATCAGATGCGAAGAGGTAGACTGGCTTGGGGTAGTCTCACTTCTACACTTGGTCTAGTACTTCAAGAGAAATACAATTCAGCTGTTACTGCCTGTAATACTACTACATTTGTGGGGGTGAGGGGAACGCGTCTGTGAAATTTAATGGGTAGTATGGCTATGCAGCTACCACAAAACTGTTGTGGTATTTTATGACTCCGACAGGAAAAACTCTTGGCTGTACTGAGGATTGAACCCAGGTCTCTCGAATGGGAACCATGACTTTAATCCATTTGGCCAGGATGCTCCATACAATTGAGTACACTTGGAAATCCTCGGATAGAAAATGACAAACTTGTGAAACATGGTGAAGCACTGAATTCAAAATGTCGTAGGAATAAGGGGCCAATATAATCTATCAAAACAGCATTTAAATCAAAAATGGGAATGAGACCACCCAGGACAAATATAAAAAGCCCATCATCACCTCTCCAGATAGGATCACCTCATACTTTTCAACTAGTGAAGGAGGATTGAGAATACCCTCTTATACAACATCCATGTCTAATCTTGATCATGTATGCCCCACCTGTGGTTGGGGAGTATGTTCTAGGATTGGACTCTACAGTCACCTCGGCACATACCAGAAAGGCGCAGCAGCACACATCTGATGCTGTTGTCATCATCACTTGTGATGAACAGCTATTATACAACAGGTCTGTTCTATCAGCCCAACTCCTTGACATGTTACAGACCTTCCCAACATTCTGTGAATGAATGATCACATACCACATCCATTCACCCTCTAAAAAGAAATCATTGTTGCTGACTTGAACAGTAACATGAACATCCAAAAGTAAACAATGAAGGTTCCCCGATAGCATTTAACAAGTTGTATTGGTAGTAGAGTTCCACATTATTGTTCTTCTCACGTATAATAAATAGTATATTGTGTGTACATAAGTTTGATATCTTGCGTTAACAGTTTATGTAGTCTGTTTCTGGTTGGTGTCTGGCAGTTTCACAAATATTTGTCTATTCTTTATTTTGTAAACTTTTTTTGAAATCAGAACTAAGGGTGGGTGGATCCTGTCCGCTGTATTTCTCAGGTGTTTTTGGCAATATGAATCACACATTTGCAAATATGTGTTTGTAAGTTTGCAAATTAATACATTTTGTTGTCAACTGTGTGAACTCATTTTTATTTCCTGTTTGGTCTTGTTTTAAACTAGAATAAACATATAAAAGTTGCACACATGTGTTCTATGTCATCAATCATTTATTATTCTTGATGTGTTTGTTGTTGGTCTGTGTTACAGTAGTACATTTCTTCATCTGTGTGAATGGCGCATTATTAATCTGTTTGCTCACATCTCCACGTGGTATATTGTTAATGTGTTTGCTCACATGGCATAGTATAATGCAATCATTATTGATGATATAAGTGAAAACTATATAGCAATGGCGAAACACGTAAAAACAACGTACGGAAGTTTAACAATGACGATACACAGCAACGTTTCGACCAAAAGGTCTTTATCAAGCAAAGGACACAACAGAAGTGAATGAATACACTTCTTACATATAGAATCGGACAATAAATTCCTAACAGCCTTAAAATGAAAATATGTGACGAAAAAAAAAGAAGATAAACAATAAAAATCAAATATATTTAACATACACACATATAGAATATGGAGCTTGAGAAGAGAAAGTATGAAGAAACATAGGAATGTAGTGTGTTGAGTCCATGAGGTCGCAAGGTACCATAAAAAAATATAAAACGATTCTCTAGAGCAAATCGACTTCGATCATCAGAGAAACATGATCGGATGGCAGTGACCTGGACATCGAGAGCTCCAAAATGGTCAGTTCCATTGAAATGAGTGCCTGCGTGTGCTGCAAAGAAAATCCCTGGTTTGACAACAAGAGCTGGTCAGGTCAGAGTTTCTCCACACTTGCTCGAAGAGTTGAAGACAGAGACTCATGGCGTGCTTTTTGTGCTGATGTCTCCACAGTGACACACCTATGACCCTAACGGGTTATGGGCTTTATTATTATATCACAAAGCATTGACGTAAGTATTTGCCGAAATAGCCACTAAACATTTTGCCAGTTTCGCCGATATAAGCCTTGTTAATGGAATCATACACGTGTGAGCTTAATAACAATGCTAGGCTTTGAGTAGTAGTAAGATAAGTTAAGCTCAAATCCGAACTGGTCTTACAGTGGATACCAGCTCACTGTGGCATACCAGGAAACGAAAAGGCTCACAAAGGCTGGGGGGAGCCTAACACAACACCACCCAACACAAAGTTTTACAGAAGCAAAGACTCTCCTGAAACAATCCAGGAAAATGATCTGGAGAAAAACAAATGGAGGATACAACCCAGAGCACGACAGTATAAATACACTAAACAGAAAGCACAGTCTTCAGACTTAGAACGTGACACTGCAGTCTCAGAGCACACCTTCACAGAATGGGTCTCAGGGACTCGGCAGCCTGCACCTGTGGAGCACCAAAGCAGTCCCCAGAACACATCCTGCAAGACTGCCCTAGTCTGAGTATTGAGAGATTGGAGATCTGGCCAACAGAAACAAGACAAAATATGGGGAACCGGTGAAGACCTCAAGCGCACCGCCATGTTTATGACACATACCGGAGTAGTCGCATAGCAAAGTTGATCGCAGAAGAAGAAGCTTAAATCCAAGGTATTAACCCTAAAGGCATCAGTTTGCCACTGTAGACTACAAAATAGACGTCCGAAAACGCTGTTTCTTATCAGGTACCGCCTCATTCCTTCAGAATAATGGATACCTTTGGCTCAGACGATAAACATGCTGAGAAATTATCAATTACCTCTCAAGTTAGAGGCTTGTTTGAATGTAAAGCAAACCTTCACGTAAAAATATGTCAAATGCGCCATATCGGTCACACTGACTACGCCTCCATTCATATCGGGCAAACCGAAGAATCAATAGAGGGGACGACATTTAGTGTCAGAACGCGCCCGAATGGTTACCGGAGCCCAAATTTAGGGTGTAAAGAATAGAAGCACTGTTACCTGCCACGCATGTCGTAAGAGGCTACTAAGGAGGTTTGGCTGAAATCGGATGCATGTGTCCTAAACGTATAGAAGTCTATGCGTTTACGGGCCTACCAAACCAATGTGCAACGTATACATGTTCTTGGCAAAGATCAAACATATCACCATAAAACTACACAGACCTCTGTGTGAGCTACAAAAGACAGTGAAGTTCATACAAGAGACAACATTGAATATATAGACATATTTCAAGCGAACGAAAGGAAGGAAGGAAGGACAAAGATATTAAAATTGGTTATAAAGAACAAACGCAAAGGAGAGAGTGCCAGAATAACCAACGGAACATGTCACTCAAGCATCACATATGACCAAATTGTCAGGTGTATACTATCAGAATAAATGACCAAGCAGAACTGGGGAATTGTATTTCACGTAAAAATGACGACATGGGGAAACCATGAAACAAATTTTACTGAAAGGGGCCAGAAATATTTGACTCAGTTCCATTGAGCGAGTTGCCCAGGAGAGAACAGTATGGAGAAATTACTTGCAGGCCCTATGTAACGATACGAGATAAATATAATAAAAACATATTTTCAAATACCCATTGATAGAGATGAGGAGACATAAGACTGGGCAATAACATAAACCCAGAAGATTCCTCAGATAAACAACAGAACCAACCTTCTGCTATAGAGATTGTTAGTATTAGAGCAATCAAGATCTTGTTGTTATAACTCAGTATACATATATGTATATATAGCTAGTGACTAGGAAGACCAGTAATAAAACTTACTTCTTCGATTGCTCC
This sequence comes from Arion vulgaris, assembly GCA_020796225.1. NCBI lineage: Eukaryota > Metazoa > Mollusca > Gastropoda > Stylommatophora > Arionidae > Arion > Arion vulgaris. Next base: position 37,287,380 of record CM036769.1, on the reverse strand, counting down.
ATATCGATCACTCGTTGTGATATTTGTGTGGTCTGAGCTTAATAACGATTGTACGTTGTGCCAGTTACGCGCCTAGAAGTAGGCCTGCACATCCTATTTCCGCGACGCTTTTTATTTACTAGGGTAACCTCCCTAGGCCACTACCTCAGTCGCCTCTTACGCCATGCATTGTGCCGCATTACTACTATTCTTTGCTTCCCAGGCCACGGCAATACACGGGCGAGTTTTCATACAACACAGAAGTATTTCCTGTTATAGTTCTGACATGAGTCAGCTCACATAGCCTTCCCATGTCCAATCAGATCTAATAAGCGAATTGAAACATGGCCTCCACAAGATCCCATCAGCAGACTAAACAGAAAACAGCAGACAACAATATTTTGCATATGAACAGGTAACTGCAGACTCAACCATCACATGCACAGAATAAAACCTGCTCAGACTGCACAGTGTGCATGCCAGACAGAAACACAGACTCCAGAGCACATCCTGCAGTCATGTCCATCATACATACACCTTCTTCTTCTTCTCTTCCACCATTTACTTCTTTATAGAAGTGTTGGGGGTGAAACGTAGTGATCTTGTGTGTGCTTGTTTTAAGGCACTTTGTAAGCTGATATTCATGTTCGTAAGGCGGTTCTTGATGTCGTTGCTCCATCTTTTGTGTGGTCTTCCTCTTGCTTTGTACTTATTATACTTTTTCTGTGTGGCTCTCTGTGGTAGGCGATACCAGGGCATTCTGGTCAGGTGTCCAAACCATTTAATCTGTTGTTCTTTTATGAATTGCATGACTGGTTTCACATCCAGTCTCCTTCTGATTTCGTCATTTCTAATTTTGTCTCTTATTGTCACACCTGCAGCTCTTCTAAGACACCTCATCTCTGTCATTATGATTTTCCTCTCATTAGCTGCTGTTATTGGCCATGCTTGACACTGGTAACATAGTGTTGGCCAGAAAATCGTTCTTACGAGATTTGCTTTAGTTGTTATCGGTATCTCTTTATGTAACAACGGTGGTGTTAACTGTCCCAGTACTTGGTTAGCTTTTGTGCAACGATTGCTGATTTCGCTATCGATACTTCCATCTGCTGTGAAAATTGCCCTAAGTATTTGGCCTCAATTGTTTGTTTTATGTCTACATTCTGGAGTTTTATTGTAAGGCTTTCTGGTTGTCTACTTATTGCCATTGTCTCTGTCTTTATTGTATTTATGTTCATGCTGTACTCCTTACCCTTGATGTTAACTAAGCTCAAATGGTTCTGGAGAGGTTCTTCGTTTTCTGCAATCAGTACTTGGTAATACATACACCAACGAAACCAAAGATGGCCTCATGAACAAAGCATACAGAACAAGCTATGGGGAACTCTCGAGGAACTCCAACTGACATGCAGCTTCATAGAGGCAGCCTATCTTATGGTTTAGACGAGCTTACGAAACCGAACGCAAAGAAGAAACATGGCCTCATGAACGAAGCAAGCAAACAAGCTATGAGGAAACCAGAAGGAACTCCAACTGACATGCAGCTTCATAGTCAATGCATCGCATAGTGTAGACACAACAAAATTATTTCCAGTGGATACCAGCCCACTGTGACGTACCAGGAAATGAGAGAGCCGACATGCTGGCTAAGGAGGGAACAAAACTTACACAACAGAAACACCCAGTATCACTACCAGAAATCAAGATACATATCAAAAGAAAGTACAAAGAGGTATGGAGGCAACAAACCCACAGCAAACACCCACAAGATCCCATCAGCAGACTAAACAGAAAACAGCAGACAACAATCTTTCGCCTAAGAACAGGTCACTGCAGGCTCAACCATCACATGCACATAATAAAACCTGCTCAGACTGCACAGTGTGCATGCCAGACAGAAACACAGACTCCAGAGCAAATCCTGCAGTCATGTCCATCATACATACACCAACGAAATGAAACATGGCCTCATGAACAAAGCTTACAGACCAAGCTATGGGAACTCTCGAAGAACTCCCAACTGACATGCAGCTTCATAGAGGCAACCCATCTCATGATTTAGACGAGCATACGAAACCGAACGCAAAGAAGAAGAAGCATAGTGTAGATTGAGTATATGAAACCAATCGCAAAGAAATAGATATAATACCAAGACATAGTATATATGCAGATATTGTACTTTAAAGTTGAGTTTTCTGTTTGTCAAATCTAACAGTCACTCATCTGTACACATTTTTGTCCTGTTGGTTTTTTTTCCGATCCAGAAACACTTGAGCTTTTCAACTCTTCGACTGGGTGCTATGGACATCGTAACCCTTCGGCTCGGTGCCACAAACACCGTAAATCTGGAGAACCTGGGACTTTTCTGCCAGGGCGCGGAATTGAACCGCACTCACATGGGGCTTGTCACTCGTCGTCCAATGCGCTACGAACACGCTGGGCAAGTGGGCGACCTGTTGGATAATGAGCATACACTTTGGCAGAAATTCGAATATGTCTGTCCTACTTGCTGTAGTGGCTTAACGGATGCGCAATCTCCTCACATTCTCGTTGCAAACCACAAAGAGTGGTGGACTTGATTAGTAAGAACAAACAATAACATACACGTTATAGTCCACATATGAATAAAGAATGAAAGATCGAATACAAAACTTGAAGAAACGTACAGAAATTAAAATGAAAACTTGTGAACCACGACACATCCATGGGGCACTTTACAGAACATGGCAACAGATCAAGTGGGAATGTGAGTTTATTGCTGCCGCACAAGAAGACACAAGACTAGAGGATCATTGAGTTTTTATTTATAGTCTGTCCATTAATTCGTGAGCACGTTTGAAATTGATTTTCTCGAAAACTACCTGTTGAATCTCAGTGATTTTTTTCATGCAGCCTTAGAATATCCATGACGCTAAAATAAAGCTAACCAGTAGTCCATAGATGCTACGGATTTTGCACATCGGCGAATTCCTTTGATCTTTTATGACAATTGCAAATACGGGGCTCAAATTTTAGATTTTACAGTATCCCTAGAATTTGTCCATGTCAATTCTATTCATAGGTGTATCTCCATATTAACTTGATAGGTCAAGTAATTAAGTGTGTTGCCCTTTATGTGCAATCGTGAACTTGGATACAATATGCAACAGTTAGTCCTCCCTTCGGTCACCATTAGACCCCAGGGTGTCTTAACTTCACCACAAAGTGTATGATGGTAGACGCATTTGGATATGGAAATGTATACGTTGCTATTTCTCAGTCTGTAATCAAAATATGATTTGTATCATCCTGAATCTGACGATTCCATGAGGTTGATAATTGTTACTGGCTGGACAAATTGTAATCCATCTCGGTGCTAGTACTCGTCTTCCTCTCGGAGCATATGTTCAACACACTTCTTCCAGAACTGCATGTCTATCATTGAGAAGGACTCACGTGTCAGAACTTCAACATCACACATTTTAAACGTCCTGTTCTGTTCGGCAACTTGCCCTTTACTTTAGCCCAGACAAGCTCTATCGGATTGAGCATGATATGGAGGTAGTCGCAAAGACGTGTGGCCGTATTCCGCAATGATTTTGTCAATATGAAACACCTTTGTCTTATTTGTCATCCTCACCAGGTGCAACAACTCGGGTTTCAAATATGTATCATCGAAGCTGACATTTTCCTTAGCAAGCCAAGTCCTAATTTGATCTTTTGTATTTGATGCAGTTGGTACTTTGTCTTCCGCTGATACTGCGTTGTGATAGGATGCATTATCCATTACCAAGCATGATGGTCTGTTTAGAATTGGAAGTAGATCTTTCTCCATCCAGTGCCTGAAAATATGTCCATTCATTTCTGTGTGGTAGTCCCTACCGTCGGTACTTTTGATTGGAAAATAAGTCCAGCGTCATGGACAAGACCTTCTTCACTGCTTCCTGCATGTGTTAGTATAATACGCTGGCCTTTGCTGCTTGGTATTTTTCTTTCTGTTCACCGTCTACTGATTGCCAATCTTTAGCATTGGTGTGGTGAGCATTGACCCAGGATTCGTCCAAATATACAATATCATAGCCTTGCCTCCGCCGCTCACGGATCTGCCTCAGGTATTTACTTCGGGCAGCAATTAAATGTGGCTTTTCACAAATAATATTCCTGCCGCCTATAGTTTTTCTGAAGGTGAAGCCGGCGGCTCTTACAATTTTCCATAGAGTACTTTTAAAAATGTCTATGCTGCAATCTGATTGCAGTTTTAATTTCAGTTTCCTGAGAGTAACAAGTTGATTTGTCGCAAACATTTTCAAGAGCTCCTGTCTTATGACATCTATGCCAAAGTCGTCAATTGTTCTTTTCCTTCCTTGCTTGACATTAGTGCACTTTGTGTCCTGTTTAATCCATCGGGAAAAGGATTCTCTATTCAGACCAAGCGCCAGTTGCGCTGGTTTCTCAGGGTTATGAATATCGCAATATAGATGACCTCTTAGATTCCCTACGGAAGTGTTGGTATAGTAAAACTGTAACGTTCTGCATTGTTATAAATGTGCACTTCAGACTCATTATGAATGTGATATCAATGTCAGTTTTGATAAGCCAACAAATATGATACAATAGCTTCATACAAATAGCGAGATACGCCTATAACTATACAACGGTATCCCAATTATAACGTCATATGCTTTCCGCTTTCAAAGTCGACTGGGTTAGGTGCACGGGATTTCGTGAAATTGTTGTATACTCACGATATTTCTATGTTACCATAATGTATTTTTAGAACAACGCGTCTGTGTACCGTAGATCTGTTACTATTGTGTACAATCCGGTGAGGTTGATTTTAATATAACCTGAAGAAGAAATATTTCAAACTACATCAAATTTTCTTGGAAAAAATATTTCTCTAGCGTCATGGATATTCTAAGGCTGCATGCAAAAATCACTGAGATCCAACAGGTAGTTTTCGAGAAAATCAATTTCAAACGTGCTCACGAATTAATGGACAGACTATAATTTCTGGTCATATACAAAAGAAAGGAACACGAATTAATGGACAGACTATAATTTCTGGTCATATACAAAAGAAAGGAACACGAATTTCGTAATACGTGTTCTTCTTCGAACGCTCCATATCCACCATTTGTTAAATCACTGTTTGTGATCTGAGCCTAAGATCAAATGTATGTTGTGCCAGTTATGTGCCTACAAGTAGGCCAGCACATCAGATTTCTGCGACGCTTTTTATTTACCAGGATAGCTTTCCTAGACCCCTACCTCAGTCACCTCTTACAGAGCCAACTATAAACTTATGGGCCTGCGGACTCAGGTAAGAATTATGGGAAATCAGACCACAACTACACCACGTTACCTCGCATTACAGTATTGTTGTATATGTACGAATTCATTTTAAAATCAACACAAAATGCTAACTGGAAGTCATATTATGCAACAAGTTAAGTTTAACAATAAGGAATATCAATATTATGGGGGGACTGCTTAGAGTAGTTGATAGTAGCTCGGACTGCTAGCTGTCCTCATAGCTCGGGTTCGAACCTACTGTCCGGCATTTGTTCGAGTCCCTGGTCTTACTCAGGACGATAACGTGAGTACCTCTGAAGTCGGAGAAAATCTGCCTGTATGGCGAGGGAATACTAATTACGAGTACATTGAGCACACGGCTGCCAGTAATTTACAATGTGCACGCTGTTGCCATTGTAAGAAATTGGAAAACGGATTTTCACGCAAAAATCAGTTTCAGAGATGAAACTTCGTCTGTGTTGAAAGCGGACGAAAAAAAATAAAAAAATCAATATTATGAATATTTGCCAGCAATAAATAACCATAGACTCAGAGAATTGAGTAAAATTACAAAAAATCTTGCAGTGTTCTACCAAACACATATATATATATATATATATATATATTCCAACCCCAACTTAAACTAGGCCAGGGGTTTCTCCGTCAGTTATCAGGTCCATTTAGTTAGGCTGTGCAGAGCCAACTAAAAACTACTATAGCTATAGCCTGGCTGTGGGCTGTGCCTCTTACGACAGGTCTTGTAGGTCGCGGTGTTACTATTCTTGGCTCTCTTTGCGAATCCCGGCAACACATGGGCAGTAAGTTGAGTAAGACTGAAACTTTAACTTGGATAAATATATATTCCTCTCGTCATACGTTACATAAGACCTGATAGTAATTTCTCCTTTCCGCCCTGTCCTGAGCAACTCGCTCAATCTCTTTCCTGGAATTGAGTCCGATATTTCTCAGCAAAGTTAATTTCACGGTTTCCCTATTTCGTCCTCTCTTTCTTGAACCCTTGAAATGCAGCGAAAGGTTAAAGGTAAACAGGATAGAACTGGATACATAAAAAAGTAGCAGTAAAAAAACACATGGTGGAAGTGACAAAAGTGCGTGAAGCACACGACAACCAAAACTAATATATTTGAAGCAGAAACAACACTTTTTATCAGATAAATTTGGTATATTTTTAATAATTAACTATATGATGTTTTAAAATTTTTAGATTTGCATAAGATCGTGAAACTATTGTGTAAGCTTTCGTTTTGTATTATCGTTCGTTTCGTTATTTTTTACTTGGTAAAAAATATTGACTGGTTCCTGTTAATAATAACATGGCTGCCTACAAGAAAACGCTCGTGGTTTCTTGTTACCCCAGGAATAATAATAATAGAACAACCAAATTGTGTTTTCAAGGATTTATAGGATAACTTATCGTTGGAATATTGATGAATTTGCAAGTTCTGATTTTTTTCAGGTGTGTGTTTTCTTTAGTTTTATAAATATTTTGATAATTGCTCGTGTTAGTGTACAGACTTTTTGTCAATTTCATTGTTTACAGGTGAGAAATTTTGTCAGAACATGTTTATATGGTACAATAATGCTATACTGTGTGATACACTCATTGATTTTGTATTATTGCATACACATAATTTATATGTTAAACATCTGCTAAGTTTAAAGGAGTAAGACATTGTTGAATAGTGTTACACCAACACTTACTGAAACTGATCATGACATCAGTGACATTGAATCAGCCCCATGCTGATGCTCATTCATTGATTTGAATAAGATCTAATATTGGCCATGCCAGATCGTGCATGCTCTCTATATTAATAATTTGATAACAGTAAAGGACATGAGTGTAGATTCATTAAATCATATGTATAGTTTATCTTGAGTCATAGGTTATGATATAATGTCACATGTGACAGTAACTCGCATAAAGTCGAGTAACAGTAACTGAGTGTAACACTAAACCAAACCAGCATGGCACTGCCATGGCAGGAGGGAAATCAATCATAATGACAGTCATAACTATGAAATGTGTAGTTCATAAACTAAACAGAACTCAAATTTATTGGAGTTAATGTTTGTATTAACAAAAGATTATACTAATTCAACTGAATGCTGTATTAGTTTATTATATTATATGCTTATTTAATAGCCTGAACTTCTTCAAATGCTCCCCATGTCGACCACTTATTAACGACACCGATTTGTATGATGTGATCTGAGCCTAAGAACGATTGTACGTTGTGCCAGTTAAGCACCTCCACGTAGGCCAGCACATCCGATTTCTGCAACTTTTCTATTCACTAGGTAGCTTCCTAGGTCCTATATCAGTCACCTCTTACGACATGCTTTGTAGGTTGCGGTGGTACTATTCTTTGCTTCCCTTGCAGACTCTGGCACCGCATGAGCGAATAGACTGAACTATCAAAGCTAACTTGTCTAAAGTATTTTACAGTGTTGTATAGTTTGTAATTTTACACTTTCACGGTACATAAGTTGTACAGTTACAGCTACAACAAAATAAGCTTATAATAACCCTCAGCTTTGCCATTATGAAAACCTAACTGCTCTTTTAAATAGTATTCCAATTTAGTATTACAATACTATTATTCTGCACATTGTTACTAAGTAACATGTATTAATCATGCTTGGAGGTCGCCCGTGTGGTGCCGGGGCCCTAAGGTAAGCAAAGAATAGTACCACAGCAGCCTACAATGCATGTCTTAGGAGGCGACTGATGTAAGCCCTAGGGATGCTACCGTAGTAAAAAAAAGCAGGGCAGAAATCGGATGTGCTGGTCTACTTGTGAGCGCATAACTGGCCCAACTTACAATCGCTCTTAGGCTCAAATTACATACAAATCACACAGGGTGATTGACAAGTGGTCGATGTGGAGCGTTTGAAGAAGATGCTTTGAAGTTTGCTTTACCCAGTCTTTTAGAGTCAACTTTTTGGGGGTGTGTAATCACTGAATCGGCTAAATGCAGAACTGTATCATGATTTCTTTTTTTTTTAAATCAAGAAGCACTTGAGATTTTAGCTCTTTGGCTCGGTGCCACAAACACCGTAAATCTGGAGAACCTGTAGCTTTTCTGCCAGCCCGTGGAATTGAACCACCCTCACAGGTGGCTTGTCACTCGCCCAATGCGTTATGAACACGCTGGGCAGGCGGGCATCATGATGTTTTAAAGAGTAGTACTTTACTAACTGAAAGTAAATGTTCCATGTTGGGCAGACCCCATCACACAACAAACAGGTAACAATCTTCAGACTCGGAACAGGGCACAACAAAGAAGTCATATATGCAGATACTGATTAGAATTGGTAATACTGATTTGTGACTGAGCTGAGGAACTACAGAACATGTCCTTCATGCATGTCAGCTTTACAGGAAAGATAAGGAGAGAATATGGAGATAATAGACCTGAAGAAGAAGGGCTGTGCGAATGACTTAAAGTAAATCATACAGCTAATTGAAGACATTGATGCTGTGATCTGAGGACTCATGTTGAACATCTGAATGTTGGAGCATGGCGTTCATGGTATGATGCATATCCCAACATTATACCAGAACAATCAGATGTCTTTGTGAGGAATAAAGGTTGCTATAGATCTTATCTCTCTTTCTCTCTTTGCCTTTTTACCCCGGATTGGGGCATAGACCCTCAACCAACTCATGCCAAGTCTTCCTATCTCTATCTCCTGCAGCTCCCTCCAACTCTTCTTTATATTGTTGATCCTCGTCTCCATGTATTTCTCGGCCTCCCCTTTCGCTGTCCCTGTGGGTTCCAGGCAAGGATCCTTCTTGTTATATTCCCCTCTGATTTTCGAAGTGTGTCCTATCCAGCGCCAGCGTCTTTTTTTAACCTGTTCGTTTCACTGGAATCTGTCTTGTTCTCTCCATAAGTTCCTCATTTGTGACCCTATCATACCTTCTTATTCCCTCTATTCTGCGCAGACACCAGTTGATGAATGTTTGCAATTTATGCGCTACTGTTTTAGTTGTTCTCCATGTTTCTGACCCATACAGTAGAACTGCTTTAACATTAGAGTTAAATATCCGAATTTTTGTTCTAGATTCGATTTCTTTAGACTTCCATATGTTTCCCAGTGCAATAAAAGCTCCTCTTGCCTTCTGTATTCTTATTTTAACATCTCTATCTGTTCCACCCTCTTTGTCTACGTTGCTGCCCAAATATGTGTATGATTCTACCTCTTGAAGTGGGATTTCACCCAGGAGATCGAGTTGTCGTTGCTTGGTTACTTCTCATTAAGATCTGTTCTACATTAGAAATGCCTGCAATCAGTGTGCCTCTGAAGTCTTCTTTGAATGCTCCGTATCAACCACTTGTTAACTACTCTTTGTGATTTGTATGTGACCGAGCCTAATAGTGATTGTACATTGTGCCTGTTATGCGCCCACAAGTAAGCCAGCACATCCGGATTCTGCGATGCTTTTTATTTACTATGGTAGCTTCCCATGGCCCCTACCTCAGTCGATTCTTATGACATGCCTTATAGGTCACAATGTTACTATTCTTTGCTCCTCTTGTTAGCCCTGCAACACACATGCGAACATTAGAGATCTACGGTAATAAGTTTAGAAACTATAAGATGTCCTGAATAAAATATGGAAATGGTTGGAGTGTTTCACTTAAGAATGAAACCTGATATACCTGGCTTCCCAGGACAATCAGCGCTTCAGCTTCCTTGTAAGTTTGGCTGCTACGCGTCATTTTGTCTCCATCATGTAGCCCTAGTTTATCCTAGACTCCAATTATTTGTGTTGAACAACTTGTTTTTGGCTTCTGTAACTGCACTATTTCATATGCAGATGGGTAGCTAGTCCATCGAGCAACACTCAACTTGGTGGACCAGTAGAGACATTTAGTCTATCCTATGGCCTGTCCAACTCATTGATATGGCATTTTGTGTATTTTTTTCCTTCTTTTCCCCAAATTGATCAAGCGTATGAGATAATGTTAATGATATGACAGAAATCGAGAGTACGCGAACCAGAACTGGCCTGATCACCCACCTCAAATTTATTATCATGGCGACAGGCTGCATTACTGCAGCATGACAAAGTGAGTAGGGATTAAAATAGGAAAGTACACTATAGTGTCTTCTGTGATCAACTTATGCTATTCGACTACTCCAGTATGTGTCATTAAGCTGAAAGTTTACCAGGCCATAGTGCTAACCACGCTGCTGTACTAAAGCGAGACATGGACAGTGTATAGCAGACATGCAAGAAAACTAAACCACTTCCAACAGGCTGTCTGCGCAGAATACTAAAAATAAACTTTCAGGACAAAAATCCAGATGGCGAAGTCCTCACAAGATCAAAGATCCCAAACGTCAACACCCTGTTGCAGAAGGCCCAAGTGAGATGGGCCGGTAATGGTCATGTTGCTCGGATGCCTGATGCCCAAGTGAGATGGGCCGGTAATGGTCATGTTGCTCGGACGCCTGATAAACGCATTCCAAAACAGTTGATCTATGGCGAACTTGAAGGGACCACCCTTAAAGTGTCTCTGAAGTGCTTCGATATAGACACCACATGCTTTGAATCCCTTGCGCAAGATCACCAAATGTGATGCTGTAACTACAGGAGGAACCCACATAGCTGAGAATCATTGTGCCGTTGAGGCGCAGAGAAAACGAGCTGCGCGAAAAGACAAGAACACACAACACCCAGATCTCTAACTTTGATCATGTATGCCCCACCTGTAGTAGGGGATTGTGTTCTAGGATTGGACTCTACGATCACCACCACACACACCAGAGAGGTGCAGCAGCACATGTCTGAGACTGTTGTCATCATCACTTGCGATGGGACGGCTATTATGTTTCATTAACAGGGGGTGCGCTTGAGTTCTTCACTGGTCCCCCATAGTTTGTTCTGTAGGGTTGTTTCTGTTGGCCAGATTTCATTCTCACACTGCTTGCGCAGTTTTGCAGGATGTGCTTTAGTGCTCCACGGGTGCAGGCAAATGTTTTGTCAAGCTTTTTATTTCCTGGTGTGCCACAGTGTGCTGGTATCCACTGTAAGACTCTGATTTATTTGAAATCAAGCTGATTTTTTGTCTTATATCCTGAATGAACTTGTCTTGTTTGGAACATGAGATGGTCTGGAGGACGGATCTTTAGTCGCTAACTTATATTGTCTATTGGGTGCATTTCTAAAAAATACATTACTAAAGATGGGTATATATCATTGCAGTGCTTTGTTCCCATTTCTGAGAGTACGATGCAGAATTGTATAGGGCAGATGAGTTAAGGCTGCTTACCCGAAGCTATCGACACGTCTCTGAATGTTATCGGTTTAATTCTTTCCCCAACAGGAAACCATTTTGACCATACCGAGTGGTTGAATATGTGACCAGTAAACATCACATCATTTAACCACGTAGTCCGCCCGAGTGATTACCGAGGCCCAAATTTGGGATGTAAAGAATAGAACCACTGTTACCTGTCATGCATGTCGTAAGAGGCGACTAAGGAGGTTTGGATGAAATCGGATGCACGTGTCCTAAACATGTAGAAGTCTATGCGTTTACGGGCCTACCAAACCAATGTGCAACGTATACACGTTCTTGGCAAAGATCAAACATATCACAAAGAGTGATTAAAATTGGTCATAAAGAACGAACGCAAAGAAGAAGAAGGAGATATAAGGACTCCCCAGTTTTTTGCTGCTCTTAACAGAGCTCTCTTTGTCAAGTGAATATCTGCTTCCATCCTGCGTCTCCAATTTCTTCTTTTACCGTCATTTTCCCTCCTGCTTAATCTTGATGAAGTTCAGTACCGATATTGTACCCACTTTTTCCCTGTCTTCATTTCTAAACCGGTCTCTTATTGCTACTCCCAGCATTCTGTCTATACACACTTCATCTCTGTCGTGACTAGTTTTCTTCTATCGTTTGATGTCAGCATCCAGGTTTGGAACTGATAGCATAATGTTGGGAGAATGATTGTTTTGCACAATACTCTTTTAGTGTTCATGGTGACATGTTTGCATTTCAAAATTGCCGCCATTTGTCCTATGATTTGATTTGCTTTATTGCGTCTGTGTTGGATTTCGTTTGTTATTCTTCTGTTTGCTGACAGAAAATGCTCACTAGGTATATTCTTCTTCTTCTTTGCGTTCGTTCTTTACGACCAATTTTAATCACTCTTTGTGATATGTTTGATCTTTGCCAAGAACGTGTATACGTTGCACATTGGTTTGGTAGGCTCCTAAACGCATAGACTTCTACACTTTTAGGACATGGAGAATTTAAGAATGGCTCATTGGTTGTGTACGTAAGGACGCTCGTATTGCTAGGCTAGGCGATTGGTGTCGTAAGGACTAGGGTAAGTGGTTCGAGTCCCGTGTTTGTCTACTTGTTTTTTCGGAAGCTCTTAATACCTGTATCTGTTTATTTGCTGACTAGTTTTAATGGATGTTTATCGATGGAGATATTGATAGAGTTTTCCTCCCTAGCGAATGTCATTTCTTCGGTTTTGTCGATGTTTATTCTCAACCGAAATAATGATGCTTTTATGACTGGATATTATTTTTAAACGCATTCTGTAATACACAGACTATGTAGTTCTTCTGCTTTTACCCGCTATGAATTCAGGCGTAGCCGTTGCGCCTCTTACTGATTTTTGCGTGAAAGCCTGCTTACCGTTTCCTCGCTATACAGGCAGACGTTCTCTGACTTCAAAGGTACTATGTAGTTCTTCTTCTTCTTTGCGTTCGTTCTTTACGACCAATTTTAATCACTTTTGTGATATGTTTATTCTTTGCCAAGATCATGTATACGTTGCACATTGGTTTGGTAGGCTCCTAAACGCATAGACTTCTACACTTTTAGGACATGAGCATCCGATTTCAGCCAAACCTCCTTAGTCGCTTCTTACGACATGCGTGGCAGGTAACAGTGGTTCTATTCTTTACACCCCAAATTTGGGCCCCGGTAACCACTCGGGCGTCTAGGTATATAAAGTCTTTGACTAGTTTTAATGGATGTTTATCGATGGAGATATTGATAGAGTTTTCCTCCCTAGCGAATGTCATTTCTTCGGTTTTGTCGATGTTTATTCTCAACCGAAATAATGATGCTTTTATGACTGGATATTATTTTTAAACGCATTCTGTAATACACAGACTATGTAGTTCTTCTGCTTTTACCCGCTATGAATTCAGGCGTAGCCGTTGCGCCTCTTACTGATTTTTGCGTGAAAGCCTGCTTACCGTTTCCTCGCTATACAGGCAGACGTTCTCTGACTTCAAAGGTACTATGTAGTTCTTCTTCTTCTTTGCGTTCGTTCTTTACGACCAATTTTAATCATTTTTTGTGATATGTTTGATCTTTGCCAAGAACGTGTATACCTTGCACATTGGTTTGGTAGGCCCTAAACGCATAGACTTCTACACGTTTAGGACATGTGCATCCGATGTCACCCAAACCTCCTTACTCGTCTCTTACGACATGCGTGGCAGGTAACAGTGGTTCTATTATTTACACCCCAAATTTGGGCCCCGGTAACCACTCAGGCAACTATGTAGTTCCATATCGACTCTCCTACGGGAAATAATCCATAAGCAACTGTTTAAAAAAAAGTATTAATAGCATCATTGTTACATTGCTACACATGATTTTCTTTTCCGCATATGAACACTTAACATTTCCCTCGTACCAACCAGTGTTGTTGTTGTACCTACTCCGGTTACGTTCAGCAAGTGGTACGGCCTGTGATGATGCACCACCACTGTTTGGTGAACTATATGCGACTACTTCACGAGGTCGTTGACCTGATTCTGTTTTGATTGTCGACGGATTTCATTCATAAGTTTTTCAGATGTAGAGAGATAGGCTACATGTGACTATTTTATTTGATGAGACTAGAGAAATTTTGTGAATTGAGTAAACTATTGTGTGTGTACATAATTCCGACTTTTCTTTGAGTTGTAGCGTTGATAGCTATCACGTTCTTAAATCACCCGTGTGTTGTCAGGTTTCACAAGGGGAGCAACGAATACTAACACTGCGACCTACAAGGCGACTTAGGGAAGCTACCCTAGTAAATAAAAAAAATAATTGCCTAAATCGGATGTGCTGGCTTACTTTTAGACTAATAACTGGTACAACGTACAATCACTCTTAGGCGTAGTAGATTTAACAAGTGGTCGATATGGAACGTTCGAAGATATTCCTAAATATATTATTATACGAATTGCCCGAGTGGTAACCGGGGCCCAAATTTGGGGTGTAAAGAATAGAACCACTTACCTGCCACGCATGTCGTAAGAGGCGACTAAGGAGGTTTGGATGAAATCGGATGCACATGTCCTAAACATGTAGAAGTCTATGCGTTTAGGGGCCTACCAAAAAAAATGTGCAACGTATACACGTTCTTGGCAAAGATCAGACATATCACAAAGAGTGATTAAAATTGGTCGTAAAGAACGAACGCAAAGAAGAAGAAGAAGAAGATGATACGAATAATGGAGAGAAAAAAACCGTTTAATGTTTCTCTGGTCCCCGATTGATGCTTGGTTGACTTAGCGCGGTTACAGTTGGAACAAACTCACGCAAATTCCATGAGCAACTGGGTAACTTGTTTTGTTTGTTTAGTAGGGGATTAAAGCCTCTTTAAGCCGAGGCACGCCCCTTTAACTGGGTAACTGAGTAAGAACTGCTTCTTATATTAAATGATAATGTACCTTTTCTTATCTCTACGGAGCATCCACCACCACTCATTCTGTCTAACTAGGGCGCAAACAATTTACATTTATGCCTTAGACATCGCCTTCCCAGGAATGTTACCAAACAAAACTTGATATTCCAAACTTGCGTGTGACAAAATTCTATGTTTGCTTGTTAAGTTTTTCAGAATTTCAAGATTGTTGTCGCACGCGCTTGTTCAAGGGAGATGGTACTTAGTGAACACATCGCACATAAAACGAGCACACACTACCATGACTTAACACGCTATAGTACACATAAACGTTGTCAGAGACACATTTGATGACATTCTCTCTCAAGAAGTTGGGGTTTTACCCCCAGCTGTCTCTGATCGAGAATCGTATGGTTCACCGTTCTGGTCAAGAAAGTTTTTCTCATACTATTGTGTATAACAAAGTGTGTTGTGACAATATCAGGCCAGGACCAAGGGGAATCACTCTGAGCCGCAAGATTGTTTTCTCCTCTCTCTCTCTCCCTCTCTCTCTCTCTCTCTCTCTCTAGCTTGTGATGTCCTTGATCGCATATGACATCTTCTTCTTCGAACGCTACCTGTCGATCACTTGTTAACCACTCTGATTTGTATGTGATTTGAGCCTAAGAGCGATTGTACATTGTGCAAGTTATACGTCTACAAGTAAGTCAGCACATCCAATGTCTGCGATGCTTTTTATTTACTAGGGTAGCTTTCTTAGGTTCTACCTCAGTCGCCTCTTACGACATGCCTTGTAGGTCGCAGTGATACTATTCTTTGCTTCCTTTACAGGCCCCGGTACCACACTAACGGCATAAGGCAGCAATATATGAACATCATTTTTCTCTATTCTTTGCCATACTCTGTATTCCTTCTTTTTCACCTTTCAACTCCCTACGGAACACGTCTTCTAACTTCTTCCAGCTCTTCCTCTCTCCTGCCATCCCTTATAATTCTTTCCATGTTTTACGTATCTTTTTCGTAGCAGTCTCTAGTTCTCTTCTCTGTATTCCAGCTATGATTAATCTCTTTCAGTTCTTGTTCTACTCCAGGTCGGTTTGATTCTTCCACGTTTTTGTTCAGCCTTTGGTGTCCATCTCAGTGAAGTTTTCGTGATAGAGTTAGTCTCCATGCGTATCACATTTCCGATCCATCTCCAGCGTCTCTTTTAGATGATTATACTCATATTTTCTTGTTGACAATGTGTAAGCAGTTCTTGGTTAGATATAGTATTTGCCCAGAAAACGCGTTAAGATCTTTCGTAGATAAGTTGTATGGAAGGTGGAGAGTTTAGTCATTTGTGCTCTCTAGTTTTGCAATATTCTGATCCGTATAGTAAAGTTGATAGCACACAGCTGCTGTATATATTAATCTTAGCTCTGATGCTGTATTTGGCGGATTTCCAGACTGTCGTGACAGGTCATGAATGCATTTTATGTATTCTTTTAATGTCAGATCCAGCCCCTTCTTCGCATCTGATAACACCAATGATATGTGAAAGCAGTTGTATTTGGAAGGATTTTATCTTCTAGTTTGACTTGTGCTGGGTTATCGATGTTCAGTGATTATATCTGTTTTATGCCCGCCTGCCCAGCGTGTTCGTAGCGCGTTGGACTGCGGGTGACTAGCCCTCTCTGAGTGCTGGTTCAATTCCGCGGGCTGGCTGAAAAGCCACAGGTTCCCCAGATTCACGATGTCCATGGCACCGAGCTGAAGAACTGAAAGCTCAAGTGCTTCTGGATCGGAAAAAAATGTTTTATTCGGAATGATTTTCAACCCAACCATCTGAGTGTACTGGTTATGGAGGCAAGCCAACTACGATGTCATCAACAAAATCTAGGTCTTCCAGGGCGGATGTGAGCGTCCATTTGATACCTCTTGACTTATTTTCAGTTTGACGCATCCCTCAATCTATGAGAATGTTGAATAGTAGGGCTGACATTACACATCCTTGTCTCATGCCTGTTTTGACTTCAAACTTCAGCTCGGAAGTTTGAACACTGCATGCGAATTTTCTGTAACAGTTTTTCATGATGTTTATAAAACACAGTAGAATTGCATACAATCTTAGAATACGCCAAAGACTTTCGTGATGTATGCGCAATCAAATGCCATTTCGAAGTCAATAAAGTTGATGCTTTGTCATTCTGTGCATTGTTCTCTTATATTTCTGTGAACAAATATTTGGAATATACAAACCAGTCTTCTAGGAAATCCAGCTTGTTTCTCTCTCAGTGTCTTATCTACTGCTGATATATACAAACCAGTCTTCTAGGAAATCCAGCTTGTTTCTCTCTCAGTGTCTTATCTATTGCTAGAATATACAGACCAGTCTTCTAGGAAATCCAGCTTGTTTCTCTGCTGGAATATACAGACCAGTCTTCTAGGAAATCCAGCTTGTTTCTCTCTGTGTCTTATCTACTGCATCAGTAATGCGTTGTACAATGATTTTGCTTAACATCTTACTTGGGACGGCAAGGAGGGTTATTCCACACCAGATGTTACAATTGCCAAGGGAACCCTTCTTGGACATCTTAATGATGACTCCTCTGTTCCATGTATCTGGTATTATTGGCAAATTCCATATATATGTAAACAATGATAGTAGTACATTAGCTGAGAGTCCATGGCCTATTTTGAATAATCTATCGTTAAATTATCATACCCGTGTGCCGTATTATTCATAAGAGATGGTTTTTTTTTTTTTTTTTTCTTTCAACTCAGACGAAGTTTCATCTCTGAAACTGATTTTGCGTGAAAATCCGTTTTCCAATTTCTTACAATGGCAGCAGCGTGCACATTGTAAATTACTTTACACTGGCAGCCGTGTGCTCAATGTACTCGTAATTAGTATTCCTCGCCATACAGGCAGATTTTCTCCGACTTCAGAGGTACTCACGTTATCGTCCTGAGTAAGACCAGGGACTCGAACAAATGCCGGACAGTAGGTTCGAACCCGAGCTATGAGGCGTCTCACAGCTAGCAGGTCGAGCTACTATCAACTACTCTAGGCAGTCCCCCATAAGAGATGTAATGGCTGTAATGATCTCGCCTGCCCAGCGTGTTCGTAGCGCGTTGGACGACGGGTGGTGTCAAGCCCCGTGTGAGTGCGGTTCAATTCCGCGGGCTGGCAGAAAAGTACCAGGTTCTCTAGATTTACGGTGTTCGTGGCACCGAACCGAAGGGTTACCATGTCAATGGCACCGAGCCGAAGAGCTGACTCAAGTGCTTCTGGATCGGGATTTTTTTGGTTGGAAAAATGATCTCATCTCCCCTGGATGCTTCGATGTCAATTTCTAGTTCCTCTGTTGGTTCTGATATGCCTGCTACTCCTGATGATGTTCTGTTTATTAATTCCTTTAAATGTTCTGTCCTGCTTATTTCTTGTTCCTTTTGCGTGGTCAGTAGGTTGACCGTTACCGGATCCGATGACCAACTGCCACATCTAAACCCCACTTTACTTTTGAACGATACGTGAGATATTCATCTGATGATGCTTGAGTGAAAGTTAAGTTCCAGAATCTACTTAACCTAATAGTCTTCCTATTTCCTGTCCTTTCTATCATTCACGAGATGCTGACCAAGAGCCACGCAGGTACGTATGCCAATATCTTTTGATTCAGATCATTTGTTAGTATCATGTTTTAGTTAATTTAGTTTTTGTGTTCTTGATAAAGGTCTTAAGCACCGAAACGTTGAGTGTGGTTTTTTTCATATCTTATAATAATTTTTTCCCTTCTTATGTAATACTGTATATACCAGTCTTTGCTCTATCGCCTAAGTAATTGGAAGGGAACTTTGTTGTTCGCATCTTCCAAGTTTATAGCTTCTTCTTAGCACGCTCCATATTAACCACTTGTTAACTACTCTATGTGATTTGTATGTGATCTGAGCCTAACAGCGATTGTACGTACGTTGTGCCAGTTATGTGGGCCAGCACATCCGATTTCTGCGATGCTTTTTATTTACTAGGTAGCTTCCTAGGTCCTATATCAGTCGCCTCTTACGACATGCTTTGTAGTTTGCAGTGGTACTATTCCTTGCGGGCCCCGGCACCACATGTGCGATGTTTCTATATGGACACCCTGAAACGAACTTTGCTGAGAGAGGCAAGAGATATCTGGTACAATTTCATGGGAGCGATTGAACGAGTTGCCCAGGAGAGAACGGCATGGAGAAATTACTTGCAGTCCTCTATATAAGGTATAACAGTACGAGATGTATATTTATATGGATCATGTCAAGAGTGAGTAGGACTGACTAGATGTTATCTTTTTATGAAAGAAGAAAACTTACACACATTATAAGAGTATTGATTGATTGATTGATTGATTGATTGGCCCATCATCATTGCACTTCAGTGAGTAACCACGTGTGCTCCGATCTCTTTCTTACACAGGAAGATCTCAGCTGCAGTGCATGAACTCCGTAGTACCGGCGAGGGTCCCCGGTGTCATTTTTAAGATGGTGATATTTTTGTAGGAATTTTATTTTAAATCTTTTCTAATGAATTTTGCCAGGGCAGCGGCTTTCCAGCCTGCTCTTTTCGATTTTGAACTGCCAATGGTTCTTTTACGTGCTAAAATTGAACACGGGGCCTACGTTTTATCGTCCGTCTCCGATAGGACTAGGAACTTGATCTCACCTACACTGGATGGATCAGGGATCTCGGGAAAAATATCCAGATGACTCCACAAGAGAGTGAACCGGTTACCTTTGGCACGAGAGACGAGTACCTAACCTACACGCCACGGAGACCCATGAAGAATAGTAGAATATTGTATAATAGAGTATTGTACGAAGAGTAATAACCTGCTGCCTTGCAGGTTGAATGGGGGACAGTCAGAGCCTAACGAAGAGCGAACCCAGTAAACGATTGTTGAAATCGGACATGTCGCCGAAGGACAAGCACTAGAGCTCCCAAATGTACTGAAGATTGTGACGTAAAACATGTTCTTGGCAGACGCTGTTTATATATCACAATAAGAATGATAAAATGGCCGAAAAAGAACGAGAGAGAGAGAAGGAGAGAAGAGTAATGCACTGTCAGTTAACGCAACATTTAACATCAGCTACAAAAAACCATAAAGTACTTGCTAGTACATGGCAAAACTCTGCAGGTCAACTTTAGAACTCTATATGACTTATAATAACTTGGTCTGTCCACCTGACCGTTTGACCTCAATGGGAAAACCTACACGAACTTTGACCGTTCTGGCAGTTGAGTGCAGGCAAATGTGGGGAGGGACAGGAAAACTCTTAAAAGTTCTGGCTGAAAGTTCATAACCTCGTCCTTGCACGCTTGGGTTGCATCAATGATTCTCAAACTACACTATCTGAAACCTTTTATAATTTGTCTATTTGTTTGCAACGGAGGAAGTGTTTCTAAACATGAAACCATATTGATGGTGTACGATTATCGAAAAAGGGTGGAGACTGCAGTAAAACTAGGAAAAATAGCTAAACACGTAAAAACACAATATAGTTTTTACAAAACTATATAAAATTATGTAAAACTATAGTACTTTGTTTTTACGTGTTTAGCTATTGATGGTGTACAACTAACCAATATTGACATCATGATAAAAACAGGTCTAAAGCCGAAGGACTGATTTCATTGCACTAGGTTTTTACCTTATATAGCCAGGTATACTCTCCACAGAATATGATCAACAAATAAACAATGTACAAGTATTAAGAGCTTCCGAAAAACAAATTGACAAACACAGGATTCGAACCACTTACCCTTATTTCTTACGGCACCCATTGCCTAACCTAGCATTCTAAAAAGAATGGCTCGCTGAGCAGTATCTTTCACAAACACTTCGTTATAGCTAGACACATACTAATCAGGTAAGGTTCCATCGAACAGTGTTTGCACAAACACATGCTATAAGCTTATTGTGTTTGTATATATTTGAGACGAGACAATAGCATACGTATACACATGTATACACATATAACAAACATGCATACACATATAACAAACATGTATACACATATAACAAACATGCATACACATATAACAAACATGCATACATATATAACAAACATGCATACACACATAACAAACATGCATACGCATATAACAAACATGAATACACATATAACAAACATGCATACACATATAACAAACACGCATACGCATATAACAAACATGAATACACATATAACAAACATGCATACACATATAACAAACATGAATACACATATAACAAACATGAATACACATATAACAAACATGAATACATATATAACAAACATGCATACACATATAACAAACATGAATACACATATAACAAACATGAATACACATATAACAAACATGCATACTCATATAACAAACATGCATACACATATAACAAACATGCATACACATATAACAAACATGCATACACATATAACAAACATGCATACTCATATAACAAACATGCATACTCATATAACAAACATGCATACATATATAACAAACATGCATACACATATAACAAACATGCATACATATAACATGCATGCACATATAACAAACATGCACATATAACAAACATGCATACACATATAACAAACATGCATACACATATAACAAACATGCATACATATAACATGCATACACATATAACAAACATGCATACACATATAACAAACATGCATACACATAACATGCATACACATGTAACAAACATGCATACACATGTAACAAACATGCATACACATGTAACAAACATGCATACATCATTCAAAGTAATTGTAAGACAAAGAGTTGTAAGAGCCCCCAGAGGAAGCAACGGAAGCAAAGAATATGATCAACAAATAAACAATATACAAGTATTAAGAGCTTCCGAAAACACAAATTGACCAATACAGGATTCGAACCACTTATCCTTATTTCTTACCTAGCCTAGCAATACGAGCGTCCTTTTTTCGATCCAGAAGCACTTGAACTTTCAGCTCTTCGGTTCGGTGTCATGTACATCGTAACCCTTCGGTTCAGTGCCACTAACACCGTAAATCTGGAGAGCCTGTGGCTTTTCTGCCAGCCCGTGGAATTTAACCCGCACTCACAGGGGGCTTAACGTCCGTCGGCCAACGCTCTGCGAACACGCTGGGCAGACGGGCACGAGCGTCTTTACGAACACAACCAGCGAGTCATTCTAAACAAAATGGCTCACTGGGAAGTTTCTTTCATAAACACTTCGTTATAACTAGACACAGAATAATCAGGTAAGGTTCGATCGAACAGTGTCTTCATTTTTTTAAGAATGGCTTGCTGGTTGTGTTCGTAAGGACGCTAGTATTGCTAGGCTAGGCAATGGGTGCCGTAAGAAATAAGGATAAGTGGTTCGAATCCTGTATTGGTCGATTTGTTTTTTCGGAAGCTCTTAACACTTGTACATTGTATATTTGTTGATCATATTCTTTGCTTCCGTTGCTTCCTCTGGGGCTCTTACAAAAACTCGTTATTCTCCACAGAAGTGGAGCGCCACCAGCAGTGAGTATTGTAAAGCACGAACGCCGTAGTTCCGGTAGAAATCTTAGGGATTTAAAAAAAAATGCGTTAATGAACACAACGGCGCTGTCCGGATTCGAACTTATGACATTCGGAACCCAAGGCAAACTGTTTAACACCCTAGTCACAATCCATTAACTGTATGATACATACATGTCACTTTTCTATTGCTGTGCTATCTGCGTCTATCAGGGTCTAGAATATTGCGTCTTCGATGCTGTTGTAATGTTTCTCTTTTCTTATGTATGGCAGCGAATCATGGACACTGAACAAACAATCAATACGATCATTGGAAGCCACAGAGATGTGGTTTTACAGAAGAATGTTGAGAATTCCATGGACAGCAAAGAAAACAAACGTGGAGGTTTTAAATCAGGCCTGCACACAAAGAAACCTTATCAAAAGAATAAGAATCCGACAATCAAGGTTCTTCGAGCATATAATGCGAAGAGAAGGTTTAGAACATTTGGTGACTACAGGTAAAATTCAGGGAAGGAGAGATCGTGGAAGACAGAGGGAGAAGATGTTGGATGGCCTGACATCATGGTTCGACAAAATATCGACGTCAGAACTGATTACATGCACCAAGCAAAGAGTTGTGGAGAGACATGATCGCCTACGCCGGCAGGCATGGCACTTGATTGTTGTTGTTGTATATATTTGATTGCTGTGGTATCAGCGTGTAGAATATTGCGTCTTCGATGCTGTTTTAATGTTTGTCTGGTATGTTTGATTGATAAGACTAGCATCATTGCACTTCGGTGAGTAACCAGATGTGATCCGATCTCTTTCTTACATATGAAGCTCTCAGCAGCAGTGCATAAACTCCGTAGCACCGGTGATGCGTGGGTGCCCAATTTAATTTTGAAGATGGTGAAACACTTTTTGTAGGAATTTAATTAGACTTTAACGCCACCTGATGAGAGTATTGCACAAAGTACGAACTCCGTAGCTCCGGCAACAATCCTAGGGTCTCTGGAAAAAACTGCACTCGTTAACAGAAGGTCGCGGTCCGGATTCGAACACACGACCTTCGACTCGCAAGGCAAAGGGCTTAACCACTCAGCCACAGATACCTCCGCTCTTATCAGCATACTCTTTATCTATTTACAACTACCAAGGGTTCTTTTATATACTCAACTTGAACACGGTACCTACTTTTTCTTGTCTGTCTCCGATAGGACTAGAAACTCGATCTCACCTACATTAAGATCAGGGATCTCTGGAAAAATATCTCGATCACCCCACGAGGGAACGAATCGAGTACCTTTAACGCGAGATGCGATCATCTTACTTCTAGATAACACAGAGACTCCTTTGTCGGATTATGGTAGACACCAGTCTTTACAGTTTGGGAACCGCTGGGAAATTATACATGATACATTTTAACCCATAAAACCCAACTACAAACGTGTTACAGCCACCGCATGATGAGTCTCATTCAGAGTTGTTCCCATTCACCAAATTTTATGTCACCTGATTCGGGTCATTGACGCTGGCATTTCCCAGTTTTCCCATAGAATCTGAGATGAAAGTTTAGCTCAAGAGTATTAGCAAAAAGCCGTTCCGGTTGATTTATCGCTTACCCGCATTCCACAGTTCCTGATAACTGTGGGGAGTGAAGTGTGACGCACTGAACGTTCAGACAGACGGTAGAACTTCATACTCACATGACATTATTCTGTGCAGTTCACAATATTACTTGGAGAACCTTTGTATTGACCCGCCTGGAAGCAACTATTTTCATGTAAATTCGACCTTTCTGTACATTCTTTGCAAATCCCACTACTGTATCCTTCTGTTTTCTTTTATCTTGTTTTACTTCACAACGTCAGGTTAAGAAGAGATTTATAGAACAGATTTTTGTGTGCGTTTCATAAATAGTGTTTCTCGTTTGCATCTGTTATCGCTAAGTTCACATTTTGTGGGCTGCCTTATGTTTTACATCCACTGTATCGGAGTAATATTGCTTGTTGAGGCACACGGTCTGTTGGTAATTATCTTCTTCATCCTTCGCCCCTAGGGAAGCATAGGTCGGCAACCAAGTCCTTCCAAGCTCGCCTATCTAAGGCCATCCTTTCCAGATCTCTCAACTCCCAATTTTCTTGCATTCCGTCTCCATCTCTAGGTTTTCCTGGGTCTTCCCCTACCACTTTTGCCCTGGGGGTTTCATCGGAGAGCTTGTCTTGTGATGCTGTTAGGAGGTTTCCTCAGTGTGTGTTCTATCTATTGCCACCTTCTGCTCATCTCTCGTTCCACCTGCCGTTGCCCTGTTCTATCCCAGAGTTCCCTGTTTGTTGTCCTGTCATACCATCGCAGATGAAATATCATGCCCATGCATCTATGATAATCTGCTTACGTTGACAAAATCAACACGGAGCGTCTGGCTGAATGGATTAGAGCGTGGCTCCCATGCGGGAGATACTGTGTTCAATCCACGGTAAGGTCAAGGATATTTTTCTGTCGAGGGCATAAAGAAAAAAAACCCTCACCTGAACAGTTTCGCGGCGACTGCACTAGCCATGCCGCCATTAAACTCCTCAGTCTCTCTTCCCAACTGTTCTACATCATCATCAGGTGCCGTCTCCACATCGAAGGTTGGCTGCAATGAATCTCCAGCATCCTCTGTATTTCGCCTTGGTGTTGCACACTGCCAGACTGTAACCTGTCCATTTCTTAAAGTTTCCTTCCACTTATCTCTCGGTTTTCCTCTTGCTCCCCCAACTTTTCCTCTAGTAAAGATTTTATCATGGTGTCATGTCTTTTATGTGCCCAAAATACTTTACTTGTCTGAATTTTATTTCTCTTTTTCTCTTTTTTCTTTCGTCCGCTTTCAACTCAGACGAAGTTTCATCTCTGAAAATGATTTTTGCGTGAAAATCCGTTTTTCCAATTTCTTACAATGACAGCAGCGTGCACATTGTAAATTACTTTACACTGGCAGCCGTGTGCTCAATGTACTCGTAATTAGTATTCCTCGCCATACAGGCAGATTTTCTCCGACTTCAGAGGTACTCACGTTATCGTCCTGAGTAAGACCAGGGACTCGAACAAATGCCGGACAGTAGGTTCGAACCCGAGCTATGAGGCGTCTCACAGCTAGCAGGCCGAGCTACTTCGTCCTGGGTAAGACCAGGGGACGTAAGACCAGGGGACTCGAACAAATGCCGGACAGTAGGTTCGAACCCGAGCTATGAGGCGTCTCACAGCTAGCAGGCCGAGCTACTTCGTCCTGAGTAAGACCAGGGGACGTAAGACCAGGGGACTCGAACAAATGCCGGACAGTAGGTTCGAACCCGAGCTATGAGGCGTCTCACAGCTAGCAGGCCGAGCTACTTCGTCCTGAGTAAGACCAGGGACTCGAACAAATGCCGGACAGTAGGTTCGAACCCGAGCTATGAGGCGTCTCACAGCTAGCAGGCCGAGCTACTATCAACTACTCTAGGCAGTCCCCCATATTTCTCTTAATAATTGTTTCTTCATGCCTAGTTTTCCTAAAACTTGTTTATTTTGTCTGTTTTTCTGTCCATGAAACTCTGCCTATTTTTCTACATATCCACATCTCAAATGCATCAATTCTGTCTTCTAACTGCTTGTTCATTGTCCATGTTTCCGAGCCATACATTAATATAGGATATATATAGCATTTGATCATTCTCATTTTTAGCATGTTCTACATCATCCTAAACATCGGTAATGCAGACAGTACCGAATTTGTTTAAAGACGGAAAAAAAATCAATACATTCTTACTGTGAAACTTCAGTTACTTTATAGTGATCTTATTGAATATTATCTAATCTAATTGTTTGACGGCACCATACTTAAACCTACTTATTAATCTGCATATTTTACCTGTATTCACTTATAACTCGTTACACATACGTCAGAGTTTATAGCCAACAATACTAAGTAATTGGTACTCTCTCTCTCTTTGCATTTTTAACTCGGATTGGGGCATAGGCTCTCAACCAACTCATGCCAAGTCTTCCTATCTCTAGCTATCTCCTGCAGCTCCACCCAGCTCTTCTTTATATTGTTGATCTCCAAATTTCGTCTCCATGTATTTCTCGGCCTCCCCTTCTTTCGCTGTCCCTGTGGCTTCCAGGCAAGGACCTAGTACTTGGTTTTTATATATCTGTTATTAAGTAACGAATATTTGATTGGCAAAACACAAATAGTTTTACTGCAGTTCCATATATATATACTGAATATTTGATTCAAATGTAACGTTTATCACTCATACATGAAAGTAATTGATACGCACATCATTATCGCGAATATTTGTTTAAAAAAATCCTTCCCCGCCTATCTGTTGCTTTTATTCGTTCGTACGTTTTCTAAGTGTATTCCCGTTAACTGTGTCTGCCATTAGTGTTCCATCCCTTGCTATATCTTTCCTCACTCGACCTCACATAAAAGCTTCGACGCAGTTATTATACTGAATTTGTGTACCGTTTCAACGATACTGTTGTATGGTGTGTGTGTGTGGTACATGACCGGTAAAAGTAGCTATGAACATGGGTAGTTTATTCAGAAAGTGAATTGTACCGTTTCACAGGGCTTGGCTGGCTCTTAATCTTCATTATTCTGCAAGTGAGAGCCCACACTAATAGAAATTATTTAAACTTGCAGCACCCTGTATGACTAACATTCTTCAGCCGTGCCTGTGCCTGCCAGACTGGTTGGTACTTTCTATTTCAAACATTTCTATTTTAAGACATTCTTAGTGTTCTGTTTGTGAGGCTTCATTAAAGATTTCATGGATATTCTTGTTGTTTTTTTTTTTTTTTTTTCTTTCAACTCAGACGAAGTTTCATCTCTGAAACTGATTTTTGCGTGAAAATCCGTTTTTCCAATTTCTTACAATGGCAGCAGCGTGCACATTGTAAATTACTTTACACTGGCAGCCGTGTGCTCAATGTACTCGTAATTAGTATTCCTCGCCATACAGGCAGATTTTCTCCGACTTCAGAGGTACTCACGTTATCGTCCTGAGTAAGACCAGGGACTCGAACAAATGCCGGACAGTAGGTTCGAACCCGAGCTATGAGGCGTCTCACAGCTAGCAGGCCGAGCTACTATCAACTACTCTAGGCAGTCCCCTATTTTGTTAACTATTGAAAAGAGATAGCCCAACATAAATGAAATATTGTTGTCATATTAAACGTTAGAAATAAGAGGCAGTGAAAAACACTATGAATTGCACACACAACCCCGTTCTAGACATCTCTTCTTATCTGACGCCGTGAGACGAAACTTCTCTTCTTCTTCTTTGCGTTCGTTCTTTACCACCAATTTTAATCACTCTTTGTGATGTGTTTGATCTTTGCCAAGAACGCGTATACGTTGCAAATTGGTTTGGTAGGCCCCTAAACGCATATATTTCTACACGTTTAGGACACGTGCATCAGATTTCAGCCAAACCTCCGTAGACGTCTCTTACGACATGCGTGGCAGGTAACAGTGGTTCTATTCTTTACACCCCAAATTTGGGTCCCGGTAACCACTCGAGCAAGACAAAACAGGATTAGAGAAATGAAAGTAGAAATATCATGAAGGCTTGGTGAAGACAAGCACGGAATGGGCTTATTATACCAGGACAGTAAGATGGGATGGTCAAGAAGATGGCAGCAAGATGTGATATACAAATTGCAAGTGTGGATATTTTTTTTGACTTTTGTTTTTCTCTCGTTCGTTATGAGTTCAGGTGTAGCCATGGCGCATAATATAGCACATTTGCCTGACTTTTTGCGTGAATTATTGCTTTTTTATCAACAGTATACTTCTCAATTCAGGAGTTTACTTCGATTTCAGAGATATAATGTAGACTGCACATGCTGGCCATCTGTATACTACAGCGAGGTATCATTTGGTAGATAAGAACGCACGCAAGAAAGATTTTCGTTAGTCATCAGGTAAAAAATCAGTCACTTATATCTTCAATGAACTATCATGGTTCGCTTCACTTCTTCCATACAGAACCCCCGGTTTGCAAATAGCAACACATACTCTTGGATCTCTGTGGCCAAGTGATTAAACCTTTCCCTTACGTCCTGAAGCCCGTGGGTTCACATGAGCTTATTTTCCAGAGACCCATAGGGTTGTTGCAGGTACTACAGAGTTCGAGCTTTGTGTAATACTCTCTGCATATTGCGCTTCTGTGGAGATAGACTGAGCTATATGGGGTCAAAACCCGGTGCAATGAAGTCAATAATTTGGCTTGAGACCGTTTAAACATATGTTCGGAGCGCTTCTAACTAACGATCCTAATGACACATTATCATAACCAGATTTACTTTCTAAATAAGTGTGAAAGTTTCCTGACAAGAATATAATAACAGATAGAGTCACACATTTCCCAGTATATTAACCGTGACGAAGGCAAACGTAACATTGTTACAGTTGTGTTCTTGAATACATAAGTTACTGTGGGACAAGAGGTCGGGTGCTGTGTCATATCTAGTCTAGTCACTGTGAAACCAATCGGAAAACTAAAGTTCTCACTGTTAGAACACGCATGTGGTAGAGGTTATGAAGCCGTGATTAATAGTATTTTGTAAAGTTTGTTTGACTATTAGCAAAACTTGTGTATTCTCATATGGTAATAATTTAGAGGTTCTCTCTCGCGATCACCGCCCAGACCGATGTACCAGATCTCCCATAAATTCTATTCAAGTAGAAATCTGATTCATGCAGCCTTAGCATTGGTGTGTTTTACGTCACATCTTCAGCACCACTTGGATGTGTCAGCCAGCGTTTACTCGGCTCGCTCTCCGTTCTGTAGCCATCTAGTGTTTTTACGGTGTGGGGTAGCTAGACCCACACCCGACCTCCTTAGTCGCCCCTTACGACATGCGTGGCAGGTAACAGTTGTTCTATTATTTACACCCTGATTTGGGACCTGGTAACCGCTCGGACGATTTAGAGGTTCTAAAGACGAATGATATAACAATCACACAAGCCACCAGAACAGCGCAAGACAAAACAGAAAACCACGACACTGGACAACAACCCGGTAGCAGTGTGACGACAAAAGAAGAAGAAAACGAATGATCGACTTCATCATTGCCACGGGTACCGCTTAAGTCGGAGAAGGCAAGTCTGTATGGGGGCGCACTGATAAAAGGAAAGCCACCTTCACGCAAAAATCAGTCAGAAGCGCCATACCAGGCGCACTGACTACGATATGCCAGCAGTCATAGCGGGTGAACGCAGGAAGAATTATTGCACTTTGTTTTCCCCCATATGGCTAGGTCCATCTCCGTAGAAATGGCAACTCCAGCTACATCAATCCTAGCATCCTTTGGAAAAAATGCACACGTGAACAGAATGGATCGTAGCACGAAACGAACTGCTCACCCACTTTACCACAGAGACCATCAAATCTACATACAACAGCTAGTCAAACGAACTAGTACTACATAGATATATAATGATCCCATGGGAAATTAATATCAAACAAATTGAGCAAAGATCTGAAGTTTATAAGTGACAAACATTGAATATATCCAACACAATTTTAAGCTAACAACAAGAAAGAAGAAACACAAGACTCATATTCATATTGGCGCCAGCTGGCACTGAATATGCATGAATACTGTTAGTTTGTCTGATTATTTATTATCATGGTCGATATCCATTTCTCTTCCCTTTGTGTTCTTAAAATGTTGTATTTGCCTGTTGGGATATTTTAACTACATATGTATAGTGTGTGTGTTTACTTTAGTTTAGTCGTTGGATCACCATCACTGCACGTCGAACAAATTAGTCCATAAGTGCCCGATCCTCTCCCTCAGCGTGTGACGACTAATGACACCGGTTCTTTGTTGGTTTACAATTCTTCTTTGTCTGCCAGCATAGCGTTCTTGTCGAGCTACACCACACTTAACTTTGAGTTCTTGCAGTCTGGTTAGTGTTGTAGATTCACCGCTATTACGTGAATCATGTACACGCAATAGCGGTGAATCTACAACATTGTGTATTTGCTTGTTTCGCCATACATATATATATATATTGGTTACTAAACTGACGTCATTGCACTCCGGGCAGACCCATACATACTCATTCTTCACCAACAGATATCGAAGAGTATGCATACTGATGGGCTGTCATGACCTCGCTGTCAAAGATTCACGGTCTACAACACTGGGAGGTGGGGGTTGGTGTGTGTGTGTGTTCTACAGACCGTCAGCAGACTCATTTTCACTTTTCAGCAATCGCAAGAAAGAATAGTTAATCCCAACCTTGCTGGGAGCAGAGCCATGCGCAGATCACATCTTGTAGGGTATACCAGTGTGTATAACATTAGTATGGATGCGAGAGTTGGAAAGCAACAAAAGCTCTAGAAAGAAAATTAGATAACTTTGAGAATACATGTCTTAGAAGAATACTGAACCTCAAATGGTCAGATTTCAGACCTAATACACAAATAAGACAAGAGACCAAGCAAGAAAATGTATCAAATTTTATAAGAAAGCGCCGCTGGAACTACATCGGCCACACACTTAGAATGGATGAGAGAAGACTCCCTTACCAATCCCTCATATGGACACCAGAGGGAAAAAGAAAACGAGGAAGACCAAGAGAGACTCTGCGTAGAACCATCACCAGAGAAGGCTCAACGATGGGCCTAGTAAACATTAAAGACCTAAAACAGATAGCAACGAACCGCGAGACATTGAGAGCTATGACCTCTGCCCCATGCGCCGCCCACAGGCCCAAGAGGAAAGACTAACTAACTAATAACATTAGTTAATCGCTAAACTATTGTGTTTTAATGATTGCATCGATGTGTGAATGAATACGTCGATGTTTTAATGATTGCACCGATGTTTTATAACATGTTATGATAATGTATCGTCACACAGTCCGCGTTTCTGGAGCATGTAATGATATGTCGTAAAACATACTGTGACAACGGGAAAATAGGAGACCATAGATATAAAGAGAAAGAAATAGCACCGGATAATGAACAGTCTCACATCACGAGATG
Source organism: Arion vulgaris (assembly GCA_020796225.1). NCBI lineage: Eukaryota > Metazoa > Mollusca > Gastropoda > Stylommatophora > Arionidae > Arion > Arion vulgaris. The sequence continues at coordinate 37,255,901 of CM036769.1, read as the reverse complement.
AAAGAGTTTTGATATCGAAGTTGATCGCAAACGCTGTGGATAGAAAGTTGTGTGAGTACATGATCGTCAAAGTAAGAACACACGGCACATGATGATGATGAATCTCAACTGATAGAGCAAGCACGTACATGTCATATATATCTCTGAAGTTCGTTATGGTTGCTTGCAAATCTATGACAAGTTGCGCCACCTCAATGTTATATTAGGATCATAAATATATGCGTCAGTAGGCAAAGAATCAGTTCTAGTTAGACATTCTAAACCATAGTCCATATTGAGTGCTGGTTCCAACCCCTGTTTGCATATTTCTTTGTCTGTATCTTCGAATATGCGTAGTTGAATATTCTCGATCAAGCAAACAAGCAACTGTACGAACACGGTTCTATGATTTGTATTGAAAGAGCTGTATATAGTAGAACACTATTCAAGTGGAAACGATAAAAAACTGAATTGGGGAAAATTCTTGAACATGTCAACAATCAATACATATGAAGGTTATATGGGTCTACAAGGTGTGTTCAGCGTCGGGCTATGTTTCCAGCAGAGTTGGGGTCGGTTGGTCTCTCTTAGGAAGGGCGAAAAGTTATCATTATTAGCCTGCTGATGGTCCGTAGAACACAAGTCAACTCAGCCTAGCTGGAGTGCAGACCGGGAAACTGACATTGAAGTCCGAGGCTAACGTGGCTTTGGCTCGTCTATGGGGAGAACCCCTTAGTTCTTGTTTCTGTGTCCTAAACTGGCAACTTGAGACGAACCCGAATAAAAAGTGTACAGAAAGCAGATGTAATGGCATATGGGGACGACAACGAACTCACGTTCTAAGACTCAAATCAAATATATAACACAAAGAGTGGTTTAACAAGTAATAGTCGTCCATCGCAAGCAGTGATTTTTCTGTCTGTCCACCAGCTGAACGTCTGCTCCCTTCAAGTTCGCCATACATCAACTGTTTTTAGATGCGTTTATCAGGCATACGAGCAACGTGACCGGTCCATCTCACTTGGGCCTTCTGCAACAGGGTGTTGATGCTTGGGATCTTTGCTCGTATGAGAACTTCAGTATCTGGAATTTTGTGCTGCCAGTTTAGTAGTCTGCGTTGACAGCTTGTGTGGAAGTGATTTAATTTTCTTGCGTTGGTTTACCAAGTAGTTGATGTATCAATCAATCAAGTGCCGTGCCTGCCGGCGTAGGCGATCATGTCTTTCCACAACTCTCTTTGCTTGCTGCATGTAATCAGTTCTGACGTCGATATTTTTCGAACCATGATGTCAGGCTATCCAACATCTTCTCACTCTGTCTTCCACGATCTCTTCTTCCCGCATTATATGCCCGAAGAACCTTGATTGTCGGATTCTTATTCTTTTGATAATGTTTCTTTGTGTGCAGGCCTGATTTAAAACCTCCACATTTGTTTTCTTTGCTGTCCATGGAATTTTCAACATTCTTCTGTAAAACCACATCTCTGTGGCTTCCAATGATCGTATTGATTGTTTGTTCATTGTCCATGATTCGCTGCCATACATAAGTATTGGTTCAATATAGCACTGGGGCACTCGTTTTCGCAATGTCATTGTTAATGAGTTCACGCATAGTGTGTTCTTCATTTTCATAAAAGCTGCTTTTGTTTGAGCTATTCTACTCCTAATCTCTGTTGTACATCTTCCATCTGATGCTAGGAATGTTCCTAGATACTTGAATCGATGGACTTGTTTCAGTGTTGTGTTATTTATTTTGATATTGCATGTTGGTGTTTCCTGTTTCTTGGAGACAACCATAACCTCTGTTTTCTTTATATTCATGCTTAATCCTTTCTTTTCACTTTCTCTCACTAATGTCTATCAAGTTTTGCAGATCTTGTTCATTTGTAGCATGAGAATTGTGTCATCAGCGTATCTTAGATTGTTCATATTTTGTCCACCGACTGTTATTTCTGTCACAGGTCTAGTGAGAGTACGCACCCTTGTCGTACTCCTAACTGTATCGCCTGATAGATTCCAATCTTACTCTCTCATGGCTGCGCTTTGTTGCTAGTACAAATTCTGGATCAGTCTCAGATCAGTTGATGTATAGCGAACGGATAATCGAGAATTTAGGGCCCAAGCTGTTCTCGAAACACGGCACGTTGTCACTAACGCAGCTTGTTACCAGCCTCGCTATCAGTGACCCCAGTCAAGATTTCAAAATGTTGTTTACCCATTCAGCGCGTAGTTTGACTTCATCGATCCTTCTACCCATACTCATCATCGAGTCTGTTACTATCATTGCACGAGTCGCTTATTTTGCCCTTTCATCCACGAAATTACCAGAGATTGTAGTTAGATTTATGTTGCACTAGGAGGAACATACATCAAGTATCTATACCTACCGAATACAGATATACGCACATATGAGGAGATACTCACTCACCGAATTAGATAAGAAAGAACTTTGAGGAGCTTACAGTGTGAGAATAATGCAGTCAAGAAACGGGATCATAAATTCCCGTTACTGTCGACATTCCTTTCTTTGATGGTTGCTTTGTTCTGGAAGGTGTGTAATGTAGGTCGCTAATTTTAGAACTCATCTGTAGATATACCCTATTTTCTGTGACAGTTTGTCTCTATATTCTTCTTCAGTTTTAGTATACATAAAGCAGTTTCGTCTACTTATTCTCTTTGTTCGGTTTTGAATGCCAATGAGAATTCGGTGTACCTTCACGAAATGTAGGAGCGTCTGACCGAATAGATTAGTGTGCAGCTCCCATGCGGGAGACCCTGGTTCAGTCCACGGTAAGGACACGGACATTTTTTTCTGTCGGGGCATACAGAAAACATAACCTGAACAGATTCGCGGCGACTGTACTAGCCATGAAGATCACGAAGGCTATTGACACAAGTAAGTATTCAAACAACTACCAGGCAGAGGCACTAAGAACATCCGCCGAAATGATCCTAGAGAGAAGCAGCGCCTCACGTAACAAAGTAATGATATTCACCGATGCTCTGTCGATCATCACGGTACTAAAAAAGCTCAGCCAGAACAGAGTTCAACGAGATAAAATAGATCCTCGGAGTACTAGCAAACTCCAATCAAACGCACAATCATACAGTGGATCCAGCACACTTGGGAAGGCAGGGTGGCGACTGCCGCAGACTGATTACGAAATCAGCTACGAGGAAGCCAAAATAACCATCGGATGGTGATATAGAGAAAAGTGGGTGCAAGACCACCCCCAACACAGCTCGTCAGAGATGGGTACTGTGACCTGTCACGTAGCGAACATGTTGTTATATTCCGCCTCCGTACCGGCCAAAACAGACTCCGAGCCCACATGTACAACAAATTTAAAAAACGGCACAACTAGCATGTGCCACTGCGAGAAGGCGGACATGACGGCAGAGAACCTACCGGAAGACTGCCAATTGCTAGCAGGCCTGAGAAACGAAACCTGGTCGGAAAATACCGAGAGTAATGAAAAGCTACGGAGGGACGGAGTCTCTAAAAACAACAGCAGCATTTATGAGAAAATCTTATATATCAGTCTAAACAGGAATCGAGAGAGATAGTTTAGCTCGAGTACTCAGTCCTGGATCTTAGCCAGCAGACATCGCCTTAGTTTTATGATAATACTCGAATAGACCACCACTAGTTTTATAACGAAGCAGTGATCCAATGGAGGTGTCGACCGAAATGCACTTGTTAAGCACGGGTGACTTTCTGAAGTATGAGAAGGCAAGCTTTCTGAAGTATGACAAGGCAAGCTTTCTGAAGTAGGAGAAGGCACGCCTGTATGGCGAATAACACCAATAAAAATGAAAGCAACCTTCACGCAAAAATCAGTCAGCGCCATCATTACACCTGAATTCATAACGGGTGAACGCCATAAGAAGAAGACAATATGAATCAGCTCTGACGGTCTCCATATAGTCAATTAGATCTTTTACCATGCTACAGTATAGCTACAGATGTGGTACTTAAAAGTTGGGTTTTCTGCTGGTAAAATCTTAGTTACCCGTGTGTCCTGTTAGATAATATACATACCATTTGACCGAAATTCTGATCTGCCTGTCCTACATGTAGTAGGGATCTAATGCTGTCGTAACGTACTCAGTTTTCGGCGCAAACCACAAAGATCACAACGAGTAGTTAACTTGGTTGATAAGATCGAGCGCAAACAAACAATATTGATTCATATTACAATTAAACCTCGTCGTCCCATTATGTAGATATTTTTAATTTATGTAGCTATATTGATCTATACATCTGCCCCATTATGTAGATATTTGATCGATAAATCTGTCCCATTATGTAGATATTTTTAATTTATGTAGCTATATTGATCTATACATCTGCCCCATTATGTAGATATTTGATCTATACATCTGTCCCATTATGTAGATATTTGATCTACACATCTGCACCATTATGTAGATATTTGATCTATACATCTGTCCCAGTATGTAGATATTTGATCTATACATCTGTCCCATTATGTAGATATTTGATCTATACATCTGTCCCATTATGTAGATATTTGATCTATACATCTGTCCCATTATGTAGATATTTGATCTACACATCTGCACCATTATGTAGATATTTGATCTATACATCTGTCCCAGTATGTAGATATTTGATCTATACATCTGTCCCAGTATGTAGATATTTGATCTATACATCTGTCCCATTATGTAGATATTTGATCTACACATCTGCACCATTATGTAGATATTTGATCTATACATCTGTCCCATTATGTAGATATTTGATCTATACATCTGTCCCATTATGTAGATATTTGATCTACACATCTGCACCATTATGTAGATATTTGATCTACACATCTGTCCCATTATTTAGATATTTGATCTACACATCTGTCCCATTATGTAGATATTTGATCTATACATCTGTCCCATTATGTAGATATTTGATCTATACATCTGTCCCATTATTTAGATATTTGATCTACACATCTGTCCCATTATGTAGATATTTGATCTATACATCTGTCCCAGTATGTAGATATTTGATCTATACATCTGTCCCATTATGTAGATATTTGATCTATACATCTGTCCCATTATGTAGATATTTGATCTACACATCTGTCCCATTATGTAGATATTTGATCTATACATCTGTCCCATTATGTAGATATTTGATCTATACATCTGTCCCATTATGTAGATATTTGATCTACACATCTGCACCATTATGTAGATATTTGATCTACACATCTGCACCATTATGTAGATATTTAATCTATAAATATGCCACATTATGTAGATATTTGATCCATAAATCTGTCACATGTAGATATTACAATTTGTTCATATACACACTAATCTACCTAGTGTGTCCATCTATCTGCACACTATTTTATCCCAGTGTGTCTACCTACACACTAATAATTTCTCTAACCGGCAGACTACTAACACATCTTGTGTACACACCCACTTATTCTTCAGTTCGTTTCTACAGTTCAAACACATCTTATTCAAATGTTATCTACCTTGAAGTGTGTGTATGTGTGTCAAACCGGCCTAACCTATGTATCTTGAGTGAAAAAATTGTTGTTAGATAAAACGCCACGTCACACTTCTGTTGCCCTGATCAAATTGCGAACGACCTGTGACTTGTTTGCACTGAAAGTTGCACAGGGATAGCCAGCTCCCGCTGCGCGAGTCAATATTTTGTTGATCTAGGTCAATGTCGTTTATTTATAGACATCACTCATTGTGTAACACGACAGATTTGATAGGAGATCTCGTCCAGAGGTTTATCTTGGAGTGTTGGGGCACAGGTCATATATATATATGTGTATGTGTGTTATGTCGGTTGTGTATATAGTTCAATGAATCATTCCCTGTCTCTCTATTTCGTGTGTGTATAAAAATCGCATTCATTATTAGCAGTTAAAAAGTTAATTGCATATCCTTAACATGACTTAGCGAATCAACCCCAGCTTTTAACGCTGTTTGTGTGATTTTTCTAGGCATTATTACGTTCAGTAGTTTGCGATTGCTTTCTGAACGGGTGATGCCATCGTCCATTTGTAAAATTCCACACGAAACAATTAGCAACTACACTGTCCGCACCGTGATTCGAACTCAGAACGTCGATGTTAATAGACCGAGTCACTATCCCATTAGCCACAGACACCTCCTATTAACAGCACACGACTTATTCCTGGTTACTGAACTGATGTCACAGCACTCCTGGGCATACCCGTAGGTGTTCAGTCTCCCCCAACATATGTCAAAGGGTATGCATGCTGACGGTTCCCGTGCCTTGCTAGTTAAACACACTTCTCTCTTTGTCCTTTAACGACTGATTTATAATCTATCCAAACCTATATCCTCTTGATGTTATAGTAGGATATATAAGGCGTTCATTCACAGGTGATGCTCATTGTTGCAAGTCTCTTGTCCTTTTCTCCACTAATGGCATCATCACATGTCAGTCCATACTCATTTCATTTTACATTGTTCTTCAACACGTTTCATTTGTTCAGCCTTATTTTTCACTTTCTGTCTGCTGTCTTATCTTGCGGATGTTTCAATGTTTCTTCCTTGTGTTTGTTGTTTCTGTAGAACGATATTTTGTACATGAATGGTTTGTCACGCCTTTATTCAACTTCCTAGGCCGCACAATCACCATCTAAACCACTCACATATGCTCATTTAAACCACTCACATATTCTCATTTAAACCGCTCACATATACTCATCTAAACCGCGCACATATGCTCATCTGGACCTCCTTAAATGCACTCATTGATCATCGCCATAAGTTTCTCAGATTAATCAATAACACCAGTTACAAATAATTTGTATATACGAGATATTACTCATGAAGTCACCTGACTTTGGCATGATCATATAAAGTTTTAAGAACTAGTTCTACTTACACATGTTTTATAACATGACTGCTGACGAATCTATCGTATGTACAAGTACCGTCATGTGAGAAATGTAATCTCTCATGTAGTAGTAGTGTGTTACTCTACAGACGGTCATGTCATCATTCATATAGTATATTTTCTCATTTCTGAAGAAGTTTAATTGTTATAACACTGATTCGTTATCAAAAGTGGATGGAATCGATTCCCGCTATATATGATCAATGGATCCAATTGTATATTTGTGTTCCTGAATAGAGGAACTAGAGAAAGTAAACTGATCGTAAGCTAACCGTAAACTGAGCGTAAGCTAACCGTAAACTGCTTTCTATCTTTCCTTCCGATTGTAGCTCTGCTGCTTATTCCTTGCTCTCCTGCTTTCTGTCTTCCCCTCCGATTGTAGCTCTGCTTATTCCTTGCTCTCATGCCTTCTGTCTTTTCTTACAATTGTAACTCTGCTTTCTCCTTGCTTTTCTGTCTTCCCTTCCAATTGTAACTCTGCTTTCCCCTTCCTCTCCTGCTTTCCGTCTACCCTTGCAATTGTAACTCTGCTTTCTCCTTCCTCTCCTGCTTTCTGTCTTTCCTTACTATTGAAACTCTACTTTCTCCTTCCTCTTCTGTCCTTCCTTACAATTGTAACTCTGCTTTCTCCTTTCTCTCCTGCCTTCTGTTTTCCCCTTCCAATTGTAGCTCTGCTTTCTCCTTGCTTTTCTGTCTTCCCTCTTCCCTTACAATTGTAACTGCTTTCTCCTTCCTCTCCTGCCTTCTGTCTTCCCTTCCAATTGAAACTCTCTCCTTCCTCTTCTGTCTCCTGTCTTCCCTTAGAATTGTACCTCTGCCTTCCCGTGCTTGTCTATCTTCCCTTCCAATATGGATTATCAAGTGTCATGTCTTTTAACGAGACCAGCATATCACAATTGTCTAAATGTTATATCCCTGAGCATTTCCTTTGTCATTCCCAGTCATTGAAGTAGTTGTTTATGTTTTCTTCATCTATTCCCATACAATTATATATAACCAGGGATGCAGCTGTCTAACAGAAATGCAAATAACCGACTCTATTTGTCGACTCCAAAAAAATAACCTTTTTTTTTAAAAAAAAAAATCTGTTTCCAGAATGCATCATGTTAAGACATTTTATGATCTTAAGTGTTCCAACCCCGAGATTCACACAGGAGCACAATGTGAATACCATCTTATAGTTAAGCGCACAGAAATTGGGAAACTATTTGGAAAAGATAACAGAGAAGATGGAAGTAAAACACAAAAGTGAATTATTATTGGTCGTAATTTTGATCCTTTTTGTGGACTTTGTAAAGCTATTTTACTTCCTCGTTTTGATCTCTGGAGGTTTTTGTGGGCTTTGTAAAAACTTATTTTACTTCCTCGTTTTGATATTTTACCTTTGGAGGTTTTTGTGGGCTTTGTAAAAACTATTTTACTTCCTCGTTTTGATATTTTACCTCTGAGTGGAAATATAACAAAGAAGTTCAAAGGAATGAGAAATATGTCAGAGTGGATATGAGGGCGAGAAAGTGTGTTGAGATCAAGAGCTAGGATGGTATGATGGGGCATTATGCGGATATGATCTCACCTGTTTAATTCAGGTTTGATTCAAATAATAGATACACTATATGAGGGCTGTGTTGTGTGTCCGTCTACTGTCTGCTTGAGAGAATAAAAGCGCAGGTGTAGACTAAGTTCGGAACACAACATTAAAGTAGGTATTTATTACATGTATGACAGAGCACAAGCATGTAATGAGACGGGGTGTAGGCGTATCTTGTTGAGGTTACTGTCACCGACTAGGATGAGGTCAGAAGTTGGGTTAAATGCAGAGAGATTGTTATAGACGATGGTGTGTTAGAGTCAGGACAGAGGTAGGACTTTTAGCGAGGTGAGAGTGACATAGACGATGTTAGAGTGAGGACAGAGGTAGGACGTTTAACGTGGTGAGAGTGACATAGACGATGTTAGAGTGAGGACAGAGGTAGGACTTTTAGCGAGGTGAGAGTGACATAGACGATGTTAGAGTGAGGACAGAGGTAGGACTTTTAGCGTGGTGAGAGTGACATAGACGATGTTAGAGTGAGGACAGAGGTAGGACGTTTAGCGTGGTGAGAGTGACATAGACGATGTTAGAGTGAGGACAGAGGTAGGACGTTTAACGTGGTGAGAGTGACATATACGATGTTAGAGTGAGGACAGAGGTAGGACGTTTAGCGTGGTGAGAGTGACATAGACGATGTTAGAGTGAGGACAGAGGTAGGACGTTTAGCGTGGTGAGAGTGACATAGACGATGTTGGAGTGAGGACAGAGGTAGGACGTTTAGCGTGGTGAGAGTGACATATACGATGTTGGAGTGAGGACAGAGGTAGGACGTTTAGCGTGGTGAGAGTGACATATACGATGTTGGAGTGAGGACAGAGGTAGGACGTTTAGCGAGGTGAGAGTGACATAGACGATGTTAGAGTGAGGACAGAGGTAGGACGTTTAGCGTGGTGAGAGTGACATATACGATGTTGGAGTGAGGACAGAGGTAGGACGTTTAGCGTGGTGAGAGTGACATAGACAATGTTAGAGTGAGGACAGTAGTAGATGCTATAGACGAAACTATGCTAGAACATAGCCGCATGTAACCATAAGACCGTTCAGTTAAAATGAACATTCTCGGAAATCAGACCCCTCGTGTCACGTGGTCCTTGCATTCCTTTATTGTTAGTTAAAGATGAGTTCTTTCTAAAGAACAAAAGAAACAAAAATGCGGTAATATTATGTCGCAAATGAAGTCTAACACTATCGGATATCAATATATTCAACAATTAAAATTCCCTCATTCCGATTGCCAGAGAAATCTAATACAATAGAATTCCAGTGAAAGTTGATTGAACACTTTTCAGCAATAAATAACCGCCAAGCACTCATAGAATTGTGTAAAAATGAGAAAGCTTAGTGTTTTATTAAACATATAGGTTTTTTTCCGGTTCCGGTTTCAAGAAGTTTGGAAGGTGTTGTTTTCTTCGTACTTGCTATGGTCGGTTGATCTGAGACCTAATAATCCTCAATCGTAAAAATCCCAGTATTTCTGAAACAGGATTTATCTAAATGTGTATCGTTCTATTTATGTGAAATGGCTACCCGTTCTAGTTTATTAAATAGTAAGCAGTGTTCGAAATTCGGCTATTGGAATGTGAGGGCCCTATGTGCCGCCTTTGGCACGAAAGGAACAAACTAACTAACTAACTATAAAAGTCAACTGAAATTTTCTGATGCGATGAAAGACTTAATGTTACCGGGAGCCCAGCGTGGACTGAGCTAAACTGAAGTGAGATCAATTGTGGAGAGTGTCGGTTTAAATCTGCCATAATTTAGCTAGTTAAAAAACAACTGTTCTATGGACATGATTTCATGTTACTTGTGATGTGCTTTGTAACGTTGTTCACAATATTAAATATATTATTATTATATTCCGCACCTACCGTTATACTTTACATAAGGCCTGCAAGCAATATCTCAATATCGCTAAATCCTGAGCCTGTTCGAGGGTTGTGCTCTACACTCACCTCCGCACATACCAGAGAGGTGCAGCAGTACACGCGTGAGGCTATTATCGGCGCTTGCGACGGACCGCTATTATTATTATTATTATATCATGAGTAACTCTGTCGTATCTCTCAGTAAATACCGTTTGAGGGTTTGCCTAGAGAACCCTTCCTTTCTTAAACCGTTTGAGGGTTTGCCTAGAGAGCCCTTCCTTTCTTAAACCGTTTGAGGGTTTGCATAGAGAACCCTTCCTTTCTTAAACCGTTTGAGGGTTTGCCTAGAGAGCCCTTCCTTTCTTAAACCGTTTGAGGGTTTGCCTAGAGAGCCCTTCCTTTCTTAAACCGTTTGAGGGTTTGCCTAGAGAGCCCTTCCTTTCTTAAACCGTTTGAGGGTTTGCCTAGAGAGCCCTTCCTTTCTTAAACCGTTTGAGGGTTTGCCTAGAGAACCCTTCCTTTCTTAAACCGTTTGAGGGTTTGCCTAGAGAACCCTTCCTTTCTTAAACCGTTTGAGGGTTTGCCTTGAGAACCCTTCCTTTCTTAAACCGTTTGAGGGTTTGCCTTGAGAACCCTTCCTTTCTTAAACCGTTTGAGGGTTTGCCTAGAGAGCCCTTCCTTTCTTAAACCGTTTGAGGGTTTGCCTAGAGAGCCCTTCCTTTCTTAAACCGTTTGAGGGTTTGCCTAGAGAGCCCTTCCTTTCTTAAACCGTTTGAGGGTTTGCCTAGAGAGCCCTTCCTTTCTTAAACCGTTTGAGGGTTTGCCTAGAGAGCCCTTCCTTTCTTAAACCGTTTGAGGGTTTGCCTAGAGAGCCCTTCCTTTCTTAAACCGTTTGAGGGTTTGCCTAGAGAACCCTTCCTTTCTTAAACCGTTTGAGGGTTTGCCTAGAGAACCCTTCCTTTCTTAAACCGTTTGAGGGTTTGCCTAGAGAACCCTTCCTTTCTTAAACCGTTTGAGGGTTTGCCTTGAGAACCCTTCCTTTCTTAAACCGTTTGAGGGTTTGCCTAGAGAACCCTTCCTTTCTTAAACCGTTTGTCTCCCACTTTCCATCTGCTTTATGATTCTTTGATCATTTCTTCCCATTGTATCTTCTTCTTTTGTCGTCACACTCTTATTGGGATGTAGCCCAGTGTTGTGCTTTGTTTTTGTCTTGCGCTGTTCTGGTGATTGTTATTTTTGCTCTTTGACAGGATTCTGCTATATCATCTAACCATGTTTTTCGTGGTATTCCTCTTGCCTTCTTTCCTGATGTTCTGTTGTAGAAGGCTCTGTATACTGTGGAGTTTGGATGCATTCTTATTAAGTGACCAAACCACTTCATTCTTTGTTTCTCAGTGTAATTCAAGCAAGGTTCTGTGCCAACTTTCTTTCTTATGCTGATGACTTATCTTTTCTTGTGTTGTTGGTAACTTTTCGCAGGCAACACATTTCACATGTAATTTTTTGCGACTGCGATTTGCGCATTGTCCAAGTTTGGCTCTGGAAACACAAAGTAGGTATGAAAATGCTGTTGATCATCTGTTGTTTAGCTGTCAGTGAGATTTTAAGGTGCCTTAACTGGTAGATTCTCATTATATGCCCAGCATATGTTAGATATGTATGCCATTCATTAACTAGACAATTCACTTTGTTGTAACCAAAAGGACATCAGTGATTGAGAATGATTTCTTCTTCGCGTTCCTTCTTTACAACCAATTTTAATCACTCTTTGTGATAGGTTTGATCTTTGACAATTGTCCTGAGCAGAACTTTGCCACCCCAACAGTCCTTCGGAATATCACTCTCATAGGCCAACCCTCTGCAGCCGACATGTTCAAACCACCAGTTACATCCTGAATCCATCTTCTCCGTTGTCTTCCTCTTCTTCTCTTTGCTGGTATGCCTCATTCCATGATGGTCTTCTCCAGCCCTTCGTGTATTTTTTATATGTCCTAAATACCTAAATTTCCTCTTTCTTATTTGTAGCATTAGTCCGTTTTCTTTCTGTGATTTTGAGTTCTTTCTGGATAGATCTATTTGTTCTTCACTGTCCGTGATATACGAAGTACTCTTCTGTAACACTTATATTCAAAAGCACATATGTTTTTCCACTGCTTTGTTAAATGTCCATGCTTTACATATTTACTTTCCCAGCTGCTTTTAACCGTGTTTGGTCCGTTTTAAACATACCCACTACTGACCTAATCCGGCCATTACTATTTTTTTGCTAGTCTCGATTTGAACGCAATACTGCACTAAAGCTGTTGACTATCACGTGTAAGAACTAACCAGGTTGTATATATTTTTCATCTTATCTTTTACGTGTATGTTCACATTCTCTTAAACGCTGTAATTAATTAATTTACGCAGGTTTTTTTTTGTACCTTAAGTAATGTCTATCGATGGTTAACTTATTTATTGATTTGGTCTGAACTTTTATAAATCGATCATTTACCTGTTCTCGTTTATATCTTATTAACCCCCAGCACAAACGCTTTCCATTAAGTTATACAAGTGACAGCTGATGTGTAAATCATTAGTTCTGTGCTGCATCATTGTCTCATGTTTATTATCACTCATTACAAGCTGTTTAACCTCGATTGGGTCTCATTCGTTTGGCATGTTTCAACCTCGTGTGGTTCCGTTTTGACATTAAGACGGGGTACTTGTACATTGTATTTTCCCTTTTTCTCTTAACTCACCTTAAAGCGCAAGGCATCAACACATTTCATCAGACCAGTCTTGAGAGTAAGTCAGCTTAGTTAATTCCAAGTCATTCTCGACTTTTCTCGTTCTCTCTAGTTTTTCCCTACCTCTTACCTCCAGGAGATTTTTGGTAGGGCTGCCAAGGATCTTCTCAGATGCTGGACTTCTTTTCGAGTTTGGCCGTGCTCGTTATACGGTGTGTGTCTACACCTAATCATCGACTGCTCTCACTGTGTCTGGGGGAATAAATCGGTCTACATTTCTGTAGTTTGCTGTTGATCTACGTGGGTTACAAACCTTACTCGAAACCTTTCTGTCAGTATAGTAGGGGGTACCTCTTCGTCTCATCCCTATTATGTGATCAGTTCGGCATTGTTAAAACTGCCGACAGTAATGATACCTCCGACTTATCTCTCGTGGTCGCTGTGGGATACTCAATCGTTCACAACCACGGTGGCGGTCATCGTCGGGAGGGTGTACGTTATATTTAAAATACACATTATATACATTAGTTAAAATAGATTAAAAAAATTAACCAACAAAACAGACATCCGAGGGTTTGAAAATCGTTCACTCTTTCGAAAATGTCTAAATGCGAAAGATTCATTGCACCGGTTTCCTTCAATGGCTCCGTTCTTCTCTACGGAAATAGCAAGCAATATGCCGAAAGTATTGCACAATGCACGAACTCTGTAGCTCCTGCAATAATCATGGGATCTCAGGAAAGAATGATACATTGCCTGCAGAAAATAAGTAGAAGTAGCTAGGAAGAAATCAAACAACGAGAATATCAGAGACTTAATAATAATAACAACACAAGTGCTAGATTACCGTAAGAAAAACAAATAGTTTGACCATGTAACACGATTACGCGGGCCTCCCCACGTACCAACAAGCACCGCTGTTCAAATAAATACAATGGTTTCACTGCAAAATGTCGCCCACGCAAACGATGGTTGTAGACATATTGGAGGCCGTAATAAACACCTCAAGAATCGCACGCAGGATACTTGCATGAACTCTTCGCATATCCTGACTCTGATAAGTTTTGTTAAATAAAACTCCTTCTTGGATTGATATTTCTGTTGACTGCAGTCTTGTCATATCCTGACTCTGATAAGTTTTGTTAAATAAAACTCCTTCTTGGATTGATATTTCTGTTGACTGCAGTCTGTCATATGTTCTTCTTCGAACGCGTTCTATATTGGACACTTGTTAAACTATCCTTTGTGATTTGTATGTGATCTGAGCCTATAAGTTATGCGCCTAAAAGTAGACCAGCACATCCGATTTCTGCAACGCTTTTTTATTTACTAGAGCCGCCCGAGTGGTTACTGGGGCCCAAATTTGGGTTGTAAAGAATAGAAGACCTACCACGCATGTCGTAAGAGGCGATTAAGGAGGTTTGGCTGAAATCGGATGCACATGTCCTAAACGTGTAGAAGTCTAAGCGTTTAGGGGCCTACCAAACCAATGTGCAACGTATACACGTTCTTGACAAAGATCAAACATATCACAAAGAGTGATTAAAATTGGTCGTAAAGAACGACCGCAAAGAAGAAGATTTACTAGAGTAGCTTCTCTAATCTCCTACCTCAGTCGCCTCTTACGACATGCCTTGTAGATGGCAGTGTTACTATTCTTTGCTCCCTTGTGAACCCTGGCAATACACGGGCGTGCCATATATTCGATTCATATAAACCGTGCAGTAAATCTAAGACTTAGCAAACGTAGACTGCACCGCACATCCATCCACATTCATTGTTCTATCCATCCATATTCATTGTTCTATCCATCCACATTCATTGTTCTATCCATCCCACATTCATTGTTCTATCCATCCACATTCACTGTTTTATCCATCCACATTCATTGTTCTATCCATCCACATTCATTGTTCTATCCATCCCACATTCATTGTTTTATCCATCCACATTCATTGTTCTATCCATCCACATTCATTGTTCTATCCATCCACATTCACTGTTCTATCCATCCACATTCACTGTTTTATCCATCCACATTCATTGTTCTATCCATTCCACATTCATTGTTCTATTCATCCACATTCATTGTTCTATCCATCCACATTCATTGTTCTATCCAGCCACATTCATTGTTCTATCCATCCACATTCATTGTTCTATCCATCCACATTCATTGTTCTATCCATCCCCATTCACTGTTCTATCTATCCACATTCACTGTTCTATCTATCCACATTCATTGTTCTATTCATCCACATTCATTGTTCTATCCATCCACATTCATTGTTCTATCCAGCCACATTCATTGTTCTATCCATCCACATTCATTGTTCTATTCATCCACATTCATTGTTCTATCCATCCCCATTCACTGTTCTATCCATCCACATTCACTGTTCTATCTATCCACATTCACTGTTCTATCGTCACACTACCATTACATTCTCAGATGGTCTCTGTGACGTAGTTTTAACTTGTCTTTCGTTACAAAGGTACTCGGCTCGTTTTTCCCTTAAAGCCGTTGGGATACTTTTCCAGAGAACCCTGATTTCAATGTTATATCGGGTTCCTAGGCCTATCGGAGACGGACGATAAAACGAAGGTTCTGTGTTCAAGTTGAGCACGTAAAAGAACCCGTGGCAGTTCAAATTGGATAATAGGCTTCAAAGTCACTGACCGAGCAAAATTTACACTGGGGATCCTTGCCGGTGCTACGAAGTTTGTGCACTGCCGCTGATATCTTCCAGTGTAAGAGCGATCGATCATATCACACATGATTAATCACCGAAGTGCAATGATAATGTCCCTTCCTATCATCAATCAACTGACTTTCCACATCTCTGTGAACTATTTCCAACGTTGAGTATTCCTTTCTTCACTTTTTGCTCCACATTTTGTGTTAGCTAAGAAAATCCATAAATCACAATAAAACTCGTATCAATGTCAACTAATATCATTTGAATGTCTCGAGGTATCATTATATTAACCGAAAATAAGTTTTTTTTGTTTTTGTCATTCGGTTGCAGAAAGTAGTTCTCGTTACTCGTTGCTTGCCGTTTTTGTACTCACCGACATATTTTGATGTCTAGTGTATTAATTGACTTCGCCGGAGAATGTCAAACAGGTGTACGCGTTCTCACACATCTTTTTCTATCTTATAGTGGGTTTTTTTTGGTGGTTAAAATAGCCACCATCTTGATTACAAGACGAATTGATATTAAGTTACGGGCGGTCAGCGAACCAGATCTAACCAAGAAATTATTCCGCTTCAAGTGGTGATTCTTGTAACAGCTGTATCACTGCAGTTTGACTAAGAGTAGGGACGGTAAATTCGGTCCTAAATATGCTGTAGTGAAAAACTAATTGTTTGGGGCAGAGCGATATAGACGTCCTTTACCTAAGCGACCGACCTACTTCGTATTTTTAATATTTTGAGATACTAAACGTGTGTATAATGTATGATATACTGAGACAGATCATTTAAGACCGGTTATAGCATATGGCTGACTTCTGACTGTGATATCTGGAAATAGCTAGTGATGTATGGAGACATATAGTGATGTCTGGAGATATATAGTGATGTTTGGGGACAGCTAGTGATATATGTGAACATATAGCGATATCTGGCGACATATACTGATATCTGGCGACATATACTGATATCTGGAGACATAGTGATGTATGGAGACATATAGGGATGTCTGGAGACATCTAGGGATATCTGGAGAAAACTAACGTAGGATAGTTTGTGAGAGTTCACTTTTTCTACACTTCATGATAATTATTTATATCCACCCAACAAAGTCACATGACCAACTGTATCATTTATAATTATTGTATGTACCAATCTATATATATATCAATGAATCTATATATATATATATCAATGAATATATATATATCCCCCGACTTGGTACTATGTTTGTGGACTTCCCTTACCGATATCTATCCCTAACTGCATTGTTGAAAATGCTATCAACATAATTCTATATTTCTCTTTGGTACTGTGTGTTCTATGGACTGGATGTTACTAAAGTACCAGCCCGTGCGAGTTAAACAAAAAATACAAGCAGTCAGACAAAGACCAGGCCTGCTCTGGTTATGGTCCCCCTCGTGAGACGGTCGAAACAAGATACTCAAGCTAATACACCGACCTACTAGTCTTGCTGTTTGCTACAAATGTCCCGTGCAGCTCAGAAAATGTTAGTTTCTCGTGAGATTGCTTGTCTGCCTTCCCTCGTGTATCGACAGGGAGTGGGAGGTGGTGGGTGTGTGCGTGCGTCATGAGTGAGTTTCATTATTTCAGTGCAACATGATCTTTTGAGGAGGAAGAGACGAGGGGGTCCCGTCACGCCGGGTGTTTGATTTGATGTAGGGCTACAGACACTAGCAAGGATAGAGTTATGGCCATGGTAAAAATGAGACAGCTTATGTACCGTCTCGTCCTTTGTGAGTTCGTGATCAAATGAACAAACTTTGTACTGCCGATTTAAAAAAAAAAAAAGTAATAAATGGAAATGAGGATTAGTAATATTGGTCTAATTTTTTAATTATTTTTTTAATCTTCCGTCTCTCTCTCAATGTCGTTCCATTCCCCGCCCGTGTGTTGCCTGGTCTGCAATGGGAGCAAAGAATAGTACCACTACTATTACTAGAATACTACACAACTTCTACTATTACTATTCCTACTATAACAATTACTACTATTACTACTACTACAACTACATGCCTGTGTGTTGCCTGGCCAGCAATGGGAGCAAAGAATAGTACCACTACTATTACTAGAATACTACACAACTTCTACTATTACTATTCCTACTATAACAATTACTACTATTACTACTACTACAACTACATGCCTGTGTGTTGCCTGGCCAGCAATGGGAGCAAAGAATAGTACCACTACTATTACTACTACTACAACTACATGCCTGTGTGTTGCCGGGTCTTGTAAGGGGAGCAAATAGTAACACTGTGACCTACAAGGCATCTCGAAGAGGCGACTGAGGTAGGGGTCTATGGAAGCTACCCTAGTAAATAAAAAGCGCCAAAATCGCATGTGGTGGCCTACTTGTAGGCGAATAGCAGACACAACGTATAATCGCTCTTAGGCTTAGATAACATATAGATCACAAAGCGTGGTTTAACAGGTGGTCGATATGGAGCGTAAGAAGAAAGAAGAATATCTTATATAGAAAAGTGTTGTCACTGGATCACACTGGATTCGTGAAGACAAACTCATCTCTCTGTTTGGACTTCTGAGCGTACGCAAGAAATCTTTTTTCCCCGGATAAATCATGGTTTTTGGTTGCTACATTTTAATTGATAAAATAATAAATACGCGCTATACATTATTTTTGGTGGGGCCCGGCCCCACTGGCCCTAATAACGTGCCGCCACTGGTCGAATTCATCAAAGAGCTTGTCATGACATGACACCGATGATGGTCATATATCTCTCTCTCTCTTGCGTTCCCGCGGTCATATATGTTTTATCTCCACTTCATGAAATGAAAATTGTGGCATATCCCTTACAGGACATCGTCCTCAACCACAGTAAACGAGTCGTTGATTCTATAGCCACCATTTATACGTTCAGTAGTTTGCCATTGCTTTCTGAACGGTGATGTCTACTTTTACCGTGTGTAAAAATGCACGGACACGAATTTGCTTCTAAGCCCCCTCCCCTCCCCTCCCACCATGCGGAATTTGAACCAGGTACGCTTGGGTTGTGGTTGTGATCGAGCTCACTACCTCTTCAGCTACATACGCCCACTTCATACGCAGGACATAATTTGTCAGAGATGTTCAAAAGGCATTTTGTCAGTGTTAGGTATGATTGTAATTTTTTTTAAAATGACATATATATATATATGAGACTCGGCTCCCAGGTGACACATATGCCAGACACTGAAATATTACCCAGATCCTTATTTCTCTGGACAACCATCGTGCTAAGCAGGTCGTGATCTCTGACATGTTTGGCTAGGCGATCGGTGCCGAGGGGAATAAGGGTCTGTGATCAGTTTCAGTGTTTGACATCTGTGTCCCACGTGAACCTCTGTTATGTGTGTAGTATTAATAGTTCGTTAGACTACTTATTAATATGTTCATTAGCTTCGATGCTTCCCCTTGGGTTCTTCGAGCTCTGTATTACTCAGTGCTAGAGTAGCATCCTCTTGTATTATTCAGTGCTAGAGTTACACTTAGAACTCTTGTATTATTCAGTGCTAGAGTTACACTTAGAACTTGTATTATTCTGTGTTAGAGTTGCACTTAAACCTCTTGTATTATTCTGTGTTAGAGTTGCACTTAAACCTCTTGTATTATTCAGTGCTAGAGTTACACTTATAACTTGTATTATTCAGTGCTAGAGTTGCACTTAGAACTCTTGTATTATTCAGTGTTAGAGTTGCACTTAAACCTCTTGTATTATTTAGTGCTAGAGTTGCACTGATATTATAAATTCCTTAAGAGAGAGAGAGAGAGGGCGTGTACATGATTCAAGTAATAGTGGTGAATCTACAACACTAACCAGACTACAAGAACTCAAAGTTAAGTGTGCTGTAGCTCGACAAGAACGATATGCTGGCAGACAAAGAAGAATTGTAAACCAACAGAGAACCGGTGTCGTTAGTCGCCACACGCTGATGGGACATACTGAGGGAGAGATCGGAGCACTTATGGACTAATTTGTTCGACGTCCAGTGATGGTGATCCGACGACTAAACTAAAACTCTGGTATTCTTCAGTGCTAGAGTTGCACTTATGAAAAGTTGAGATCTTTAGTTTAGTGAAAAGAATAAAACTCAGTTTATTGCGACCTAGACGATATCTGACAATTATGACTTGCTCTGCTCCCTTGAGCTGCTAATATTTCTAGTAGGTGTCCGTAACATTTCCTAAACGTTGTGTTTTCCGATCAAATGATAAAGACAACACATTCACAACATATTCACAACATATCAAGTTATATCCAAGTATAGTAAATATATCAATTCTTCATACAACATATCATTTGAATCAACATTTGACAATCTCTCTTTTTATAGTGAAAGTCGTGTTGGACTCGTTGTATGTCTCCCACGTATACGTTTTCTATTCACTAGCATTCTATTTCCAATTCCTTTGTGGACTATAGTTCGTTCCCAAATTCATGAACACACTTAAGGTTTAATTTGTACGAAATCTACCTGATGGATAACAGTAATTTTTTGCAAGCAGTCTTATATACCTCACGAATTCATGTTTAACTAATTGATAGGTAGCTTGGTTATTGCACATAACGGTTTTTTTGTGTGATATAATTTTGCATAAGCACAACAAAATGATAAACAAAGTTTACAATTTACAGTAATACACAAAATGTCGGCGGATGTTTGTAAAGGCGTATCCCAATTACATATTATAACAAACAATGTGACTTAGTGAATAAATGGTGTGTGCATACGCCA
Organism: Arion vulgaris; assembly: GCA_020796225.1. Taxonomy (NCBI): domain Eukaryota; kingdom Metazoa; phylum Mollusca; class Gastropoda; order Stylommatophora; family Arionidae; genus Arion; species Arion vulgaris. Next base: position 37,235,357 of record CM036769.1, on the reverse strand, counting down.
ATGACAATCGTTCGGATGCAGTGTGAAGTGATTAGTATCACGGGATTCCCGATTTTCACTGGTGCTGAATTGCATGTTTAGCACGCAAATGTATAATTACAGGAATTCTTGACTACCGTGCTGTTAAACTTCTACATGTATACCAAATAAATATCGCTGTATTTTTTTTTACTAATAACAAATAAATAAAATCTTATAGCACTAACGATTTGGGTGAGCAATAATACGTTACGGAGGTCGCCACTGTCATCTATAGAGAAAAAACACAAGAATGTCTGTCAAGTGGATGATTATATATCGGTTGTTAAAGATACTTACGAATTTTGGAACGAACTATAGTTTTAATAGCAGTCCCTCTCGCGCTCTCTCGCTCTCTCTCTCTCTCTCTCTCTCTCTCTCTCCAGAAGTTATCAAATGTCCTTGTAGGATCAAGAATATAGCAAGTAGTTTGGAAGTTTCATCTATTTCATGGAAGAGATATGCTGTTTGCTCATGACTGTATCTTGTGTGTTTTCTGAAGGCTGATTGACAGTCACCTAATACATTTTTTTTTCTGCACGGTAATTTAAGTGCCTGGTGTTGACCATATTTTCCCCTGACCTTTCTCTAGACAACTCAGGAGACTGACGGGTCGGTAGTTTGATTTAATTGTTTTTGGTTTCCAGTTGTATTATTTCTGCCCCCGTCCATTCTTGAAAAATCAATTTTCCCTCCACGATTCTTTGAATATATTTAGGATTCTGGTCTTTCTGTGTGCTCGATCATTTCTATTGCTATTCTTTCTGACCCTCGATCTTTTTTTTTTTTTTTTTTGTTGACATTTTGAATTGCTGTGTTTGATTGTTTTCTTAAAGGGTGAGATCATTGGATCTGGACTTTGTTGCTGAGTTGGGAAGTTTATTTTTGTATCTTGTCTTGCTTCAACAATTCTAATTGTGCTTCCATCATTCTGAGTAGAAGTTTGATATTATTATTATATAGTTATAGTCATGTATAGTTATGATCACAATGATCGAAAGACAACAGATGCAGTGGTTTGGACATTTAATGAGAATGAAATACAACCAACCACCAATAACAGCATACAATAAAAGAGATCTGGTACTAGAGTTAAGGGGAAAACCAAGAAAAGATAGATAGACAATATCAAGACCACACTACATAAACACGGATGCAACACAAGGGCGACTCATCTAGCCCTAGAACGCAAATTAAAGCTCCATCCCTAACGCTTAACGGTAAAAGTGGACAGCCAACTACATCTTCCACCAGGGAATAGACAATAGTTATGACCATATTGACTTCAATCACACAAGGAACCCACACACTAACTAGCAATCTTTGCACACTTCCAGAACAGGTTGGTCTCTAGATTAATTTTGCCAAGACCAAAATTATGGACCTCACAAACTCGACAGACAATATCGTATTAAATGGCCAAACACTGGAGAAAGTTAAACATTTTACATATTTGGGTAGTAAAGTGTCAAACAACGGAGACACGATGAAAGAAATAAACTCTCGTATTGCTACAGCAGCTAGTGCCTTCACCAAGTTGATCTTAGTATATGTACAAAAGTTACATCGTTTAGGTATTGTGTGATTCCTGTACTGACCTAAGGCTGTGAAAGTTGGAAATCAACAAAGAAAATTGATAAGAAACTGGACAGCTTTGAGAATAAATGTCTCCGAAAATTAGTAAAAGTAAAATGGAGTGATTTTGTTTCTAACAACACAGTGAGAGATAGAACACACCAACAACCCGTATCAAATATTATAAGGAAACGAAGGTGGAAATATTTAGGTCATATTCTTAGATCAGACGAAAAGAGACTAAATCGACAAGTCCTTATGTGGTCACCAGTTGGGAAAAGAAAACGTGGAACCTAAGACCACTCTTCGAAGAACAATCCTACAAGAAAGTAAACTATTGGGATGTAAAACCATACGAGATCTCCAACTGCTAACAACGAACCGCATCACATGGAGATCTAAAACCTCTGCCCTATGTGCCGCACTTGGCACGAAAGGAACAAACTATATAATTTATAATTATATTTAACAGTCCCACAGTTCTATGGAAAGCTACACTAGTAAATAAAAAACGTGACAAGAAATCGGATGCGCTGGCCTAGGCACCCATAGGCACATAACTGACACAACGCACAATTGCTCTTAGACTCAGTTCACATACAGATCACAAAGAGTGGTTTAATAAGTGATCGATATGGGGTGTTTGAAGAAGAGAAATTCATAGCAAGCAAACGCAAAAAAATACAATAGAATTACATTTCTCTTCTAAAGATTTTAAATCTTAGGAATGGGGTCAGAGGCGCAATTCTGGGGGCAACGGCGCGCCAGGATTAGTGAGCTGGCACTAATCATGATCCTACCCCACCTCCACGTGGTGACCCTGGAAACAGATAGAGGATACTATCTGGGTAAGTTGGTAGGGATCGAGGGAGAGCTACTCTGGTTTCAAGTAGTGATACAAGAGCAGTTACGCTGTACGATATCTACTTGCAATATAGACGAGAAGAATCCCCGAGTGACTCTATATGCACATCTCTCCCGGCCGATGGGAAAAGCGAAATAAATAAGCATAAAGGGATGAGAGGTGCATCCATAGAAGAGACGTGGGGCGAAACTTGGAGCCCTGAGGTGGGGGCCTGAGTTAAGCTTCGTGTCCTGACAGTCTCGAGGCATAGTGGATGTGAGCACAGTGAGAGGCTAGATAAAAAGCAGGCACCGGGGTATAGCGAACACGCTTACGGACGACACACAGGTGGGCCCATCGGTAGGGCGGACATGCACGGTGCTAAAGGTGGAGCAGCGAAAAGGCGTGCAAACGCTGGCATGAGCGGACCACCCAAGTGGCGCATAAAGACTGGAAAGCCCAGCAGATGCTTGAATTCAGTGTAACCTCGAGGATGGGGTCTCCATCCGGAAATCAATAATCGCGCTTCTCATCGCAGAAATCTAATACTGCCTTGTAGTTAGATTGGGGACAAGCAAAGACTAGCGGAGCAAACCACACACACAACTGGACGGAAGGCAAACCAAGTAATCCAACAACAAAAAAACTCGTAACCTGGGCAGATGACACTGAACATCCCGGGAGGGAAGGTTGTCTAAGTGTAGCTACCCTAAAAGAAAATAGCAACCTGCTTCGGCTGGGGACAGTCAAATGCTGACGGAGAGCGAACCCAGTAAACGCTGGCTGAAACCGGACACATCCCCGAACGATAATCACCAGAGCTCCAAATGGTGCTGAAGATGTGACGATACACCCGTTCTTGGTATATGCTGTTTATATATCACAATAAGAATGATCAAAATGGCCGAAAAGAACGATCGAGAAGAAGAAGAAGAAGGAATCTTAGGAATAAAAACAAATATTGAATGGCCAAGAATAAGAAGAGAAAAAAAAAAGTGCAACAATATCTAAGCTTAGATAGTATCAAACATTGTTAGAAATCACACACACACAACACAGTAGTCGGATATTGGTTGCGTTTGTGGCTTAGGGGATAGTACTCGGTCTATTAACCCCAACGTTCTGAGTTCGAATCACACACACACACATACAACACAGTAGTCGGATATTGGTTGCGTTTCTGGCTTAGGGGATAGTGACTCGGTCTATTAACCCCGACGTTCTGAGTTCGAATCACGCTGCGGACAGTTTTGTTGTAAATTATTTCGCGTGGATTTTTATAAAAGGACGACGGCACCCCCCGTTCAGAAAGCAATGGCAAACTACTAACGTTTAATGAACGTAATAATGAATAGAAAAATCACACAAACAATGTTAAAAAGCTGGGGTTGATTCGCAAAGTCCTGTAAAGGATACGCAATTAAAAGTTTTCATGAACTACTCCATTCTTAATTTGATTTATGATCATTTTAAGTGCAGCATGTTTCAACCAGTTGGTAGTTGTGTTTGCCAAGTGCACAGATCTTTGACCGTCCTTGACACCATTGCCGGGTTTGATCTCAGCACTTAAATGTGCCCTGGATTTCAAGTTTTTACTACGTCGAGTCGTCTGTTGCCAGTTATAGCAGGTCTTGACCTCTCATATCGATTTCATTCTTATATAAGCACATCCCTACTGTTACAAAGTATGTAATGTAAGCAGGTAACTCGAGACTAATGCAGGTTCAACTAAACAATATGGTTTCATGCCGAAAATTTTGGATGCGACTGGGCCCCATACTAGTACGGGTCTAACAGGGGCGCAACGTTCTAACCGTTCTTGACAAAGACCGTTTATACATCACAATAAGAATGATTAATATGGTCGGGAAGAACGTTCGCAAACAAACAACAAACAGAATGTGGTCTGGTATGTTACGTCAGTGTATGTAGAACTATACTTCTTCCAACGTTCCATATCGACCAGTTGTTACACCACCCTTTGTGATATGTATGTGATCTGAGCCTAAGAGCGATTGTACGATGTGCCAGGTATGCGCCAACAAGTAGTCCAGCACATCCGATTTCTGTTACGCTTTTTATTTACTAGGACAGCTTCCCTATGCTCCCACCTTGGTCGCCTTGTAGGTCGCATTGTTACTATTCTTTGCTCCCATTGCGAGCTCCGACAACATACGAGCGGGTTGAACTATACAGAATGGTTTAATACGGTATACGGAATATGATTTGTAATGGTATAGTATGTAAGGTGGTTGTAGGAAACTGAGGTTTAATCACTTAGAGCGTCCTCGCAGGTGCTCAAACACTTTCAATAAGCTGAGAGTATCAACATCAAATCACTGACAAAGTAACGCCCGCAACAATTCCGCAAAAATGCACAGTTCCTGAGTCATATCTTATTATGGAACTATAATATTGGACTTGTCTACACATATTGGTCTTGTCTACACATATTGGACTTGTCTACACATATTGGACTTTGTCTACACATATTGCACTTGTCTACACATATTCAACCACTCACTACCCGATTGTCTAACACATATTCAACCACACCACCCGAACGGACAATGGATTGTGAGATTTGTGTTTTTTTTTAAAAAGTACACAATATGTACAATCTTAGCGTATTCTAGATTGATATAAGTACAAAGATTGAAATGGTTGTAGCTATTATTTTCATTCTAGATCAGTGTTACCCAACCTTTTTTTGTGCGATGCCGCCGCCCCCAATTTAAAAAAATAAAATAAACTTCACTAACGGGATTGGGAAGCAACATTAATTTTTGTCAACAGAGATACAAAAGCCGATAAATCGGTTTTGCAACATCATAAACATTAGTTGAACGAGTCCATTGCCCCCCTTAACGATGAAAATGACCCTCTGTGGGGCGGGGGCCCCACGTCGGGAAACAGGGTTCTAGACTGAGCTTAATTAAGATTAGCCCTAAGAATAATTCTAGTCCTTGACTAAACGTGAATTCAGATTATAGGACAGTACGCGATTCTTCAAATCTTGCAAGTCCATCTAACTGAGTTTGTTAGTAATTATTGTTTGTTCTCTTGATTGTGGCTTTTACAATCTAAATTGATTGGTAGTTTCCTGTCAAGATGGAGTGAACACCGTCGTCACGGCTTTTGACTGAACGCGTATAATAAAGACTGATCCTGGTAGTTAGTTTACTTTGTTAGGGTAGTCAGGATTTGTATATGTCTGTTGAATAGTTCGTTCATTAATAGTAACACATTAGGGATAGCTGATAGCAAAGTTGATAACACGCGTCGCTAGTGACCACGGGGGAATTCAGTGGTTTACGTCCAGCTTGGGCCTGATCCTTTACTTAGGGATCAAATGGCGAGGGACATTAGTTATAAAGTCCAGCTTGGGACTGATCCTTTACTTGGGGATCAAATGGCGAGGGACATTAGTTATATGGAAAGCAAGCGAGTACACGCCGTATAATTTTCGTGGTTCGAGGCCAGCTTGGGCCAAAAATGTTGTTGGTGTGCGCGGTTGGATTAGAGGAAACCCTGAACCCTTACTTTGGGATCTAAATTACAAGTACCTATGAAGTCCGAATAAAACTCACTGGAATGTCGAAAAATATTAGTGATTTTTTTTTCTTCGATCCAGAAGCACTTGAGCTTTCAACTCTTCGGCTCGGTGCCATGGACATTGTAACCCTTCGGTTCGGGGCTACGAACACCGTAAATCTGGAGAACCTGAGACTTTTTCTGCCAGCCCGCGTAATTGAACTCGCACTCACAGAGGGCTTGTCAGACCATCGTCCAACGCGCTACAAACACGCTAGACAGGCGGGCTAAAACACTGGTGGTATGGAACGCAAAAAAAAAGGCTACGTATGAATTTATATCGGGAGCAAAAAAAAACAACACAAACTATGTAGATTTGATTGTACACATCTGACATTCAGGTTGTTAATTGCCTCACTTAAGAGATGTAAGAAATGTAAACTAAATTACTGACCTTATGTTCTAAGGGAGGAGCTTCTATGTAGGAAAATGTAAAATAAATTACAGACTGTACTTTCTAGGCGTAAACTTAAGAAAGGTAATCGAAATCTACATCTTAGCATTTTCTTGTGCGTCTTGTGTATGTGTGTCGCTCTATTTCCTCTTCCAGGCAATTATCGTTTCACTTAATTCTCACGTTAGATCACGTTAGATCATGTCTCAAGATCTTCCTCTAAGATGAAGGATTCACGTTATTGTAACGGGTTTCCTGTCCCGGTCCCTTTCTGCAGAATTAAAACGCTACTTGCCGAGTGTATTGTGTAGAGCATGAATTCCGTAGCTCCGTAAACGTAACAATCCCTGGGGTCTCCGAAAAAATTAAACTCGTGAACAGAACGGCGCTATTCGTATTCGAACACACAAACTTCAGAACGCAAAGCAAGCTGCTTAGCCACATAGACCCATCATGTAATGCGATCTGTCATAGAGATGACGTTAGCATGTACAGGTAGACTAGACATTGTCAGAGATGACTCTAGCGTGTACAGGTAGACTAGACATTGTCAGAGATGACGTTAGCATGTACAGGTAGACTAGACATTGTCAGAGATGACTCTAGCGTGTACAGGTAGACTAGACATTGTCAGAGATGACGCTAGCGTGTACAGGTAGACTAGACATTGTCAGAGATGACGCTAGCGTGTACAGGTAGACTAGACATTGTCAGAGATGACTCTAGCATGTACAGGTAGACTAGACATTGTCAGAGATGACGTTAGCATGTACAGGTAGACTAGACATTGTCAGAGATGACGCTAACGTGTACAGGTAGACTAGACATTGTCAGAGATGACGCTAGCGTGTACAGGTAGACTAGACATTGTCAGAGATGACGCTAACGTGTACAGGTAGACTAGACATTGTCAGAGATGACGCTAGCGTGTACAGGTAGACTAGACATTGTCAGAGATGACTCTAGCATGTACAGGTAGACTAGACATTGTCAGAGATGACTCTAGCGTGTACAGGTAGACTAGACATTGTCAGAGATGTCTGGAGAATGTCGTTAAAGAAGTCGAATAGGAACAATAAGCCATATACTCACCCTTATACTCACACACATTTGATGGAAACAGGATGGGCTAGGAGACATTGGATGGAGTCGCTGGGGAGGTCTAAGCTGACAAAGATCACTTTTATTTTTGTGCCATGACATGCAGGTGTAAGGGGGAATGAACGTACAGATAGGCTTGCAGGTATGGCTGCTGTACAAAGCGGACGAGCAATGGACCAGGCTGATATTATAAATTCCTTAAGGGATAGAGGACGTGTACATGATTCACGTAATAGCGGGGAATATACAACTCTAACGCAAGAACTCAAAGTTAAGTGTGGTGTAGCTCGACAAGAACGCTATGCTGGCAGACAAAGAAGAATTGTAAACCAACAAAGAACCGGTGTCGTTAGTCGCCACACACTGAGGGACATACTGAGGGAGAGATCGGATCACTTATGGACTAATTTGTTCGACGTGCAGTGATGGTGATCCGACGACTAAACTAAACACATTTGATGTATGCTACCCGGAACTGAAGTGCTTTATGTGTCTGTCAGTCATACTGGAAGCATCTGTTGGTATTCATGAAGTAGTAGAGGGAGGGACTGAGATGCTATGATCTGGTCACAAATGGTGAGTTTATGGAGAGAACTATCAGATTTCAGTGAAGCAAGAAGAAAAGATGCTGACGCTGGATATGCTACAACTTGAGAACACAAGAAGTTCCCGCATGGAAAGTGAAAGGGAAACTTAGAAGCACATGAAGAAGAGATTTGGAGACAGAGGTTAATGATATACGAAAGTTACTGGAAGGATATGCTAAAGATAGCTAAAGATATGAATACTTGACATGCCTTGGTTGAGGGACTAATTTCCTAAACGAGGTTAAAAGACACGAGAGTCAAGTCAAAAGAAAATTGCGCATATTTGTACTTCAGTTTTTGTTCTTTCAAGCATAACCATTTATAAGTTACATTGTGAGGTTTTAAAATAAGTACAAACTAATTCTACCCAAAAAAAAAAGTATTTTGAACATATAAAGACACGGAGGGTTGAAGAAGAAACATTATGGAAGGAAACATACCGGAAAGTAGAAATGGAAGACCACGGAGAAGATGGATTCAGGATGTAACTGGTTTGAGCATAGACGGCTGAAAAGTCATGATATATGAGAGAGAAATTTAGAAGAACAGTTAGGGTGACACAGTTCTGCTCAGGACAAGCTATTTGTTGATGAAGATAATCTGCTATGTTAATAGTACAGTTGCAATATACGTACATTTCGACCCAATTACGTCCGATTTCGCATGTAATTTTTGTACCGGTTCTCTCCGCGGTTGTCTCATGTTGTGCCCAAGCTTCGTCATTACAGTCTGCTATTTCCAATTTCAGCTTGCAATAGTTATTTTACGTATTTAACTGAAACGCATAACTCTACATTTTGTCGTCCTTCTCCGATATGACTAGTCACACTAACTCCTATACCCTGCCTGAGATCGGGGATCATATGAAAACGTCCGATCCACTAAAGTCATGTACTTTTGATCCGTAAGACGAACATGTACCTCATTACTACAGACACCACGCGCACACAAACATGCCTTCTTGTGTGTGATACTCGTCGTCTCTAACACATCAACATCTCGTTGATTGATAGATCATTACTATAGACACCACGCGCACAAACATGCCTTCTTGTGTGTGATACTCGTCGTCTCTAACACATCAACATCTCGTTGATTGATAGATCATTACTATAGACACCACGCGCACAAACAAGCCTTCTTGTGTGTGATACTCGTCGTCTCTAACACATCAAAATCTCGTTGATTGATAGATAGGACCATCATCATTACACTTCGGTGAGTAACCATGTGTTCTCTACTTACACATGATCTCAGTTGCAGTGCACGAGCTCCGTAGCACCGGCGAGGGTCCCGATGTAATTTTGAAGATGGTGATGATTTTGTTGTATGAATTTTATTTTTATTTAGTCTTTTCTAACGAATTTTGCCCGGAAAGAGGGTAGAGAACTATTTTAAAAACGCATCTTTATTATTAAATCTCTATTTTTTTCTGTTGCAAGGGACATAACCGATAAATTGTTTTTCTTAGCGGGCTTATCTCTCTTGTGTGTTGTGTGTAATGTATTAAAACCGCTTTAATAACACGACGCACGCACTTTTTAACCAAAGAACGAGTCTTGTCTTGGTTGTATCAGAACGTATTTATCAACAAACATATACAAATATGAGTTAGCTTATTACGGGGAACCCCATCTCTTACTTCGTCACGTCCATTTCTTAATTTCCATGTTTGTAAAACTGTCATAAATCAATGTTTATATAACATATTGTTAAATAAACATATCATACACTCAAATCGTTTCATATTACATTCTCAACAATTAACAGGTGCCGGCAAAAAATACTGCAGTCTTTAGCGACTCCAGATCTTTTCTTCAGGCCATCTCGTGTCCTAGACAAGACAAGCTCATCCAGGATATAAGACATACAATCTAAAGGACTGTTGGGGTGGCAAAGTTCTGCTCAGACAAGCTATTTGATGATGTTGATGAGATTTCGTATCAGTGTTTCTCATCCTGTTTGAAGAACGCAGGCCCCTGTGTTATATAAGTTGAATCTGTGAACTTTACGTCTTATTGTCAACCAACAGGAAATCTTGCAGACAAATTATAACACAAGTCACACTTTCAGATAGTATCATATAGAGACAGGATTTTTCCAAGTAATAGGGCTTGAAGTCTGTTATGTTTCTTATTGTTGCCACACAAGCGTAGTCGCAACTACTTCATATAAAAAAAATAAATTATGAAATTTATCGCGCGCGCGCGCGTGTGTGTGTGTGTGTGCGTGCGTGCGTGAGAGAGAGAGAGAGAGATTTATGGAAGAGATTGGTCAACAGTTTGTGGCATGCACGGACATTGATATATTGCTTCGCCCATGTGTTGCCGGGGCCCGCAAGGGAAGCAAAGAATAGTACCACTGCTACCTACAATGCATGTCGTAAGAGGCGACTAATTTAGGCACTAGGATGCTACCTAGTAAATAAAAATCAGCGCAGAAATTTGATGTGCTGGCCTACTTGTAGGCGCATAACTGGCACAACGTACAATCGCTCTTAGGCTCAGATCACATATAAATCACACAGAGTGGTTGACAGGTGGTCGATATGGAGCGTTGGAAGAAGAAGTGTTGCTTGTAAAGTAACGTACTGATATTTTCAAGTGGAGTCTTATGTATGATTACATCTTCAGATTTGTATTCTCTCTTACAGGACATGTCTGTGTGACATTTAGCTTGTTGGCATGGCACATCAAGTTCCTAGGGACCCAGTTAAGCAACTTTCTGTTCGGACTAAACATATAATTCATGGAGGAGAAATACCTCTCTAGGATTACAACTGGAACACCTGGCTACAAGGATCCAACATGAAGAGAAAGTGGAGTTGGTTGTGTTTGTGAATATTTCATGATGCAGATTTGATCGAGTCAAATATGATCTGGTATGTTCTACATTATGTTGAGTTGTATATAATGTCTGAAAATTTTTTTTGGCAAATGGGTACAGCTAGTGGCGGCTCGTCATTAAGGGCCAGTGGGGCCGGACCCCACCAAAAATAATGCATAACGTGTATTTATTATTTTTATAAATTAAAATATAGCAACCAAAAATCATGATTTATCAGGAAATAAAAGTCCGGCCCCACCAACAAAAGTGATCACGAGCCGCCACTGGTTAGAGCGCTTGTCTAGGGATCCAAATAGAATGGGATACCTTCCAGAATTTATCACGGCTCAATTCTTCTATTCCTCTGTTCCTTGACATTGTTTTTCTTCCATCACATTTCATGATGACACCACTTGTTCCATCCATTTGTAGATGCTAGAAGGAACATGTGGGTGTAGGTAGATGACTGACTAGACCAATTTGGGCTCTGAATGTTGTAGCGCATATAGTTTTGACTGCATCAGTAGGGGATGGTTTAACGCACGGTTCTTCCTGGTTTACTTTGTTTGTGTGCTTCTGAAGTTCTGATTGACTTGCATGTCACTGTTTCTTACGAAGTGTCACGTCGAACAGTCGTGTGCAGCAACTTAACAAGAAGTCAAAGCGTCACGATAAACAGTCGTGTGCAGCAACTTGACGAGAAGTCAAAGCGCAGCGATAACAGTCGTGAGCAGCAAGTGACGAAAAACAAGTGCTGCAATGAACGGTCGCGAGCAGCAACTTACTCGATGTCAAGATTTGTGCCAAATTCGTTTAGTGAGCTATAGAGGCTGTTCTTCTTTGCGTTCGTTCTTTACTACCAATTTTAATCACTCTTTGTGATATGTTTGATCTTTGTCAAGAACGTGTATACGTTGCACATTGGTTTGGTAGGCCCCTAAATGCATAGACTTCTACACGTTTAGGACACATGCATCCGATTTCAGCCAAGGCTGTTTTTGAAACGTCCTCTTTTACCAATCGTGTAAACGTTCTCATTTCTTGAGCTCACTATAGAAGAGTTATTTGGCCAGCCGGTTGTCTTGAATGTGGACTGCATGAAATGACCATCGGATGGAGAACTGCTTCAGAGTGGTGTGCTTGCTGGACAGACCAGCACTGCCAAGGATATGGTATCAGGGATCTTGTCCTGCCACTTCATGTTTAGAAGCTTCATAATGCTTCATGTTTAGAAGCTTCATAATGCTTCATGTTTAGAAGCTTCATAATGCTTCATGTTTAGAAGCTTCATAATGCTTCATGTTTAGAAGCTTCATAATGCTTCATGTTTAGAAGCTTCATAATGCTTCATGTTTAGAAGCTTCATAATGCTTCATGTTTAGAAGCTTCATAATGCTTCATGTTTAGAAGCTTCATAATGCTTCTGAAAAGGATTGAACTTCGCTTCTTGGCCATTAACATATGAAGCAATAACTGACTTTTTCTTACAAGGAAACCTTTTTCTGTGAGTTTTATTTGGCTATATACATTGTTGACTTGTTGCTCAATTGCTTGGGGTATGCATATTTTACCACAAAAAGAGTTTCTAACAAAATAGATTAAATGCCGATAGTGAAAATGTTCTTTGCAACAATATCTAACGTAAGAGAACACATGTTACTTTTTTCTCTATTTTCATTATCAAATTGTCACCAAAATCGCACCAGAGTTTTAACAAACAAAGAATTCAAATTTCACATATTGAAATTCAGATTGTACTGCGCTGAGTGGTTACCGGGGCCCAAATTTGGGGTGTACAGAATAGAACCACTGTTACCTACCACACATGTCGTAAGAGGCGACTAAGGAGGTTTGGCTGAAATCGAATGCACGTGTCCTAAACGTGTAGAAGTCTATGCGTTTAGGGCCTACCAAACCAATGTGCAACGTATACACGTTCTTGGCAAATATCAAACATATCACAAAGGGTGATTAAAATTGGTCGTAAAGAACGAACGCAAAGAAGAAGAAGGAGGAAGAGATTGTGCTGTAGTTTATAACTGATTATTCTGGAGGTAGCCAAGACAAGATAAACAAAACAAATAGTAGCAAAGGCTAAGGTTCGGGAAATATTTTAGAAAAAAAAGGTTGTTTAGTGGGTGATCTGGTGAGAGAAATTGAACTGATATTCATGACTTTCTTCTCCACGGTATTTTGTCGACCGACTGGTGAAACAATTATCTGATAACCTGTGGCTGTCTTCCGCCCGGGGTATATAGACCGAGACTGGTTTTGTGATAAAGCAATTATAAATTGATGACAGGTTGATCTCCCTGGCTCGCGTTTGTTTACAATAGTACCAGCTCTCCATGAAGATTGCGTCATGAATTGGCCAACTAAATAGGTCAGACGTTGATACCAGCTCTCCTTGAAGATTGCGTCATGAATTGGCCAACTAAATAGGTCAGACGTTGGTACCATAACCAGGTGTGACGGCATCCTGGTCTCTTGGTGTTCATTTCTAAAGTCACAATTTTCATACAAGTTCCTGTCATGCTATCAGAAGAGCATATCACTGCTATTATCCTTTCTATGTCCGCTCGTCAAGTCTCCCTAATCGATGTCGTTTGGCCAGGGTTTCGATTTGGTGGTTTAAAAGCCGAAGAATTGACTTCATTGCAACGGGTTTTACCCTATATGGCTCGGTCCCTCACAGCAGAAATGGCACGCCACCTGCCGAGAGTATTGCATAAAGCACAAACTCCGTAGCTCCAGCAACAATCCTAGAGGTCTCTGGGAAAAAACTGCACTCATAAACAGAACGGCGCGGTCCGGACTCGAACCCACGACCTTCGACTCACAAGGCGAAAGGCTTAACCACAGAGCCATAGAGAAACCCTTTCTTTATTTGGTGGAATATTAGCAAATTGGGAACACATTTAGCTCCGTTGTAGTAGTAGATTTCATTTCAGTGGAATTGATCATTGGCAGTGGAATTTATCATTGGCAGTGGAATTTATCATTAGCAGTGGAATTTATCATTGGCAGTGGAATTTATCATTAGCAGTGGAATTTATCATTGGCAGTGGAATTTATCATTGGCAGTGGAATTTATCATTGGCAGTGGAATTTAACTTTGACAGGTGGTAATTATCGTATTACCCTAACCCCTCTCCCGACACCTTCTTTCACCACAATTTTATTAACTGGGAGATTTAGTTTTACATGTAATTAGATTAAAGAACAAATTTATCACCCCTTATCTCCTTCGTTATCTTATCTTAACCACATTTACTGTGAAGTGGCGTGGGGAGATTTTGTTTCTATCTTGTGCCAGGTGTGTTGCGCTTGACGTTGTCAGTCCATGCTTTCGCAGGGACTCTGAGATGTTACTTATCCATCGTGTTCTTGGCCTGCCTCGTGCTCTGCGCCATGAGTGTCGTTATTGTAGGCACGTGATTGTATTAAATGTGGCTCCATTCTCCTTCGTTTCCTCTACATACACCACTCTTGGTGGCCGGTATGTGATTAGCGTCTTAGGGCGTAAGTTGGTTCGGGCAGCTTGGAACATACAGACTGAACATACATACATATTCGACCTGAATATCCGGTCTGTGCGTGTTTTTTTTAATTTGGGTCATCTTCTATTTACGACAAAAAACTATAAGGGAGCCCCATTAGTCTTTGACCTCATTGTCAAAGTTTATCCGTCTAAACCACTGGAGGGTAATGGTTGGCTTGTGTGTTCTACTGGTCGTCAACATGATACAAATTGAATTTATACATTTTCTAAGAACGATTAGCTGATCCAAACCCAGTCTGCATACAGAGTCTCGCACTGAACTCATCTTGACGACCATCTATCCGTCCTAACATAATAGACGCATCCCTGACCCCAATAAAGGAAGGATTAAAACATTTAGGATGTAGGGATCAGAAGTGTATCTTAAATATATCAGACACGATAGATTAGTTTGATATTATTGTCATTCTACAGTGGATCCATGGGTACACAAATATCCCAGGAAATGACAAGGCAGATCATCTGGCCAAACAGGGATCATCAAAACCACAAATAGACAAAGCTGTTAGCATACAAAGTATAAAACAGATTGTGAAAAATAATTTCAGAGAAGATTGGCTGAACCGATGGGCTGTGGGGACGACTGGTTGGGACATGTATGCAGAGATGAATAGACCAAACCCCAAGGACAATATAAATCTGCTACAAAGAAAAGATCAAAGCACTATCTTTCAGTTAAGAACAGGACATGTTGGACTGAATTAGCATCTACACAGAATAAACCCCACACACCTACCACACTGTAGAAAGTGCAGTCACTCATGTGAGACAGTACAGCATATCTTGCTTGAATGTCCTGGACTACATAAAGCAAGACAAGAACTCCTCCCACCACACCCATCTGTTCATAATACACTGTACACTAGTCTTCCACAATTGCAGAACACATGCAGATTCTACAAATTGGCATTAGCTGTCCAAGAGTGAAAATTCGCAGCCCTGGTTTGAAGAAGAGGTTCTGATAACAATCATTTACTGATCTGTTTTGTAACATCTTACAACTACGCCCCTGTAATACATAAATTAGCGATCAAGTCATCTGCAAGAGTAAGAGATGATGTTAACGACATCTAGAAGTGTATGCATTAAACACTCGTAACATTTCTTCAGAAATCAATTCCCCATACTTAAATGTCAAAACAAAGAGATCCAACACATGAACAGCCCACTCTCCGTCATATATGTTTGCACTGTTAGCCCTAACTCCCCCTATAATATGAAGGAACACGTTCCACCATTACACACATTTGTACACATGTGTTACTGATAATATTTGCATCAACATCATCGATTGTTGGGGACTTGAAGATGGATAAGGGGGATGTTCTTCGGTCTCTTCGCGACTGTCTCTTGGATACGGACATTAAAATCTATGTTGAGTCGATCAAGCGATTTAGGGAGTTTGGAGTTACCCGTTGTACAAGTTGAACTGGATGCATGAGAGGCAGATTGAGAGGTGTGTTTAGTCAGCGAGACAAAATGAGAGGTGTGTTTAATCAGCGAGACAGAATGAGAGGTGTGTTTAAATCAGCGAGCCACGGGAACCATCAGTAAGCATACTCTTAGATATCTGTTGGGAGGGGGACTGAGCACCTATGGGCGTGCCCGGAGTGCAGTGACGTCAGTTTAGTAACCAATAACGATAATATCTGACGTAACATAAAACCTCACTCTGTAGTACTACATCTACTGCGTGATTCTACAGCAGTGTCCATGTCAGATCTGATTGAACACACAGTAAGTCGCCAGTGCTGAGTCATGTTGATATGTATTTGTTTCTCCCGTCCAGACGACATCATTGCACTTAACAACTCGCAACTGATCAAGTTAATGTGAAAATCTTTTATTCAGATTGTATCTGTCTAATCTGACTTGCTAAACTACAGATAACCATTAGTTCCTCAAAGGAGTGCAGCCATTACTACTTCTCTGTCAGACAAGTTGCGTTGCCATGGGCACCAGATTAAGCCCTATTTATTTTTTGCCTGCTTAAGGACGAATTGAAAACAAAATACTCGAAGATTATCCTGATTGACACCTTCTTCTTTCTCGAATCCTGTATGCCTCACAGCGTCAGGTCAGGAAGAGATTTCTAAAACGGGCCCTAGTATGCGCTTCGTAGATAGTCTCTCGTCGCCTCTGTTATCTCTGAGGTCCATCTTTTGCGTGGCCGGCCTTTTGCTTTGTACCCATTGTATCGGAGCAGCATTGCTCTTTGAGGTCTGCACTGTCTGATGGTAATCTGCTTACGTGACCGAACCATTTAATTTGTTGTTTCTTGATGAAGTCTAGTACTGATGTTGTACCCACTTTTTCCTGATGCCTTCATTTCTCAACCGGTCTCTTGTTACACCGAGCATTCTGCGTAGACACTTCATCTCTGTTGTGACTAGTTTTCTTCTATCGTTTGTTGTCAGCGTCCAGGTTTGGCACTGGTAACATAATGTGGGAGAAAGATTGTGTTGAACATTGCTCTTTTGACACCTTAACCTTTCTTAAGAGCTGTTCACAATGCGTTTGTACTTTACGGATATAGCCGAAGTAGTTTACTGATATTGCCGAACTAAACAGGTCGTTAATTTTTTCCCGTCCGTCTTTTTTTTGGGGAAGGAGGAGGAGAAATTACTGCAGACCAACCCCTATACCTCAAGACACCCCCCCCCAAATATCTTTCCCCGTCTTTCATCCAACAAAAAGGGTCTAACTCCGAAGGATTAACCCATATGGCTTGGTCCCTCTCCGCAGAAATGGCACGCCATATGTAGATGGCAAAAGGGGGGCGAGGGCGTGTGACACGACGTCATAAATCTGCCTTGATTATCAATAAAAGAAATCACGCCATAACATTGCCCACCCCACCCCCAGGGCGGGTACATTTATGGGGCAAGCCGTTTATTCAGATATCTGACCTCGATTTTGTTGACGGTTGACCGGCCGGGCTAGACAAGCTATTTTTCATTAAAGACATTCGTCATGTCCAGACACTTGCTTTTTTGTGTGTGATTCTTCATACATTTATGTTGGGAGTAAAGGAGGGTTATGTCTGTCTGTCTGTCTGTCTGACTGTCGAAATCTAGAAATATTGATTTAATAGTATATATAACATTCTCATATTGTAGCGGCGTATCTGATATCAAGGATGAGATTACAAGAGCACTTGATATCTTCTACTACAAGTTCACTAATTGCTGGATCAAGTACCATCTCCAGATCGAAGGTGAGCTGTACTGGATCTCCCAGCACTTCATATCTCTTGCCATGATGATAGTGCATTCTGCCAAAACTGTTCATTGTCCAAATGTGAATTTTATGTTTACAGTTATACCACTGTCTTGCTCTTGCTCACATCTGTTCTGTATGAAAACGTCAAAACTAGTTGGATTTAGATCGGTGGTTTTCAAACTGTTCGTTACTGCTCATAGGGACGCCACTTGATTTGGTCAGGAGTGTCCCCCAAGGTTTGGATATATTTGAATATTGTACAATATAATGGACCACAGTGTTCACTAGCCACACCGATCTAAAAACTAAGCTTTCGGGAAACCTGACAGACCTGAAGTGGTCAGCACCCAGATTGTGGTCCACAGTAAACTAAGCGCATGACCAGAGATCACTGAATATTAATACTAGTGGAAGTAATGACTGTTCTTAAATGTATTCATTTATTGTGTTATTTCATTTAAAATCAGCTTCGTTTTCAGTTTTGTGTATATTTATTTAGGTTACTCATCTACTGCTAGTATCCATCCTTCCTTTTGTTCGCCTCAATAGTGTCTATATATTCAATGTTGTGTCTTGTATCAAGTTTGTCAAATAGTGTCTATATATATTCAATGTTGTCTCTTGTATCAGGTTTGTCAAATAGTGTCTATATATTCAATGTTGTGTCTTGTATCAAGTTTGTCAAATAGTGTCTATATATATTCAATGTTGTCTCTTGTATCAGGTTTGTCAAATAGTGTCTATATATTCAATGTTGTGTCTTGTATCAAGTTTGTCAAATAGTGTCTATATATTCAATGGTGTGTCTTGTATCAAGTTTGTCAAATAGTTTCTATATATATATATTCAATGTTGTCTCTTGTATCAGGTTTGTCAAATAGTGTCTATATATTCAATGTTGTGTCTTGTATCAAGTTTGTCAAATAGTGTCTATATATTCAATGGTGTGTCTTGTATCAAGTTTGTCAAATAGTGTCTATATATTCAATGTTGTGTCTTGTATCAAGTTTGTCAAGTAGTGTCTATATATATTCAATGTTGTCTCTTGTATCAAGTTTGTCATGTCTAGGCACACAGAGGTCTGTGTAGTGTTCTTTGCAGTGTTGTCTCACTGGGCCAGTGAGTTTACCTCAATATATCATATTCGAGGCAATCTTGAAGTATGTGCTCTGCAGTCTTGGATGGATGTACACATGACTAAATTGCCAAACTTTGAATTATATGCACATGTGGCTACATAGTCAATTGTGTCCTGTTTTGAGTCGCAGAAATACAACTTGTTCTAATCTGTTCATGTTTTGGTAGTCGTCCTGTGTTAATATTGGTGGCTTTCTGATCGATATAATCATCCTTGCCTGTTGATTATAGGTCGCTGGCACATCTTCCCTGCTCAGTCGGCCTGCTGTTTCATTTCCTGTTATTCCACAATGATACGACCGTACTCTGGTTTAACAGTTCAGACAGTAGGGTCTGTAGACTTTGCAATTTTCTGGATTGAAGTACGTAGGCTGCATTCGTCAAAAATACAGAGTTTGGTGTTCCACAGTTTCTCAGTTGCCATCAGAATTTCTGCATCATAGTTATAACACAATATGTTCGTTGGTACTCTTGATTATACTTCTAACTTTGTTTTGGGTATTCTTTGTACATTTCTACTCCTACTACCAGAATAAATTTAGATACACGGGAGCCACGGATATTTTTCCATATTCAGGAATCGTATGCAAACATAAAACGTTTGAAAACTGCTGCTTTAATTAAATTCACGACCAAAGGGATGTAACCGAATAAAATGTTTGATATTCAAGTAATATAATTATTACCTCCCATTTCAAATGATGCCCCGTTTAGACTTGAGACAAAGACTGCATTGTTATAATAATAATAATATCCATCGCAAGAGATGATGACAACAGCCTCAGACGTGTGCTACTGCACCTCTGGTGTGTGCGAAGGTGACTAGAGTCCAATCCTAGAACACAATCGCCTACCGCAGGTGGGACACACATGATCAAGGTTAGACATGTAGGTGATGTGTGTTCTGTCTTTTCGCGCAGCTCGTTTTCTCTGTGCCTCAACGACACGAGATATGCGAGTTCCTCTGGTGTTGTTATAGCGGCACATTTGACGATTTTGCTCCATGGATTCCCAGCACGTGATGTATAAATATCGAAGCATTTCAGAGATATTTAAAGAGTGTCTTCAAAGCGTTTTTTCTGTCCGACACACCTGTTAAAAGCGCACACTCAAATATCTTCAAGATTCCTTAATTACCGACAGTTTGTAGAAAAAATACTTTTTGTGCAAACTTTTGCATTGCATGTCTTATTTAGAGGATGTGCATCACCCTCCTCAAGTGCAATATTTGATTAAATTTGATCAAGGGACATCCACATCACATATTTCTGTTCTTGTTTCTATGGTTGTTGCTGTTGTAATCGTGGTGCATTCTGTACGGCTGTTATGTGTCCACTTTTAGGTTCTTTCCTATTCCTCGTTTGCTCTAAGCAGCAAATGACATATTGACTAGAAAGAATGATTGATATCGAGTGAGTGAAGCCTGTTCTGGCAAACTCTGAACATGACACTATAAATTGAGTCATGTATACAATAGGTTTTAAACTGTATTGTGAACTGAGTCCAGAGATTGTAAACCTCCAGAGATTTTGTGCATGTCAGTTCTACACGGAAAACAGGGAGCAATATTGCCAACCAAGATTTTAATATTTTCCAGCCTTTACTGGCTTAGTGGATGCACTGAAGCAGATCATACAATTCATTGAAGCTGATTTTGATGCGGTCAGATGACACATAACATTTTCTAAATTTCCAGTGCAATTAGGTACATTTTTATTTGATTTTAATGCTCTTCTTTTTTTAATTTCAGGAACTTGAACCACAAGGTGGGAATTATCCACCATCGTTAGAGAGCATTGAGTTATTCATATCCATCATCATTGGCCTCTTTGTCTCAAGGGACAATATGTCTTGCATCACGTAGTATGTTCGACCACGAAGTGACCTCTCCGTGACACATGCCTGGGCAATTTTTATGGAGTGGGGAGGAGGGAAGGAAGGAGGCCGCAGACCTCCACTAAGAATTTTGTCGAGTTAACTCCCCAAGAGACTTAAAAAAATATATAAAAATCCAGTGCATTTTTATTTCACATTCGTAAAAGATACTGCAGACAGAACAAACACTCACATAGACTAGAAATAAGTCAAACAAATCTCTGCCAGTGTCAACAGGCGGTACAGACACTGGAGCATGTATTACAAGACCGTTCTCTCCTGGGTGATCTAAGAAGCAACATGTGGCCACACCCAGTCAGTCTGAAAACTAAGCTTTAAGGAAACCTGACAGAACTGAAGCTGACTGCCCAGTTTGTGTTGTACTGGGAATTAAGTGCGTGACCAGAAATTGTCCAATGTTACAGATCAGGCGGAAACATGACAGTTCTAGTGCAGTTGCAGCAGAAACGTGTGACTACAGAGTGTTGAAAAATGTGTTGTTTGAAGGAAGCTTCTTGCAGATGCAGCTTTATCCCATTACTCCATTCAGGATTGACCTGTCCATTCAGGATTGACCTGTCCATTCAGGATTGACCTGTCCATTCAGGATTGACCTGTCCATTCAGGATTGACCTGTCCATTCAGGATTGACCTGTCCATTCAGGATTGACCTGTCCATTCAGGATTGATCTGTCCATTCAGGATTTACCTGTCCCTTTAGGAGTGACCCACAAATCTGTATCTTCTGGTTGTAAGAGGATATGTGCTTACATTATAACACACTGAATCTCCCTGTGCTTACATTATAACACACTGAATCTCTCTGTGCTTACATTATAATACACTAAATCTCCCTGTGCTTACATTATAACACACTGAATCTCTCTATCATTAGTAAGGTGCCCCACATCTGCATCTATTTCCAATTCATTGGTCACATCTTGTACCCATGAACGTTTCCATATTAATCTGAGCTTATATATACCGTTCCATGATTGCATCTCTGTAGCGTAGAGATTAGGTCCTCGCCTCACGTCCCAAAGGGACTTGGTTTGCTCCCTCGTGGAGCGATCAGGATATTTTTCCAGAGAACCCTTCTTCTTCTTCTGCGATCAACTTCTGCTATGCGACTACTCCGGTATGTGTCATAAACAGGGCGGCGCACTTGAGGTCTTCACCGGTTCCCATAGTTTGTTTTGTAGTGTTGTTTCTGTTGGCCAGATCTTCAATCTCTCACTACTTAGACTAGGGCAGTTCCAGAGAACCCTGATCTCAGTGTAGATGAGAATGAGATCCTAGTCCTATTGGAAACGGACGATAAAACGCATGTCCCATGCTCAATTTAAGCATGTAAAAGAACCATTGGCGGTTCAAGAACGAGAAGAACAGGCTGAACAGACGCTGTCCGGACAAAATTCGGTTGAGCAGATTAAAAATAAAATTTCGACTAAATATCTTCATCTTCTAAATTACACTGGGGACACTCACTGGTGCTACAAAGTTTGTGCCGAGATCTTCCTGTGTAAGAAAGATATCTGAGCACTTATGGTTACTCACCAAAGTACAATGTTATCAGTTATGTGAGGACTATCATCATAGCACTCCGGACATGTCCATAGGTGCTCCGATCTTCGCCTCAGCAAATCCAGCAGCGTCCAGCGACCCAACACACCAGTTCGATGTTGATTAATCAATCTCTTTGCATATTTAGTATGTCGTTCTTTTCAGGCTGCACCAATATTGATACCCATCTCTTTCAATCGGGTCAGCAGTAGGATTCACAGCCCTGAAACTCCTCTGTTCGGAAAGACTCTCTCAATGCGTGAAGAATGTCACTTGATCCATGGCAGCCCCTCTCATATTGTAGCCAAGCCAGTCAATCTATCAGCTCGTTCAGTACCCCTAACTCCAGCGTGCCCAGGGACAAAAATGAAGGTGATTTCTCTGATCATTGTCTGTACCAGTACCTCCACCCAGTTGCGTCTCACCATTCCTGATTCAACTTTACGAATCATACTCATGGAGTCACTGAGTATGAAAACACGAGAGTAATTGTGAGATGCCAACCAGTTCACCGCCTCCGTAACTGCCCGAACCTCCATTGTCAAGCTACTTGTGGTTGTTGCGTAGGCTCCACTGGCCTCTCTTATTATTTTTCCTCCTGAGCGTGCTGAAAAAGCCCATGCACAGCGTTGTTGGCGAATGACTGAACCATCGGTGTAAATAACCACATCTGTATCATTGATGATGTCATTCAAGAGAACCTCCACCTCCACGTTTAGCAGTGATATATTATTTTGTTTGCAGTTTATCTTAATAGATGTAATAACGGTGAAAGCAGTTTGAAATTGATGTGGCAACAATCCATTCCTCTCCTGTTTCAATTCCGGAAGGATCACACATTTTCCTAAGCGTATCTTCCCGCCTTACTCAACCATGATCCTCAGCCATGATCTGCAGCCATGATCTGCCTCTCTTGAGTCTACACCCTTTCTCTTTAATGAGTTCGTCATGGAGAGGATGTTCCTTGTTTGCATTGATTCTTAGATATGATCGAACCCTCCAAGTTTCAGTTCTGTTAGCAATAGTTGGGAGGTCAAGAAGGAATCGCATTGACACTCCTGGTGTATCTTTGGTACATCCCAGAATGATGCGCATAGCCTCATTCTGAATTCTTTCCAGTCTCACTGTTTGCGTAAGACTAATTGTTGGGAGAGCGCATGCATATTCTATACATGACAGAACAACACCTTGTTACAAGAGCACAAGAAGGCGTTGCTCAATGTTAGCAGCCGCCATGATTCTCAGTGCGGATAGTGCGTTGCGAGCATTGGCAATAACTTGGTCGATATGGTTCCTAAAGCATAGACTGCGATCAAATTTTACACCCAAATAACTCATAGATGCTGTACGGGTGAGTGTATGTCCATCTAAAGTGACATGTGGTGTGTCAGACTTCACAATGTGATTATTTAGGGAGAACCATGATAGCACAGCTTTGGTATGGTTTATCGGTGCACCAGAAACATCACACCAGACCATGATGCGGTTCAGTTCTTCCTAGAGTTTATTATCAATTTCATCCCTGTTTCTCCCCTGTCTGTACACCATGATGTCGTCTGCAAATGACAGCGTTCGTCCCCTGCCAGATAATTGCTGCTTCGTAATCATTATGGTGAATACATTGAATAGTACTGGAGATAGTGGAGACCCTGGGGTAGGCCCGGTTAAATTTTTGTCGGCACAGAGTACCAATTACCACACCTGAGTTCCTCTCGAACAGGGCCCTTGCAATTCATCTTATGAGTAATGTATCGATATTGAGTAGCGTGAGCATTTGTATAAGGTATGTGATTGGAACTTTGTTGTAAGCATCCTCGAGATCTAGTACAACAGCACAAGTCTCCAAACCAGCCTGGAAGCCTTCAAAGACGTCATAGGAAAAGATCGATGAATTACACCACGTTTCTTTATTCCGCCTGTATGCGCCGAGGGTGGAAGGAAACATGCGACGTTCCTCCAAATCCCGATCGAGCCTGCATGCCACTAACTTTTCCAGAAGCTTGCCCACTGTGTTCTGCATTGCAATTATTCTAAAACCGCTTATGTGTTTGTGATTTTTGTTAGGTTTTACAAGTGGTATTAAATAACTGTGTCCATTCCTCCCTGATCTCGCCATTTTTAAACTAGTGTTGAATTCTTTACTAAGCTCATTCATGTCTTCCTCCGATATCCTGCTTATGTCACTGTATTGGATACCATCGGGGCCTGGTGCAGTATTGTGTGATCTCTTAAGCATTGCACGTATTTCATCACTCGTGAATTCAAGATCGTCATTCCACTCGTGTCGACACATTGCTCAGATAACAAGGAAATGATATTGTCTTCCCTATCATTTCGATTCGTCTGTTGAATAAAATGATCCAGAAATGCCATTCCCTTATCTTCAAAGCACAATGATGATGGTCCAATGAAGCCTTCTACTACGACTGTTTATAGAACCCATAAAGTTTCACATTTTGCTGTCCTGTCTTTTTGTAAATACATCTATAATTAATGGGACACCCCTGAAGTCTGACCGGCGAGGAACACTGGTGTTAAATAAAACAAGCCTTCACGCAAGAATCAGTCAGAAGTGCCATAGTATGCGCCCTGGCTATGTCTGAATGGGCGAACGAAATTTAAGTTAAAAAAAAAAATGTGACATGTGTTTTTGGATTATATTACACTGCATATAACTTTGATTAGTATCTTTCATGTATTGTATTATTGAAGTTTGAATGTCAATGTTTATAAACTGAACTTGTATAAATATAATAAATTGTATGTAATCAGACATTAGTGATCTTTATTCCTTTTCTTTGTTCAATTTATATTTGCTTGTAGTTTGTCTCATTTTGTTTTGTTTTTCTTACCAATGACTAAGCTACTGTGTCCACATTGTGACATTAAGGAGTGCTACTGTTTCCACATTGTGACATTAAGGAGTGCTACTGTGTTTAGATTGTGACATTAAGGAATTCTACTGTGTCTAGATAGTGACATTAAGGAGTGCTACTGTGTCTAGATTGTGACATTAAGGAGTGCTACTGTGTCTATGAAGTGCTACTGTGTCTAGATTGTGACATTAAGGAGTGCTACTGTGTGTCTAGATTGTGACATTAAGGAGTGCTACTGTGTGTCTAGATTGTGACATTAAGGAGTGCTACTGTGTGTCTAGATTGTGACATTACGGAGTGCTACTGTGTCTAGATTGTGACATTACGAGTGCTACTGTGTCTATGAAGTGCTACTGTGTCTAGATTGTGACATTAAGGAGTGCTACTGTGTCTAGATTGTGACATTAAGGAGTGCTACTGTGTCTAGATTGTGACATTATGGAGTGGTACTGTGTCTACGGAGTGCTACTGTGTCTAGATTGTGACATTAAGGAGAAGATTCTGTATGCTGATCAGATAGTTCTGTTGACTGTTGCTATGCTACCAGGAAGGTTATACAGAGAAATGAACCAAAACCAAGTAGAACACCTGCTGAACTGAGCTCAGGACTTGGACACTGAATGCAAACTAAGCAATGAATACTTGTTGAAATTGAATGCACTAGACTGCAGGTTTAATAAAATAGTGTGTTGTAAATTGGAAGCACTAGAGTGCAGGTTTAATAAAATAGTGTGTTGTAAATTGGATGCACTAGAGTGCAGGTTTAATGACATAGTGTGTTGTAAATTAATGATCTTCTTGTCTCTAGTCATGTTTTATCTCACATCGTCAGGATAAGAAAAAAATTTTAGAACACGCTTTTGTGTGTGCGTCATAAAATTAAATTTCTAGATTAGAGTAGCTGACTCCTTGCATGACGTCAAAAGTACCATTCAGAGACAAATTCTTCAGAACAGCAAATTTAAAATTGGCGCAACTAGCCTGTGCCACTGCGAGCAGGCGGACATGCCGGCAGAGCACCTACTGCAAGACTGCCCACTGATAGCAGGCCTGAGAAACGAAATCTGGCCGGAAATACCGAGTTAAACGAGAAACTGTACGGAGGAACGGAGTCCCTAGAAACAGCAGCAGAATTTATGTGGAAGTCTAGTACATCAGTCTAAGCAGTGATCGCGAGAGAGAGAGAGACATTCGTTAGAGATGCCTGAAAGTTTAGGCTGACCGCAACCATCTTGATAACAATAATATAATTTCGAACATGGCTGCTGCTGCTGTTGTTGTTAACGAAAGTTTAAGAACCCCAGGGGAAGTGCCAGAACCAATAAATATGTTCGTTCTGGAAGACCCAAATACTTGTTCCCAGTCTATTTATTGATCATGTTCCATTACAGCTGTTCTCTGTCTGTGTGGTGCCGGGGCCCACAGGGGAAGTAAAGAATAGTAATGCTGCGATCTACAAGGCATGTCGTAAGAAGCGACTGAGGTAGGACCTAGGAAGCTACCCTGTAAATATAAAGCGTCGCAGAAATCGGTTGTGCTGGCCTACTTGTAGGCGCATAACTGGCACAAGGTACAATCGCTCAGATCACATAGAGTGGTTACAAGTGGTTGATATGGAACGTTCGAACGAAGAAGAAATCTGTTTTCGCTTAGCCCTTTAATATTCATCTTCAGCTTCTTCATTTATCTTGTTATCTGGTTCCAGATTCCATTCTCATTCAGTTCTGATCTTCCAGGAAACGATTTTTATTTCTCATTTTGCACTTAGGACATTTTGAGACCCCTCCAAAAGACCCCTGTCAAACAACGGAGACACGATGAAAGAAATAAACTCTCGTATTATAGCAGCTAGTGCCTTCACTAAATTAACAAATATCTGGCAATCTCAAGACCTGAGTATATGCACACAAGTTACATTGTTTAGGTCATGTGTGATTCCTGTACTGACCTACGGTTGTGAAAGTTGGACATCAACAAAGAAAATTGATAAGAAACTGGACAGCTTTGAGAATAAATGTCTCCGAAAATTATTAAAAGTCAAATGGAGTGATTTCGTTTCTAACAACACAGTGAGAGATAGAACACACCAACAACCCGTATCAAATATTATAAGGAAACGAAGGTGGAAATATTTAGGTCATGTTCTTAGATCAGACGAAAAGAGACTAAATCGACAAGTCCTTATGTGGTCACCAGTTGGGAAAAGAAACGTGGAAGACCAAAGACCACTCTTCGAAGAACAATCCTACAAGAAAGTAAACTATTGGGATGTAAACCATACGAGATCTCCAACTGCTAGCAACGAACCGTATTACATGGAGATCTAAAACTTCTGCCATATGGCACGAAAGGAACAAACTAACTAACTAACTTAGGACATCTGTTTTATTATCATTGTCTTCCCTATGTTTTTCTTCATTGACAGTCACGCAAGTTTCAAGATACGAATGTTAACTTGCAGAAAACTGATTTTTGTTTGAAATGTTTGGGTATAAATGCGAAGGATTGACTTCAATGCCCAGGGTTTCCCTAAATGGTTCTGTCCACAGAAATAGCACGCCATCTGCCGAGGGTGTTGCTCGAAGCATGAAGTGACTCCGTAGCTCCAGCAACAATCCTAGATCTCATGAAATAATTGCACACGTAACTCGGTCCGAATTCTTCTTCGCGTCCGTTCTATACGATCAATTTTAATCACTTTGTGATATGTTTGATCTTTGCCAAGAACGTGTATACGTTGCACATTGGTTTGGTAGGCCCCTAAACGCATAGACTTCTATACGTTTAGGACATGTGCATCCGATTTCAGCCAAACTTCCTTAGTCGCCTCTTACGATATGCGTGGCAGGTAACAGTGGTTATATTCTTTACACCCCAGATTTGGGCCCAGGTAACCACTCGGTCCGAATTCAAACCCCACTAGCTTATGAACGATAGGCAAATGTTTAATCACTTCGCCATAGAGGCCAATGCTATTGTTACATAATGTATGTTCTTTATATAAGATGAAACTAGATATATAGTTGTTAGTCCTATGCTACAACCCCCTTTCCTCTTCCCCCATCTTGGTGAAGCAGTGTGTCGGCAAGTCTGGCACCTGCCAGGGCAGACACACTTAGCTTCGTAGAACATAACAGGAATAAATTTTCCGTTGGCAATGCTCTGAGCTTGACCAGAACGCGTTGCAAGCCACAGTCAAGACAATATTGAGACTTTAGAGCTGCATGGGATGGGTACGTACGGATGGGAGGTATAGACTTGGCTGCGGCTATTTGGCTACACAAACTCAGTTGCAACTCTGCAAGACATTGTCAGCATTTGAGAATTATCACTAATTGTTATATGTTGGGATAAGATGTGTCATTAATTGTCGTGTGGTAGAGATATTTAAGAAATTATGAAAAGGTCAGAATTTCTAAAATCTGTAAGTGAACATATAAATAATATTCAATATCCAGAGGGTATTAAATCTGGTAGATTTCCGGACGGTCACGTGACATCTCCGCGTCTGTCTAGTTCGATGTACTTATTCAGTTACGTTTAAGTGTTTGTAACGGTTTGTTACTTTTACCAAATACTCGTTACTTAGTGATTGTTGACTATTAGCATGTAACTATCTTGTTACTAACGAGTATTAACTTCTATTACGTAAAACCACATGACAGACCGTTCTGGCAGTACCAATTTTCCGACAAGCCACCTCACGAACCAAAGCAGGAAATAGAAACATTTATTCACAAGATCTATTTCACGTTATTTGTGTATACGTCTGTGTAGAATACAACAGGTGAGACATCAGGTGACTTTCTAAAGAACACTTTCAACGTTGCACATTTTGAGATATGAAAAAAAGTGTTCTGGAGCACAAGATAAACTTCAAACATAATTTGTAAGAGCACACTTCAGCGAGGCAATGGACTGAATAATTAATTATAAGCGTCAACATTTCTAGGAATTACATTCATCTTCGGCCCGGGCCACGCCCATGTGTTGCTGGGAAACTAAAGGGGAACAAAGAATAGTAACACTGATATCTACAATGCATGTCGTAAGAGGCGACTGAGGTTGAGGCATAGGGAAGTTATCCTAGTAAATAAAAATCATCGGAGAAATCGAATGTGCTAGCGTAGCCTACTCGTAGGCGCATAACTGGCACAACGTACAATCGCTCTTAGGGTCAGATCACATACAAATCACAAAGAGCGGTTAACAAATGGTTGATATGGTGCGTTCGAAGAAGTTCTGGGACACATGGGTACGATGGCAATAAGAAAGCAGACAGGCTCTGCCATAGTTTTCATCGAGTGTGACCGCGAAGAAGATCTTCATCTATCGAACTGGTATGGTTAGTTGCTGTGCGCTGTTGGAGATACTGCGAAGGAGATCGGAGTACCTAGGTCGGAGATTGGAGTACCTAGTTCGGAGATTGGAGTACCTAGGTCGGAGATCGGAGTACCTAGTTCGGAGATTGGAGTGCCTAGTTCGGAGATCGGAGTACCTAGGTCGGAGATTGGAGTACCTAGGTCGGAGTACCTAGGTCGGAGATTGGAGTACCTAGGTCGGAGATTGGAGTACCTAGTTCGGAGATTGAAGTACCTAGGTCGGAGTACCTAGGTCGGAGATTGGAGTACCTAGTTCGGAGATTGGAGTACCTAGGTCGGAGATCGGAGTACCTAGGTCGGAGATTGGAGTACCTAGTTCGGAGATTGAAGTACCTAGGTCGGAGTACCTAGGTCGGAGATTGGAGTACCTAGTTCGGAGATTGGAGTACCTAGGTCGGAGATTGGAGTACCTAGGTCGGAGATTGGAGTACCTAGTTCGGAGATTGGAGTGCCTAGTTCGGAGATTGGAGTACCTAGGTCGGAGATCGGAGTACCTAGGTCGGAGATCGGAGTACCTAGGTCGGAGTACCTAGGTCGGAGATTGGAGTACCTAGGTCGGAGTACCTAGGTCGGAGATTGGAGTACCTAGGTCGGAGATTGAGTACCTGGTTGGAGTGCCTGGTCGGAGATTGGAGTACCTGGGTCGGAGTACCTAGGTCGGAGATTGGAGTACCTAGGTCGGAGTACCTAGGTCGGAGATTGGAGTACCTAGGTCGGAGATTGGAGTACCTAGGTCAGAGATTGGAGTACCTAGGTCGGAGATTGGACGTGTCTGGAAAGCAATGATGTTATTCCGAACTGAAATTCAAAGTAACGAATATTTTTTTCTATGTTATTCATTACTTTCCTATCCTGACTATAACAGGTATTCGAGTAACGAATGTTTACTATTTGCACATCACATGGGACAAATACAGAAGCCGGACGTGTGCAAAATAAGTTTTTTCAGCGCCATTGTTTAAACTTGAGCATACTAACAACATTACTATTTGTTCTTTGTGACTACTTTGTGTAAGTTGTCGTTTTTTTTTATCTGTTCGCCTAGGTATTCGGCTTACAACAGTGATTAGTGCATATGTTTTAAATCCTTATGTATTATTCTTCTGTCTCTGATCACAGCCAACTCTAGATAATTTTATAGATACGTTTACTTTATAGTTGGCTCTGATCTGAACGTGTTTTGCTTCAGGGTAAGATGGCACGCCATCTGCCAAGAGTGTTACACGAACTCCGTAGCTCTAACAACAATCCTAGGGATCTCATGAATAAATGGCACATGTGTCTCGGTCCAGATTCTAACCCACAACCTTCAGTATGACAGGCAAACATCTTAACCACTTCGCATTTGAGACCCAAGATTGAGATCAGTCTCATGATATTGTACACCACAGCAAGAGTTTTGGAGTAGAGGCCTACATAGCCAATGGCATTACACACCACAGCAAGAGTGTTGGAGTCTCCATCGTACTAATCTATAGAAATACCTCACCAGCGCTACAGAGGAAGAAAGTGAAAACATTTTCTACCTTAGGATTATTGACAAACAACCCAGTAGACTGGTGGTCTGGCGTTTTTTAGTCGCATATGCTCTCCATTCATCCTTAATTAGTTGGAGAAAACAGGGAACACCATATTCAATAATTGAATCACCATGGGGCTGTTGCAGACATTTCACATTTTCTAGATAAGACCTATATCAAGCAACTTTTACTATACACATAGAAAGAAATAAACTAATTAAAATAAGTTGAGAACGAAAAGGGAATATTGAAGGAAATCAGAAAAAAACCCGAAGTATTTTGGAGACATAAAGAGTGTCACTACTTCTTACAAGATTGCTATTTCGATGATATTGCACACCTGTGATTCACAATGTTTTGTAGAACGTCAGGTGCGTTCTTATGATTAAGGCGACTTGTCTGGAGCTCATCTCTGGTGTCATATAGTTTTGAATTTGGCACTGGAAGGCAAATACTGGATATGATTATGGAAACGACTTTGTCGAAGACCTAAGCAAAACAGACCAGGTCATTATATTTTGCCTACATACCGGACACTGCAGACACTTACATAGACTAGGAGTAAGTCAAACAGCTCTCTGCCAATGTCAGTAGTCGGAAAAGACACCGGAGCATGTCTTGAAAGAATGTGCTCTCCTGGATGAGCTGAGAAGCAACATCTGGCCACACGCGAGTCGACCTGCAAACTAAGTTTAAGAAAAACCTGAAGCTGACTGCCCAGTTTGTGGTCCACAGTAAACTAAACGCATGACCAGAGATCACTGCAGAAACAAAATAATTTGTCACTCTGCTGAAAACCATACTGGAGAGAAAGGTTATAAATAAGAGGAAGACACAGATATAATTTGGAAGGAAACATTAAGATATAACAATGTATGAACATGGCTTTGCTATGGAAACTGCATTGACAATTTAATATAGTGTTAGGCAATGTTATCAGTTATATGAGGACTATCATCATAGGATTCCGAACATGTCAATAGGTGCTCCGATCCCCACCTAAATTAATACAGCAGCCCAACACGCCAATTCGATGTTGATTAATCAATCTTTTTGTATATTTTGCGTATCGTTCCTTTTGTGCTGTACCAATATCAACACCCATCTCTCTCCATCTGGTCGGCAACTGGGATTCACAATCTGAAATTCCTCCATTTGGAAAGACTCTCTCAATACATTAAGAATGTCAGGAATGATTTGAGCTCCATGTTCCATTAGAAATACCAAATCGAAAAATGAATATAAATGTTGCAAGTCGCAAATAGACCTTAGTGAACTTGCTTCTTAGACTAGTCCACCGGGTTTAATTTCACAGTGTGTGTGGAATATTTTTCAGATTCTAGCGGCTCTCAGGTAGACCCCACCTCAATTGAATATCAGGAAAAGCACTGGGAAATAAAGGCATCCGGCGTTATGTTGGCCACATCCCCCTTCGTGTGCCGACAAACAATGAAAAATACGGGTATAACACCGTATTCCCCAATATACCTCAAGTTATAAAAGAGTTCTTTTACTTAATATAAATGTTAGTGATTAGTTGCAGTCCTATACTTCATTGGGAACGGAAAGTAATAAGAGAAGGTTATGTATCAAGAGTATCATAATTCTTGTCATACATGTCTAATTTGATACTTACAATCCAGATATATTGTAATATGTTATATTTGTTTGTTTGCAGTTGGTTACAATGAAGCCCCTTCTGAACTGGTTACTCAAGAAACATTCACTACTAAACTACATGGTAAATAGATTGCTGAACAAGGTATTCAAGGACACAGATTCACAGGACAAGGAATCGGAAGATTTGGATTCGTTGGATACAGATTCTGAAACCTCAGATTCATGGGAGAAGGATTCTCAATCTTTTAACAAGAAGACCAAAACATCAGAAACTTCAAATGTAGATGATGATGTTCATAAAGAAAGAAGTGAAGTATTTTTTCAGATTGTCTTGGAAAAATCATACACTGAAAGATGTTATCAACAAGCACTGAAGAAAGAAAAATCACTGTATAATTGGGAGCAACAGTCATATAATTTGACATATTTCAGAGTGAAAACAGCTAAACTAAGTTATCGCATCCGTTTGCCAGTTGTCACTTTCAATAGAAAAAAATGAATATGAATAACAAAACTACAGATCAGGATTTTATTAGATTTTATTGAAAGATTTAACTGTTACAAGCATAGAGGATTATGTAGTGGAAAATAAATTACCATTGTTTTGATTTTTGTGTGTGGAAATATCATACAAGTTTCAATTGTCCTGTTTTTCAAAATTAATTGGAGATCACTGGTAGCAGATTTGATAACACTCACTAGTGACAACTGTGTATTGTCTACTAGCAATGCACATATTTTGTTAATATCTAAAATATATATTGTCAAATAATACCAATTCTATACCGCATATTTGTTTCATATTTTTCATTAGTAAGGTATATCTTAGAGAGCTGTATAGTATAGTGGTTATCACACTCTCTGATTTGGTGCACGGTTCGGGTTCAATTCCACAGTGGGAGTATAATTTTGTAGACTAACAACTCTCATGTTGACCCAGGCTCAATTGGGTTCAAAAAAGTATTGGTAAGTAAAAACAGCCAGCATGATGTACATCATCCAATCATGGGCCAATAAAAAGTATGGGCACACAACCAAATTCCCGAATTATATCTCATGGTATGAAAATTGGTTCATTTTCAAGGTACATCTTAGATTTTAATGAGTACAAATGTATTTTTAAGATATATCTTACATGCGTGTTAATGTATTTTTAAGATATATCTTACATGAGTGTTAATGTATTTTTAAGATATATCTTACATGCGTGTTAATGTATTTTTAAGATATATCTTACATGAGTGTTAATGTATTTTTAAGGTATATCTTACATTTCAATGAGTAGAAATGTATTTTAAATTTATAATCATTTTTTTGTTATTATTTACATACTGAATACATGAAGATGTATTAAGATGTTCTGTGATCAATATTTCTTTGTTTTATACATTTTTACTGTATTGCATGTCTGCCACAAGCGTGAGCAAAACATCACTGTTTTTTTTCCCCCTTTTAAACTGTAGAAACTTTGTCAAGTAGATAGCAATAGATTTTCTACTTTAGTTTAATCATCGTCATCAGGTAGGGATCGAAGGGAAACTTACAGATGAGAGAAGGTAATAGTGTAGCATAGCTATTCATGGTACTAGGTTGGATTTGGAGGTGTATATGGCAAAGTGGATAATACTACCCACCAGGTGGTTGTGAACAGATATGTGTTGTACAGCAGGCATGACTGGTTCTGTCAGGTATTGTGGATGTAAACATAGCTGTCTCAAGTCTGATGTTTCCACACGGGGAAAATAATACAGAAATTAACATGTATAATTTCTTGGGGCGACTTTAATGGTTCTGTCCCAAGACTGCAAAATTTGTTCATTGTCCTGAATGGTGGAGAGCTGCAGTAGCGTAGTTGTTAGTGAACTCACTTCTTTGACTAGTGGTCTGGGTTCAATTCTATGGCAGGCGTGGATTATTTTTCTTACCGTAACAGCTTTCAGGTCGACCGAGCCTCAATTGAGTACCAGGAAAAGCACTGGGAAGTAAAGGTGGCCTACCACATCACTCATCATGTGCTGATGGTCAATGAAAACTACGATCCTAATACTGTATTACCCAATATACCTTGAGGTTTAAAAAGGGTTAATTTACTTCCTTTTTTTTTTTTTTACTTTTATCCAGAATAGCCTTGACTAGTCCCCAACATTGGTACAAAGTGATCATGCTATTTGTCTCAGATCATATACAAGTTACAACTAATGGTTGAAAAATGATTATGTTGGAGACAATGCAGATCTGTGCCTGAACTAATGAAATGTGCTCAGTAGGTAATTTGTTTGCAGTTTTTTCTTATACACCAAGTTAACTACTCTTTTTTGATCTGTGTGGTTCAAGAACGTGAGTCCATTGTACCTACATTGAGTTAGGAATTAATTGTTTCACTGCGTCCATGATGTCTGTTGTATAGGACATCATTATGCATTCTTCTTCTTCTTGGAACGCTCCATATTGATCACTTGTTAACCACTCTGTGTGAATTGTATGTGATCTGAGCCTAAGAGCGATTGTATGTTGTGCCAGTTATGCGCCTACAAGTAGGCCAGCACATTCGATTTCTGCAATGCTTGTTATTTACTAGGGTAGCTTCCCTAGGTCCTACATCAGTTGCTTCTTATGACATGCCTTGTAGGTCACAGTGGTGCTATTCTTTGCTTCCCTTGCAGGCCCTGGCACCGCATGGGCGATCAGTTTGCTTACCCTTTGGCATCTGTTTGGGAATACCGAGTACCTATGGGTCTGCCCCGAGTGATGTGACGTTAGTTCAGTAACCAATAAACAATAGGACTATTGTCTGTATTTAATTTGTCTTATATTCTTTGCTTGTTAAAGAAAAGACAGTTTGGTCGAAACATGATGGTAGTTTTTTAACTGTACTTTATATAAAATAACATTTTAAAAAAAAATCTTTACGTGTGCCACCTTTGCAAACATATCTATGCCCCATGGTATGAAAAATGGTCAGTGTAATTAAAGCATTATATATGGACCTCCAGTGTCAAGTAGTATGCAATAGCCTGCTGACAGAGGTCAATAAAGGAGTTAGACAGAGATGTATTCTTTCACCATTCCTGTTTAACCTTGCCATGGACTGATTGATGAGAGAAACCATAAATGATAACAACAGAGGCATTCGATGGACACTTACATCAGTTCTAGAAGATTTGGATTATGCTGATGATATTGTTCTTTTGGCCAGCAGATACAAGGACGCTCAAAGGAAATTATATATACTTTCCAGAAGAGCTCAAACAATAGGACTTAAAATAAATAAAACGAAGGTAATGAGAAATAATCATAAATTTGAGAACCCAATTGCATTACAAAATGAAGTCATAGAGAAAGTCCAGGATTTTTTATACCTGGGAAGTACAGTATCGTAAGGTGGAGATTCAGAAAAGGATATCATCGAAAAAATCAAGAAGGCAAGACAAACTTTTGCCATGCTCAACAAAATTTGGAAAACAAAAGGACTAAATCTTAGGACAGAAACTTAAAATATATAGAAGTAATGTACTGGGTGTGCTATTATATAGTAGTGAATGCTGGGAAATAACCCAACACATAATACACAAGTTGAAGACATTTCAGAATAAATGTATAAGAATAATCCTGCAAATTTTCTGGCCAAATACCATAACAAATGAGGAGCTTTAGAAACGAACAGACTGTGCATCCTTGGAGACCATCATGAAGAGACGAAGATGGAGGTGGTTTGGACATGTATATTGTCTGCCAGTGGGGGCATTGGCTAGGACAGCTCTCAGATGGACAGCGGATGGGAAGAGAAGGCCTGGATGTCCAAAGGAAACGTGGAGAAGAACGGTGGAGAGGGAGTTGAAGGAGTGTGGGAGACGGTTGGTAGAAAGGCAGCAGAACGGCAACAGTGGTAGTCTCTTGTGGAAGCCTTATATGTCAATCGGGACATGAAGAGGAAATAGATAGTATGAAAAATAAGTCTTTACTTTGTACTACTATAGACATGTATGTATAAACATAGAATAGAGGCAACACATAATGATGTCCATATCATTTATTTGTGGATATTGGCAATAAACATACAGCATTAATGGACATATGAATACATACATTGGTAACAAGCATACAGCTTACATAAACATTTGTGGTTACAGGTTTGCTTACAGTGTAAAATAATTACAATAATGGAACCAGACATTCAAATGAGCTTCACAGCAATCTTACTCATAACTCAGGACTAGCTGCCATACATCCAGTGATATAGAGTAGTGATTAATCTGTGTTAATTACCTCTGAAATCGGAGAGAAGGCTCGTCTAAATGATGAGGGACACTGATGATAAGGAAAGCATGCCTTCACGCAAAAATCAGTCACAAATGCCGAACTAGATGCCCTGACTATGCCTGAATTCAGAGTGGGGGAACGAGAAGGAAAAGTTGAAGCTTTCTTAATAAATAGTCACATAGCATGTGAGTCTGTTTTGGCTAAAGGCATCTGGAGGCCTCACAGTACTACATTTTGGTATATTATAGGATGACCAGATCTTTTCATGTTTCCATACTTTTCAAATCAGGTGCTCATGTTGTGTGTGTTCCACAAACAAGGTAATGTGTTATCTACACAAGGAAATGTGTTCATATCACCAGTAATTTGTTCCCTTTTGCAAAATAATATGTTCATAAAACTAGTAATGTCTTTACATCATTCATTGTTTACTTCACCAGTAATGTGGTCACTTCACCAGTAATGTGTTTACTTCACCAGTAATGTGGTCACTTCACCAGCAATGTGTTTACGTCACCAGCAATGTGGTCACTTCACCACTAATGTGGTCACTTCACCAATAATGTGTTTACTTCACTATTAATGTGTTTACTTTACCAGTAATGTGGTCACTTCACCAATAATAGTGTAGTCACTTCACTATTAATGTGTTTACTTCACCAGTAATGTGGTCACTTCACCAGTAATGTGTTCACTTCACCAGTAATGTGTTCTCGGTATAAGTAATATCTATCTATATCCTCTTCATGCCCCGTTTGATACACATAAGACTTGCATAAAAGATTTCCATTCTGCTGTATTTCTACCAATTGTTTCCTATGTCAGGCTACAATCGTTCCACTCTCCATAGTTCTTCTCCATGTTTCCTTTGGACGTCCAGGCCTTTTTTCCCCATCTGCCTTTCCATCGGAGAGCTGTCCTAGCCAATGCTACATAAAGTAATATTCTCCATATGTAATTCTTATGTTTACATCATGACTCGACTTGTTCAATTTCTGACGCAAGCGTAACCATTTCAAAATCCAGGTTGTTGACTTGTCATTCATTATAATTATCCACTAGTAATGGCAGCTTTAATGTTAAATTCCCGGTGTGGTTTCCAGGGTAGCCATGAATAGTATCACTGTCTCCCCTTGTCTGTGGTAAAAGAGAGGTTGTGTGTGCGGTTGGTGAATTCACACTGTAAAGTAAGCAAACTGCTACAGAAACATTAAAAAAAAACTCATGAAGATTTTGATGCCTTAGTGGTAGGGACTTTATATTCACTGCCTTATATGCCCGTGGACACAACAAGGACTAACCATGATAATGTTCAATAATTAATTGTAACCAGAGATTAGTTTGTCTTTGGAACGATTCTAACAATGTGAACGTAAGGATGACTGAGTTCTGATAAAAGGGTCTAAAGCTGTAGGATTGACTTTATTGCTATAGGTTTTACTCTTTATAGTTTGGTCCATCTATACACAAGTGGCATGTCACCTGCTGAGAGTATTGCACAAAGCACAAACTCCGTAGCTCCAGCAACAATCATAGAGATCTCTGGAAAAATACACTTGTTAACAGAATGACATCTGGATTTGAACCCACGTTCTTTGTAACGCAATTCAAAGGCTTAACGACTTGGTCACAGAGACTCCCTGATTTCAGATAGTTCTGTACGGGGATCGCGAGAGATAGTTCTGTGTGAAAGTAACTGTTGTGCAGACAACATTTTGATAAACACACACATCAACACATGCATACATAATCACAACACAAAATATTTACAACAATGAAAGGAAATTTACATCTAAATACAAATGTGCACTCTCCAGAGACCAAAGTATTTGGTGTGTCACTGGAACACATATTGACAACACTTTATGTAGTTCAAGGCATCAAGATGGACAAGAGAAATAATAATGTGTAGTTAGCAGGCACGTTATGTGTGGCACATATGAACACATGTTCTTAAATACTACAGAGGTTGATGAATCATGGGGAAGGAGGGGGCTGAGAAACTCGAGTCTCATGGGGTGGAACTTAATGTGACCAAATTAGATATAACTGTAGAGAACACATTCATTCTTATGTTTTACAAGAATGAAAAAGTTTGTTTTTATCAACCAGTTTAATCACTCTTTGTGATATGTTTGGTTTGTGCCAAGAACGACTATACGTTGCGCCTCAGTTCATAGGTTCCTAGTCATTTAGGACAGGCTCATCCGAAATTTTTGGGTTAAGCAAATATATAAGTTTTGTCTGTACTGACAATCTCTTATGTTTTCGGTTTGTTTTTGCATTGTATGTTCAACACTCTTTATTCATCGTTTTTCTGTTGTTTAAAGAAGTGATCAGTTTGTTTATTGTATTCAAATATCTCTGTGTAAGTGTAGTGTTATGTTTTGTCTGGTTAAAAAAAGTTTAAATACATTTTTGTCATATTTCTTCCTGGTTTCTGTCTTGATTATTCCTTTATGTTCCCAATGGAACATAAAGGTACATCTTATCACTAAGGTTTATATTTTAATTTTTCATTTGAGAGTTTCTAAGTCTAACAATAACAGTGTTGAAATTGTTGCTAACAATATGTCAGTTTGTTTAATTACAGTTTCTGTAACTAACAGATATTATTATAGATTGGGGTTGTTATCTATAAATTATTAATACAAAAATAAATGTTCACCATCTTTGAAATGACACCCGGGACCCTCACCGGTGCTACAGAGTTTGTGTAAGTTTGCCGCTGAGATCTTCCTGTGTAAGAAAGAGATCAGAGCTAACATGGTTGCTCACTGAAATGCAATGATGATGATCATATCAATCAATCTATAACCCAACCTATTAATAATATCGGGGATTACTACCACTGGTAGACAAATCAAAAGTTAGTAACAAGAAACCCTACTTTATAGTATCACGTCTACTCAGTTAAACTAAAGCAACGTGTCACATCTAATTAGTCATAGGAGAGACTTGTGTCTGGTATATTTTAAATGCTTTTTTACAACAACAAAAGTGAGTGTGCACGGTAACATGAACACCCGGATGTATATAGTGAAGTGATAACTAACTGAGATTAATGTAGAACACATGGACACGTTACAGCATATCAGTTTCTCATAGAGTAAGAGACTTTCAAAATAATTGGTGGTAGATGAGCGCTGTCTAACAGTGCCTGCAGGCGCTATGTTGCCACTGTCATACATTCTTGTCGCTCTATTTTACTCCGCCGGCTTTAAACTCCGTTGGCTTTAACGTTAATCAGATTACAAGAAAACAAACTGTTATTCAGTTTTCACGTAGCACGCTCATTAACATCTTCCCACTTTTTCATCTTCCCAGCTTGTTTTGTAACCATTCTACTCCCCCCCTAACCCAACTCTTTGATTTTTCACTGAAGAAAGCATTGGAATCCAAACTATATTAATATTACTATTGTTGTTACAGTATTAATAATAGCAGTATTGCAGTGGGTGAACTGGCTAGAGACAGAGTGAATTTCAGAGGTGCTGCAAAGAGAGCAACATCCTATAAAGGATACGCACCTTGATGATGAGTATTACATACAACACATGGTGCCTGTGTCTACATAACTGTCAGTCAGATGATGCTTCCTTATATATGAAAACATTTGACAGCACTATGATAAAATTATTGACTAATTTTCTAACTAAACAAAACATTTTGACAGTTTTACCAAATCAACATTTGTTCTTTCTTGACTTCATTGAACCGGGTTTCCCCATATGATTTGGTCCCTTACCGCAGAAATAGCATACCAGCTGCAGAAAGAATTGCACAGAGCACTAACTTTGTGGGTCCAGCAATAACCCCCAAGGATCTTTGGTAAAAATGCACTCGTGAACAAAACGACTTGGACCCGATTAGACTCCACAACATTCAGAATGCAAGGCAAACAGCATGACCACTTTGTCACAGAGATCGTCCTCAAATTTTTGTTTATCCATGGCTTGATTCAAGCGCCTTTTTTTGGCCAACATAATCATCTTTATCTGTTGCAGTAATTAATCAAATTTATTAAATTTATCTGTTGCAATACTTAATCAAATTATTGAATTTATCTGTTGCAGTACTTAATCAAATTATTGAATTTATCTGTTGCAGTACTTAATCAAATTATTAAATTTATCTGTTGCAGTACTTAATCAAATTATTGAATTTATCTGTTGCAGTACTTAATCAAATTATTAAATTTATCTGTTGCAGTACTTAATCAAATTATTGAATTTATCTGTTGCAGTACTTAATCAAATTATTGAATTTATCTGTTGCAGTACTTAATCAAATTATTGAATTTATCTGTTGCAGTACTTAATCAAATTATTGAATTTATCTGTTGCAGTACTTAATCAAATTATTAAATTTATAATTATCATTTCAAAGATGTGATTAACTTTAGAAACATATGACACAATAATGAAATGCTTACAGTAGCAGTACAGTGTAACAACTTTACAACTGTTTAGAAAAACAAATCAATATTTATACAAATTTATGTTAAAAACAAGATATCTCATAAACAAAGACAAGAAAATAATCAATCACAGAACATATGCATAGATCATTAAAACATAGAGAAATTATTTCATATAAGTTCAACTATCATAAATATATTTGAAATGAATGTACAGCATGTTTGAGTGAGGCATGTAGCCATGAAGAACGTTAATGTAGAATACAAGCACAAAACATACAGTATAGGTTTTCCTTATTTGTTAGAATGTTGTTCAATGTACAATGATTTTCATGACTTTGTTTATTTTTTGTAATGTCAAAGGATCAGAGACTTGTCAAAGAATTATTTACTGAGTATATTTATATAGTAAGTGTATTTGACATTTTTGGTACAATTTCTCAGTAAGTTACTTTTATCAGGTCTAGTGGGGGAGGAAATAGTGAAGTTGATAGCATGCTGCGCTGGTGATCCCGTTCTGTGGAAATTCTGAGGTTCGAGCCCAGCTTGGCTAAAAAATGTTGGTGTGCATACAGTACTCGGTTTGACTAAATGAAACACTGATCCTTTACTTGGGGGCAGCGGCTAAATTACAAGTACTTCTTAGAGTCTGAGTAAGGTTTGCGTGAATGAAGACAGGCACTTATAATAAGGATAGCAAGCCTACACGCAACAATCATTCAGAGGTGCCTTAGTAGGTGTCATGCCTTAGTTTACTTGTTGGATCATCATCACTACATATTGAACTAATTAGTCCATAAATGCTCGGATCTCTTCCTCAGTACATCTCTCAGCGTGTGGCAACTAACGACACTGGTTCAGTGTTAGTTTTACTATTCTTCTTTGACTACCAGTATAGTGTACTTGTCTAGCTACACCACATTTGACTTGGTTCTTTTATTCATAGCGGGGGAACACAAACATCAGATCAAGTACCATCTCCACATTTCAAGTTTAGCAGTCAGAAATTTCCAACATTTTATGTCTTTTTTCTTGTCATAATGATCACAATTGGACAGACTTATTTCTTGATGTTATCTTCCTCTTGCCTGCTTGCATACAACTTTCATTTAACTGCTGAGTGTCTTCTCTCTTTATGCACACAAAATATTTTATTTGCTAATTTATTTTCAATATTTTTTTCTGTCATAAATTATTCCAGAACTTGTTTTGTTTTTGTGAAATAGACTCCATTATTGTGTGTATACATAACTTGAGAACTTCCATCTTCCTCTTCTTCTTGCTGTTTGTTCATCATCCAGTTTTTGTATACTACAGCCATGAAGGGTATATTATTATTATTTTATTATTCTCTTACTGTTATACATTACATATAGCCTGTAAGCATTTTCTCCATAACGTTTCGTCCTGAGCAACTCATTCGTTCTCTTCTATTGAATTGAGTTTGATATTTTTCACCTCACAGCAAAGTTTGTTTCAGATTTCCTAGGCGTCCTTTGTTTCTTGAATCCTTTGTTTCCCACTTCAACTTCTGCTTTGTGATTCTTTGATCATATCTTCATTTTTCTTTTTAATGACATTTATTACTAGTGGTTGACCAGATATATTTCTCTGATTTCATCACTTCTCCTGAACTTATGCTATTTTATGTTGCAGTATTCATCATAAAGGATATATATATATATATACATACATCACTTGATAGTTTCTCTTTGTTGAAGGAGTCAGTACATTTGTGAAATAATGAATAATTCAACATCCATCATCAACAAATATGTCATATCCATTTAATTAATACACTAACACATTCAGAATAAATAACACCACATTAGTAACCATGAACCAACCATGAAACTAGTATCAAGATAGACAGTCACATAAGAGACTTGACTCAGAATAAATAACACTACATTAGTAACCAAGAAACTAGTACCAAGATAAGACAGTCGCATAAGAGGCTTTGATGGATGATGTCTCAGAAAAATTCTCTGATTTCGCTGGGACCAGAGAATACCAAATACTGAGATCATCTGGCACACAGTCATCAATGTTATCAACCAGGAAATCAAACATAGGAGATGGAAGTGG
The DNA here is from genome assembly GCA_020796225.1 of Arion vulgaris. Classification (NCBI taxonomy): domain Eukaryota; kingdom Metazoa; phylum Mollusca; class Gastropoda; order Stylommatophora; family Arionidae; genus Arion; species Arion vulgaris. Next base: position 37,191,893 of record CM036769.1, on the reverse strand, counting down.
TTGGGACATCAATTGAGAATGCTGTAGACCAGACACCCACATGTGACTTTGAAATGGAATCCAGGAAACAAGATAGGTAAGAGGCGACCTAGAGAGACATGGACTGTAGAAATAAAAGAGGCAGAAAAGACCTGGAATGAACTAAGGTGACTTGCTAAAGACAGATCTGGTTAGAGGAAATTTGTTGATGCCTTATGTTATGTTTCAAGGGGTGTTGTTAAGTGAAGAATAAGCAAGCATGAGAATTTTGTTTTAGTTTTGGAACTAATTGATATCAATGATTAATATGATACTTTATTGCAGTGGCAGTTCGTCGTTAAGGGCCAGTGGGGCCGGGCCCCACCAAAAATAAGGTGTGACGTGTATTTATTATTTTATACATTAAAATATAACCTAACCGAAACCATGATTTTTCTGAAAATTTATGTCTGGCCCCACCAACAAAAATGATCATGAGCTGCCACTGCTTAATTGACTTAGTAAAAGTATATTCACTCTCTTGTGTTGTTTTGTTAATTAGCATGCACGTGTCATTTTAAACATATATTGTTTCACTCATTTCCTACCAACTGCTACAGTGTGTGTCAAGATTGTCTATTAAAATTAACCCAAACTGCCGCACACTGCGTCAAGCATTATTTCATGTAAAATTAATGCTAAATTTATATTAACACATTTTGATCCAATTTCTGGTTTTTATTTACAGCAAAGCTTATCTATTTCTACATTATGGTCCGATTGGGAATTTGGTAAAATGCATAAATTGAGTGAAATTTATAATATATTTTAAGGTAGAAAATGTGAAGAAAAATTAATTTGGCCACATCGTTTTTTTTTCAATTTGGTAGTAGGGAATGTTGTTAAGATTGATGAATCTTTTATTGAGAATAATAAAATGTATAAACAACAAAGATGAATAGCTAATATTGATTGTATTAAATATGATTATAATTGGATTTATAACAGCTGATTGTCTCCTGTTTTTATTATATCAAACGTCCCGAGTGGTACTGGGGCCCAAATTTGGGGTGTCAAGAATAGAACCACTGTTACCTGCCACGCATCTCGTAAGAGGCGACTAAGGAGGTTTGGCTGAAATTGGATGCATGTGTCCTAAAGGTGTAGAAGTCTATGCGTTTAGGGGCCTACCAAACCAATGTGCAACGTATACACGTTCTTGGCAAAGATCAAACATATCACAAAGAGTGATTAAAATTGGTCATAAAGAACGAACGCAAAGAAGAAGAGGAGAGGTCGCAAAGAAGAAGATTACATCAAAATATATTTAGTCGACTCTCTCTGCCAATTTGTTATAACTTTGATATATCTAGTCTTATCTGTGGTATATATATAATATATAATAGTGGACAATGAGCAAAGCACAGTCGCAAAATATAACTACAAAAAGTTACCAACACCACCTAAGAAGACAGAGTCATCAGCATATGGAAGAAAGTTGACACAGAACCTTGCTTGAATTACATTGAGAAACAAAGAATGAAGTGGTTCAGCCACTTAATAAGAATGCAACCAATCTCCACTAGATACATAGTCTTCTACATTTGAAAAGAAGGTGAGAGGAAGACCACGAAAAAGATGGTTAGATGGCATAGCAGAATCCTGATAAAAAGCAAACATAACCATTACCCAAGCCAGTAAAGAAGAACAAGTCAAAAACAAAAAATGACACTGGACAACAACCAGGTAACAGTGTGACAACACAAGAAGAAGAAGATATATAATAGTCATTTGTGCCTGTCAGTCTAGCTTATTCTTAAATAGTTCAGGAAAATACTATGAAACTATTTGCAAAACCAAAGATAAAATATAAAACATATGAAGATATTGAAGGAAATGATAACATTTCCAGAAGCACAGTGTAATAACACACAGTCATCCAACTGTGATGTCATGAAAGTCAATAAACTTTGTGTATTCAAACCAGTCTAGCAGGAGACACTGTTGTGACAATTCATTAAGAAAACCCCACTAAAGTAGGATTAAGGATTGAGAGTGATGATATCTTGGTTAATGAGGGCAGTGCCAAAGAGAAAATTTACTAAACTCTGTCTTTTCAAGAGCTGAGAACCCTCATACAGAGAAAGTCTGCAGTAGACTGGAAGACAAACAATGAGCATGATTATGGAAGACTTCCTCAAAGAACAGACCAGGTCATTATATTCCACCTACGTACCGGAAACTGCAGACACAATAGACACATAGACTAGGAATTAGTCAAACAGCTCTGTGCCAGTTTCAACAGGCGGAACAGACACCGGAGCATGTCCTGCAAGACTGTCCTCTCCTGTGTGAGCTGAGAAGCAGCACGTGGCCACACCCAGTCGACTTAAATCTAAGCTTTAGGACAACCTGAAGCTGACTGACCAGTTTGTTATCCACGGTAAACTAAGCGCATGACCAGAGATCGACGAGGAAGAAGAATTAAAGATAGACTCTCCTGGCAACTGAAAAAAACACACACCCAACTACACAGAAACATGGACAGATAAGACTTACACAAAGACTGCACTAATGACTAGCACTAGGTCAAGATTAACTACACAGAAACATGGACAGATAAGACTTACACAAAGACTGCACTAATGACTAGCACTAGGTCAAGATAATTGAAGAGTAAAAGGGATGAAAGCGGCCTCAAGTACTAGATGCATCTAAAGATACAACTCTGAAGTTAGAGATTGTGGCAAGAAGCCATTAAAACACTGTGATGCAGAAGGTTGGAAAATCTAGCTGGAGATCTAGAGTCTTTCAGGCAGTATGTGATGACAGTTACGTTCTGCAAAAGACATACTACATGAACAGATGAAGTAATCAACTTCTCATGGGTACGGTGAGCAAATGGACTTTGGGATGGCTGCTGCAGCGGAGGACAGAGCACGAATGGGAATGCCAAATATATCATGACGTCGATCGCATAACATAACATGCAAAGATCATACTTGACTGAACAATGAAGTTATCATCAAATAGACTGGCCTGAACAGAATTTTGTCACACTGACAATCTGTCGACATTACTCTCTCTCATAGGCCAGATGTCTCCGACTCTGCAGCCATCATGTTCAAATCATCAGTTACATCCTGAATCCGTCTTCTTCGTGGTCTTCCTCTTCTCCAATTGGTGGGGATGTCTTCTTCCATAATGGTCGTCTCCAATCCTTCGTATCTTTTTATATGTCCATGATACTTCAATTTTCTTATTTGTAGCATCAGCCAGTTTTCTTTGATTTTGAGTTCTTTCTAGATAGATCTATTTGTTCTCTTCTCTGTGCACGATAGAACTCTTCTATTCCCTAACACTGATGATGTGTGCCAGATAACTTCATACATATATGCACAACACATATAACTCTTCACAGAAACATATTACTGATAAATGCACATTCATCAGACCAGTAGCGGCTCGTGATTATTTTGAATGGTGGGGCCTGACACAAATTTTTCGAAAAATCATGGTTTTTGGGTTGGTTATATTTTAATTTAGAAAATAATAAATACACGTTACACATTATGTTTGGTGGGGCTCGGCCCCACTGGCCCCTAATGACGAGCCGCCACTGCATCAGACATTAGAAACAGAAAGTATCAGGTTCTAAGTACAAACATCCTTTATAGATACAATTATCATATGTACAATTCTGTATTTCACTATTCCCCCTCCTCCCCCCAAAACCCACAATTTGACTGACGATGGCATTTTGAGTGATTGATTTGGGTGAATTATTTTCAGCCGTGGATTCAAGAATGGAATAGTTTGACAGTTTTTGTGATTTGCAAAACGCTAGTACAGAATTAACTGCATTAGGTCAATTGCCTATATGCTCAGTCGCATAAAGAAGATGTGATACGAAGGTGTAGGCGACAGAGCACACTCTCAGTAGTTAAGAAATGTTTCCATAATAAGTTAGTTATAATGGGTAGACTGGAGAAGCTCAGACCATACCCTGCCACAGTTGTGGTATGTTTAAACCAATAAGTCAAGTTTCTAAACAGTCCAACCAAGTTTTTCAAAACTGTCAGCAGACATGACATTCCTCAATGCAATTAGCCATGTCATATTTCTAAGCACTTAGCCATGTTAGTTCTTTAGTCACTTGAATATGTTAGGCCTGTAACCACTCTTTTTCATTCACTCGCTATGAAGGCTTAGTCATTTGCGCTTAATATGGTGCCTCTGACAGTTTTGCGCGAAGATTTGCTTTCCTTCTCTAGTTATCGATGTCATTATAACCGTGTGTAGTATGTGTCTTTGGTCTGCAGTATGGCTTATATACACTTTGGTGTGGATGATAGCCTTATGGAGGCTAGTGACAAGGAGACCAGACATAATTCTGATCTTCACAATGGAAGGGAGTATCACTAGTGGAGTCAAGGACTATACGCATGACTTCATTCTGAACGCTGCTTGGAATAGAAAATCAATCATTGACACACGCGGCTTCCACAAGAAATTTCTATTGTTGCCGTTCTGCCACCTTCCTACCATTTGTTTCCCAGGTCAGGCCATAATCTTTCAACTCTCTTCAATTCTTCTCCATGTTTGTTTTGGAGGTGAATGCTCCCCCCAAATGCGATGATCACTGGAGAGTTGTCTAGTCAATGTCTCTATTAACATGTAACATACATGACCAATACACTTTCATCGTCATCTTTTGATGATCTTCGGTAATGTACAGGTCAGTGGCGGCTGGTGATCATTTTTGTTGGTGGGGCCAGACATTTTTTCAGGATAAATCATGGTTTTGGGTTGCTATATTTTAATTTATAACATAACAAATACACGTTATACATTATTTTTGGTGGGGCCCGCCCCACTGGCCCTTAATGACAAGCTGCCACTGGCATAGGTTGTTCGTTTTGATTTAAAAGCTTTTCATTTGCTGTTGTATTTAGTTAGAATATTTGCAGGATTCTTCTTAATCATTCATTTTCAAATGTCTCCAGCTTGTGTATGATGTTTTGGGTCATTTTTCAGCAGTCACTACTGTATAATAACACTCACAGGAGGCTTCGGCGAGGGATACTGGTGGTCTTCTGTCGTTTTCTTTCCTTTGTCGTCACACTGTTACCGGGTTGTTGCCCAGTGTCGTGGTTTCCTGCTTTTGTCTTGCGCTGTTCTGGTGGCTTGGATGATTGTTATTTTTGCTCTTTCACAGGATTCTGCTATGCCATATAATGACACTGGTGTTAATGGCAGCAATCCCTCATTCTAACAAATCAGTAAGAGGTGCCATATTAAGCGTAACACGTAAAAACAAAGTACTATAGTTTTACCAAATACAGAAACAGTGACGATAAACAGCAACGTTTCGACCAAAAGACCATATTAAGCGCCACGACTACACCTTATATTAATTGAAGACAAGCGAACAAAAAATCGTTACTGGATGTGTACGTCTAAAAGTTAATTGCATATCCTTGACATGACTTTGTGAATCAACCCCAGCTTTTTAACGCTGTTTGTGATTTTTCAGGCATTATTACGTTCAGTAGTTTGCCATTGCTTTCTAACGGGTGGTGCCGTCGTCCTTTTGTAAAAATCCAAGCGAAACAATTTGCAACCAAATTGTCCGCAGCGTGATTCGAACTCAGAACGTCGGAGTTAATAGACCAAGTCACTATCCCCTAAGCCACCTGTGCGCGTCTACCATAGCTGGAAATGCTACAATATCTAACTTGTAGTTTAATACCCGCTATTGAATTAGGTGTTTGCAAGATAGCATTTATAGCTCAAAATATCAAAATCTCATTTCTTGTACAAGAATTCAAAGGCACCTTAATAAAAATAGACACATAACGCATATGATACATAATGATATATGAACTAACATACACATACGTGACTAGCGACTTTAGTCGTCTGAACACAATGATATGAGAGAAGCTTGGGTGAAGACACAAATTGTATTGTTTAATTTCGTATTTATGAATGAATGAATATTGTGTACAATATTGCATACATGAACAATTGTTGTCCAGTTGCGTGCCCTACTAGTCTGTATTTAAATGTTGTCCTGGTATCCACTTTTCTGCATTCGGTGTTTTATCTACCCAGACGTGTTGAATGTTTACAGAGGAGGTGTTTTTACACCTCTCTATAATGCAGTGGCGGCTCGTCATTAAGGGCCTACGGGGCCACAAAAATTAATGTGTATTTTTAAAAATAAATTAAAATATAACCTAACACAAAACTATGATTTTTCCGAAAATGTTTGTCTGGCTCCACTAGCAAAAATGATCACGAGTCGGCACTGCTGCAATGCATTAGTTGCGCAGCTCGTGCAAGGAGAAGTTAGTTATGAAAAGAAGCGATGGACAGACCGTGGACAAAGCTAAATATGCTGTCAGAACCACGGGACAAATCTCGCGAATACTTCATGAAATAAACAGTGCAAACTTGAAAGTCATTGGAATTGAACCAATAGTAACACAGCTGGTGTGAAAATGTTACATTTGTTTACATGTAGAGTTGCAAGTCGTTGTAGAGCGTCGGTAACTTAAGCAGTAGTGAGCTCGATCACAACCCGAGCGTACCTGGTTCAAACCCCACGGTGGGCAAGTTCAGAAGCAAATTCTATTCCGTGGGATTTTTACGAAAGGTAAAAATAGACATCACCGTTCAGAAAGCATTGACAAACTACTGAACGTATAAGTGGTGCCTAGAAAATCAACGACTCGTTTACTGTGGTTGATGGCTACGTCATGTTAAGGATTTGCCACGATTTTCATTTCAGAGTTGCGCCCGAGTGGTTACCGGGGCCCAAATTTGGGGTGTAAAGAATAGAACCACTGTTACCTGCCACGCATGTCATAAGAGGCGACTAAGGAGGTTTGGCTGAAATCGGATGCACATGTCCTAAACGTGTAGAAGTCTATGCATTTAGGGGCCTACCAAACCAATGTGCAACGTATACACGTTCTTGGTAAATATCAAACATATCACAAAGAGTGATTAAAATTGGTCGTAAAGAACGAACGCAAAGAAGAAGAAGAAGATTTCAGAGTTGAAAACCAGGGATTCTCATATTATCTTATCTTCCCTACCATCTCGCCATGCATACCAGATGTATGTGTAAATCATGCAGAGCGAGGGTTTGTACTTAAAAGTACATCTCTATCTGTCCATGTATAATTCCCAGAGTAGCAAAGAAATGAGCAAATGTCTCTTCTCGCATGTAGTAAAAGGGGCTTAAGAGTCAATAGACGTGGGGCCGTCGAGCCCCACACGGTAAATAAAAGCAAACAGCCGCAGGAAAAGAAAAAAACACGTAAACTGTTCTTAACGAACTGGATGACATAGTGGTAGGATCCAATCGAGTGGAAACTTCCTGTTCTCTCATTTATATGCTCTTGGGCGTAACGAGGACTGTTGATGATGATGAAGAAGTATATCTGCATCTACTTAGATTCTGACGCGTGACCAGCCCACCATACCCAGAATCTGAACCAGTGCTAATCTACATTTTATTGTTGCCTGGCTGACCCATTTTATTTGGGGGTGGTTATCACACACTCAGTGTCTTCAGTGGGTTAAAAAAAACCCTCTAAAACTAGGATAGGCCATGACCTAAACTTTATATTCTCTGGTTCAAAGCGGAAGTTGGGTCGACCTTGTAGCCGTCGTTAAAACCCAGACTCCATCTAGGGATAGAACCGTGACCTTCTGTCTAGAAAGCAAGAGAACCAAGTTGTGCTACTACTTTAGTCTCATTCAATTAGTCAAGTGCCATGCATGTCGGCATAGGCGTTCATGTCTCTCCACAACTCTCTTTACTTGGTGCAGTTAATCAGTTCTTACGTCGATCTTTTGTCGAACCATGATGTCAAACCATCCAACATCTTCTCCCTCTGTCTTCCACGATCTATTCTTCCCTGAATTTTACAAGCGGTTACAAATGTTCTAAACCTTATCTTCGCATTATATGCCAGAAGAAACTTGATTGTCTGATTTTTTTAATAAGATTTCTTTGTGTATAGGTCTGTTTTAAACAAACCCATCATCTGTTTTCTTCTCTTTTCATGAGATTTTCATGAGTCTCTCATGATACCTCTGAAGTTAGAGAAAGTCCGCCTGTATGACGAGGAAACCAATAGAACGGTAAGCAGGTTTTCACGCAAAAATCAGTCAGAAGCACCACACCTGGCATCATGGCTATGCCTGAATTTATAGCTGGCGAACGCAGAAGAAGAAGAAGTCTCTCTTGATAACAATAAATACTTAGCATGTTATTGTTCTCGTAAAAAACAAAACAAAAAAAGACATCAATGTTACTGTCACAAGTTGATCTAACTAGTTATGTTACTGTCACATGTTGATCTACCTAGCTATGTTACTGTCATATGTTGATCTAACTAATGGCAATTATGTAACTCTCACAAGTTGATCTACCTAGTTACGTTACTTTCACAAGTTGATCTAACTAATGGCAATTATGTTGAATGTTGAATAATTTATAAATGATATTTGACTTAACAAACAATCAATAATAATACTTAATAAATCAATCAGTTACAATAAGGCCACGTAATATAAAAAAAGTGATTGTCGGATTAATGAGGTCATAAGGTTTTAAGTTCTGAAATATATTTACTGGCAGTGTAACAGAAAAGATATTTACTGGCAGTGTAACAGAAAAGATATTTACTGGCAGTGTAACAGAAAAGATATTTACTGGCAGTGTAACAGAAAAGATATTTACTGGCAGTGTAACAGAAAAGATATTTACTGGCAGTGTAACAGACAAGATATTTACTGGCAGTGTAACAGACAAGATATTTACTAGCAGTGTAACAGACAAGATATTTACTGGCAGTGTAACAGACAAGATATTTACTGACAGTGTAACAGAAAATATATTTACTGACAGTGTAACAGAAAAGATATTTACTGTCAGTGTAACAGACAAGATATTTACTGGCAGTGTAACAGACAAGATATTTACTGTCAGTGTAACAGAAAAGATATTTACTGGCAGTGTAACAGACAAGATATTTACTGACAGTGTAACAGACAAGATATTTACTGGCAGTGTAACAGAAAAGATATTTACTGGCAGTGTAACAGACAAGATATTTACTGGCAGTGTAACAGACAAGATATTTACTGACAGTGTAACAGAAAAGATATTTACTGGCAGTGTAACAGACAAGATATTTACTGGCAGTGTAACAGACAAGATACACTTATTTGATTGTAAGTGGCAGAGAAAAAACAAAAGTACAGTTTGGTGAATCCGACCCCAGACATACCAGGGAAGACAGATCTCGTCAGCAGATGACTGCAACTGTCTAGACCAGCGGTTCCCAAATTGGGGTCTGCAATGTACTCACAGGGGGTCCTCAAACGCTTGAAGAATATTATGATCTTTGATATTTCAAACAGAAAAATATATTTTAAATACATGTATAAAAACAGTGGTAAACTAGTTCCGCTGCGAAATCAAAGGACCCGGACCAGACCGGAGTCTAAATGTCTGACAGGACAAAATGAAAGAACATTTGAAGTTTCCAGGAGTCTGAGAAATTGGAGCCAGCTTGATTGTTGGTGTGGTGTAATAATAACTCCATCGCTAGAAGATTTTCATATATAGAAACTGTTGGGGATCTGTAGCAGCAAAATATATTTAGAAGGGGGGCCCTGTGATAATGACAAGTTTGGAACCGTTGGTATAGAGAGAAAACTATTTAAAAAAATGTCACCAGAAAGGGAATGGGTTATCCATTATTGGCAGGGAGTAATCGACACATAACTTGGTTATTCGCATCGCATTTCCCTGTAGTGATAAAGTCTTCTAGAGTTTTCCATAGTTGATTCCATGTTGTGTTAGTGATCCCGTGCCGTGGAAATTCTGGAGTTAAAAGCCTGCTTGGCCAAAAATTCTCAGTGTGCATATGGTTGGATTACAGTAGACCCTGACCTAAGGATATAAATTACAAATACATCTGAAGTCGAAGTAAGGTTTGCTTGAATGGCGAGGGACACTACTGATAAGGTAAGCAAGCCTTCATTCCAGGACTTTCTCACCTCTTCTTCTTCTTCTTCTCTCTCTTTAATAATAATAATTCCTCTCGTACCGTTATACGTTACATAGGGCCTGCACGTAATTTCTCCATACCGCTCTATCCTGGGCAACTCGCTCAATCTCCTCCATGGAACTGAGAACGATATTTCCTGCCTCTCTCAGCAAAGTTCGCTTCAGGGTCTCATTAAGTCGACCTCTCTTTCTTGAACCCTTTGCATCCCACTTCAATGCCTGCTTTGATATTCGTTGATCATTTCTCCTCAAGGTGCACCCAACATATCTCCATCTTCTCTTTCTTATAACAGTTGTCACTAGTGGTTGACCAGACATGTCTCTGATTTCATCACTTCTTCTGAATTCGTTCCATTTTATATTCATTATTTTTCGCAGACATCTATTTTCAAATGCATTCAACTTGCTTTCTATATCTTTAGTCATTTTCCAACTCTCGCTAGCATATGTTAGCATTGATACAACAACTCTCGCTGGCATATGTTAGGATTGATACAACTCTCGCTGGCATATGTTAGGATTGATACAACAACTCTCGTTGGCATATGTTAGGATTGATACAACAACTCTCGCTGGCATATGTTAGGATTGATACAACAACTCTCGTTGGCATATGTTAGGATTGATACAACAACTCTCGCTGGCTAATGTTTCTCTCTTTAGTCACTGTTTATTTATGTTTCTCTTCTTTGCTTCACTTTCTTCATTTCCCCCGTGCATTCAGGCAGTGTCCACATTTTAAATCATCCATTATTTTCTGTACATTCTAGTCTTCATTCGAATGTTCCTTCTCTTCGTAGTAACGGTTTTGTTTTTAATCCGATCCAGAAGCACTTGAGCTTTCAGCTCTTCGGCTTGGTGCCATGGACATCTTAACCCTTCGGTTCGGTGCCACGAACACCGTAAATCTGGTGAACCTGTGACTTTTCTGCCAGCCCACGAAATTGAACCTACACTCACAGGGAGCTTGTCACCCGTCGTCCAACGCACTACGAACACGCTGGGCAGGCGGGCTAGTAACGGGTTTAAAGACCAAGGATCTGAACTCATTGCACCGAGTTTCCCCATACAGCTCGATTCCTCTCCGTAGAAATGTCAAGCCAGCTTCCAATAGTATTACACACAGCTCGAAGTAGTTTCGGCAACAATGTGGAAAAAAATGCACTCATAACAAAACGACGCTGTCAGTATTTGAACCCGCGATCTTCGGAACACAAAGTGAGGCTCAGTGACACCCTACCTCGTCTTCATAAATAATACTAGACTCAAGTACATTCAATCTTTTCATTTCTATTCTATTTTAAAGCCTGTTCTCTGTGCTGATTTATTTGAATCCATCAACAACCTCCATTTCGGACTCTCCTCTGACACTCACGTTTCACCACAACTTATAAACATCTGTTTATCAATATGTTGAACAAGAAAAGGTGCATATATTAAAATGTCTATTACTAAAAATTAAAGCTATGACCATGTAGGCATCAGTTTTACAACTGCAACACATTCAATGTGTTTAACGGTAGTATCTCTTCTATAAACACAAACATACAAACAATAGCAACAAATGCAACTTAATAATAAGTAATAGTAACGTTGACAATTTCATTCCGTGGAGTATAATAGCGAATACGGTGTTGTGAAATTTTTGTCTTTTATCAACGATACACAATTTGTGGTGTGCTCACATCACTTCGACCATCTTTACTTCCTGGTCTCGTTCTTGTGGTGCCAAAGGAGAGCAAAGAATAGTACCACTGCGACCTAAAAGGCATGTTGTAAGAGGCAACTGAGGTAGGTGCCTAGGAAGCTACCTAGTAAATAAAAACATCGCAGAAATCGGATGTGATGGCTTACTTGTAGGAGCATAACTGAGACAACGTAAATCGCTCTTAGGCTCAGATCATATACAAATCACACAGAGTGGTTAACAAGTGGTCGATATGGAGCGTTTGAAGAAGAAGAAGACTTCACAGTCTTCTGTGTCTAAAGACGAAGAATTGACTACATTGCACCGGGTTTTACCCCATATTGCTCGGTCCCTCTCCACAGAAGGGACACGCCACCTGCCGAGGGTATTGCACAAAGCACTAACTCCGGCAATAATTCTAGTAATTTCTTGAAAAAAATGAACTTGTGAACAAAAGGCGCGGTTGGGATTAGAACCAATTTCCTTCGGAACGCAAGGCTAAAGCTTAACCACTTAGCCACAGCGACCTCCAAGTGCTTCTATGGTACCCAAATGTGATTAGGTCGATCTCACTCAGAGCCCGGTGTGGTTGAAAAAAATCCAATTGGGGATCGAACCTAGACCATCCGTCTAGAAAGTAAGTGCAGTCACCACTGATTGATCGCGGCTGTAGAAAAAAGTGTAGATTAAATAGCAAATATACAATAACAAATAATAATTCTGACAATAAACTCGACAACAAGAAATCAAATAACAAAACAAAAACAAATCAACTTTAGTGAACGTTTGTTGGTTTCTGTCTTGTCTCAATGAACGTGACTTCTTAAACAGTAGGATCTACTAAATGCAACGTGGTGGATAATGGGAGATGGAACAATAGTAGATACATTGTTGATCCATAGATGATGATTGAAATGCTACATAAGTTGTCAGCTAATCACATTCAAATGTTCGAGGTTCTCTGATCTTGGGTGTAGCCTGAATGTGATAGGTTGTTTAAGCCGTTGCATTCCGCAATATTGTCAGGAGATTGGGTGACCGTGTTTGTAGCGCCGCCTATAATGTAATTAGGGAGGAGGGGTTTGTAATTACTGTTTACTGATTGGTTATTATGGTTATTAGTATTCTGACTCATATGTATCATTCCGGGTTTGGAGGTTGTTCCAGAAAAGTTACTCATGTTCTGTGTGGATGATCCACTGTTGGAGGACTTAGAGCTGGATAACGAACCAGCAGGAGAAACCTTGCTGAGTCCCATGTTGGCCACGCCTCCTGAGTTCAGTATGTTTGATTGTGACAAGGGTTGACCAATATTTCGTGCAACTTGCATCTGCCCAGACTGAAGGGCAAGTACAACTGGTTGTCCTGTTGTATACTGGCTCACTATTTGTCCGTTATACGGATTAATTTTATACTGTTGGGTCATGTGGTGAATGTTCTTGCTGTTTGGACCAATACCTTGAAGATTTGCAGGCTGCTGTTGCTGTTGAAGTCCCGTGCTGTAGGGAGGCAGTGGCTGTGATAGTGTACCTCCGTGGTTGTTGTAAGGCACGAAGTGAGTGGAGAATGGTCCCTGAGCAGGACTTGGCTCTGAGGTATTACTGCTACCAGTCAGTCCAGTGACTGCAGTTGTATTACTGGGGCCAGTGCTGCTATGATGGGATGGCTGCGATTGGGAACTCTGGTGTGTAGAGCTGGAGTGTCCGGAATGACTCTGGGACAGTGACCATGGAACAGTTGGTGTGGTTTCACTATGCCAGGTACGAAGGCGAGTTTGTATCTCCCTGAAAGCTGGTCTTCTGGAAGGCATCTCATGCCAGCATTCCACCATTAAACCATATATCCTAGCTGGACATTCCTCTGGGCACGCCAAGATCTGTCTCGATCGTATCATCTCAGTGACTTCCTGATTAGAAAAACCATAATAAGGCTGCAGACCGTAACTAAAAATCTCCCAAAGAACAACACCAAAAGCCCACACATCACTCTCTGTGGTAAACTTTCCATACAAGATGGCTTCTGGTGGCATCCATCGAATAGGCAGCAATGACTTACTCTGAAGTCTGTAATAGTCAGAAGAATAAACATCCCGAGATAAACCAAAGTCTGAAATTTTAATATTAAGACCTTCTGCTACCAAGATATTTCTGGCAGCGAGATCTCTGTGGACAAAGTGATGACTAGCAAGGTATTCCATCCCAGTAGCCACCTGAGTGGAAATATGAAGCATTTCTGAGTAGTCTAAGATACGTCCAGTACCAGTACCGCTATCATCCTCTGCAGATGTAACATCAAAGTGAGGGGAGTGTGACAGTAGATACTCGTGGAGATCTCCCTGCGCCATATACTCGAAGAGCATACACAATGGTTCCTGCTTGGTGCATACTCCAATCAAGCAGACAATGTTGGGATGGCGCAAGTCTGCCAGAAGATCAACCTGTTATAGAAACAAGTGAAAGTTTAAAAGAAATTAAAAAAGAAGAAAAAGATAAAAAAAAAGAGAACAGGAAATAATAAAGACAGTAGAAGAAACATGCAAGTTAGAGAATAGAAAGAAACAAAGGTTTCAATGGAAGAAGTAAATGAAAGAAAAGTGGCTATTTGCCCTGTGTAAACCTGTCAGCTATTTGCCCTGTGTAAACCTGTCAGCTATTTGCCCTGTGTAAACCTGTCAGCTATTTGCCCTGTGTAAACCTGTCAGCTATTTGCCCTGTGTAAACCTGTCAGCTATTTGCCCTGTGTAAACCTGTCAGCTATTTGCCCTGTGTAAACCTGTCAGCTATTTGCCCTGTGTAAACCTGTCAGCTATTTGCTCTGTGTAAACCTGTCAGCTATTTGCCCTGTGTAAACCTGTCAGCTATTTGCCCTGTGTAAACCTGTCAGCTATTTGCCCTGTGTAAACCTGTCAGCTATTTGCTCTGTGTAAACCTGTCAGCGATTTGCCCTGTGTAAACCTGTCAGCGATTTGCCCTGAATATAATGATTTTCCCTTCAGTTTTCATGGACCAGCATGGCCCTCACCTCACTAACTGGCTGAGTGATTGTTGAACTAACTAGCTGAGTGACTGCTAAACTAACTAGCTGAGTGACTGCTGAACTAACTGGCTGAGTGATTGTTGAACTAACTAGCTGAGTGACTGCTAAACTAACTAGCTGAGTGACTGCTGAACTAACTAGCTGAGTGACTGCTGAACTAACTAGCAGAGTGTTGGACACATACTATTAAGTTGGACACAGACCATTAAGTTGGACACAGACCATTAAGTTGGACACAGACTATTAACCCTTTAGCTGCTAAGGATGTATATATACGTTTTCCCCATTCACTTCTAAAGACGCATTAACACGTCTGTTATTATCTCTCCTCTTTCGGATAAAGACGTGTTTACACGTCATACATTGTTACTGTCACTGCTATAGGCATACATACACGTTTGTGACCTAGAAACAAAGAGTAGCTATTTTTAGCTCAGCCTTCAGAAAGTATGTAGCAGCGAAAGGATTAAGTTGATACAGACTATTAAGTTGGACACAGACCATTAAGCTGGACACAGACTATTATGTTGGACACAGACTATTAAGTTGGACACATATAATTATTACAGTTTGTAAACCTACCTCTCGGCGAAAGTCACCCTGAACTTTTGGAAGAGCATTCTCTTTCAATGTCTTAATGGCCACCTTAGTAACTTGACCTTCTCTGGGAAGCCCTAACAGTTCTCCCTTGTACACTTTTCCAAACGCACCTTCTCCAAGTTCCTGACAAAAGCGAATGCTGTGCATTGGAAATTCCCTGACCCGACTGGCTGATTTGGGGTTGAGTGGATTCATTTCTACTGGTTGTCCCTGTTTGTTGTTAGGTCTGGTTGATCTGTGGCAGATAATAATAAGATATAATTTATAGACCAACGGATGCAGAGATCAAAGTAACTACATTCACTGACCTGGTGTTCTGCAATCACTGACCGAATGCTCCACACTCACTGACCTGGTGTTCCACACTCACTGACCTGGTGTTCCACACTCACTGACCTGGTGTTCCACATTCAGTGGCCGAATGTTTTACATTCACTGACCTGAAGTTCCACTTTTACTGACGTAATGTTCCACATTCACTGACATAATGTTTCACATTCACTGACCTAATATTCTATATTCACTGACCAAATGTTCTACATTCACTGACCTAATGTTCCACATTCACTGGCCTAGTGTTCCACATTCACTGTCCTAATGGGGGACTGCCTAGAGTAGTTGATAGTAGCTCGGCCTGCTAGCTGTGAGACGCCTCATAGCTCGGGTTCGAACCTACTGTCCGGCATTTGTTCGAGTCCCCTGGTCTTACTCAGGACGATAACGTGAGTACCTCTGAAGTCGGAGAAAATCTGCCTTTATGGCGAGGGAATACTAATTACGAGTACATTGAGCACACGGCTGCCAGTGTAAAGTAATTTACAATGTCACGCTGCTGCCATTGTAAGAAATTGGAAAAACAGATTTTCACGCAAAAATCAGTTTCAGAGATGAAACTTCGTCTGAGTTGAAAGCGGACGAAAAAAAAACTGTCCTAATGTTTCACATTTACTGGTCTAATGTTTCACATTCACTGACCTAATGTTCCACATTCACTGACCTAATGTTCCACATTCACTGGCCTAATGTTTCACATTCATTGACCTAATGTTCCACATTCACTGACCTAATGTTTCACATTCACTGACCTAATGTTTCACATTCCCTGACCTAATGTTCTACGCTCTACATTCATTGACTTGATATTCTAAATTTACTAACCTGGAACTGTGTGACTTTTGACAAAAGCAAATGAGCGCCAGAAGGATCCCCAGAGCTAGCGGTACCGTTAAAGAGGGAATGAGAATGTACATGAGCTTGTTAGAGTCATCACCTGCCTCACCTGCAAATAGACAAATTTACAAAAACATTTATTTTTCAAACATCGCCCACTTCAAATTCAGGTGTAGTCATTTCGTGACTTACTTTTTCATGAAGGCTTGACTTCCTTATCACCAGTGTCTCTCGTCATTCAGGCGAGTCTTACTTCGACTTCAAAAGTACTTGTAATTTCGATTCTCAAGTAAAGGATCAGTGTATCCTGTAGTTCAGCAGAGCAAAGGAATATTGTGTGAAAACCCAGATCTTTTGGTCAAACTGATCTCGAACCTTGGAATTTCTACGGTCCTTGGTCACTAGCGCCGAGTGTTATCAACATCTCTTTAGGAGACCCACAGGGGCGTTGTTTCTAATGGTTTATCTCTCCCACCCCCAATTTAAAAAAAATAAGGATGGGAGATAACCCACAATATAAATAGTGTATCACAAATATTTTACATTTTATCCAGTTGTGTCCCTTGCAACATTAAAATTTCAAAAACTGTTGCGAGCATCGGTATTGTTCCGTGGTTGTTTCAGTCGTTTTGCGTTCCACACAGTGAGCGATTGTTTCTAGTGTTTGACATATTCTGGTCGACACAGCAACGAACACCACCATACACGAGACGCCGCATTCAAGGACACTTGCTAGAACTCTTCTAATATCATAACGCTGAAAAGGAATGTAAGAAGTAGAGGAAATAAAGAAAGAAGGAAAGAAAGATAGCTTGACAGTGAACCTGCTACTATTGTCTATTACCAGGTGGAAGATGTAGTTGGCTGTCCACTCTTGCCGTTAAGCGCAGGGATGGGAGCTTTAATTTGCATTCTAGGGCTAGATGACTCGCCCTTGTGTTATATCCGTGTTTATGTAGTGTGGTCTTGGTATTGTCTATCTTTTTCTCGATCTTCCCTTAGCTCTAGTACCTGATCTCTTTTTATTGTATGCTGTTATTGGTGGTTGGTTGTATTTCATTCTCATTAAATGTCCAAACCACTGCATTTGTTGTCTTTCGATGTATTCGGTTTTTTGAAGTTATGCTCACTCTGCAACTTCACCTTAAAACTGCAAATTCTTGTACTCTGAGATCCAGAAATTACGTTTCGACCAAAAAGTCGTTATCCTACAACGGATATTAAGAGTTTAAATCGATTATTGATGTGTGTCCGCGTTTGTGTGGATATGAATGGACGGCAGGTAAAACTGATATATTGAATGTGGCCCTATCTGCTTGATACAATGCTGTCAGTATGTACATAAGGTTCAAGATTTCAGAAAAAATAATTGTTAGAGATATATTTACAATAGTTCTGAGACAGCATAACTGTTCAATGTGGTACTCGCGAGAGCCATGGCGCCCGGTGTGACACATCCATGGCGCCCGGTGTGACACATCCATGGCGTCCGTGTGATATATCTTTAGCGCTCATGTGATACATATCTGGTTTCCCTGTGATCCATCTCTGGCGCCCCGTGTGATACATCTCTGGCGCCCCGTGTGATGCATCCCTGACGTCCGTGTGATACATCTCTGGCGCCCCGTACGATACATCCCTCGCACCCCGTGCGATACATCACTGGCGTTCATGTGATACATCCATGGTGTATGTGTGATACATCTCTGGCGTTCCGTGTGATACATTACTGACGGACTATTTAGACAAAAGAGAGCGCAGAGAGAACATCCTATGTATCAGCTCCAGTTTTACCTGCAGCAACAGAAAAACAAATGGAGGATACAACCCAGAGCACGACAGTATAAATACACTAGACAGAAAAGCACAGACCACAGTCTTCAGACTTAGAACTGGACATTGCAGTATCAGAGCACACCTCCACAGAATGGGTCTCAGGACTCGGCAGCCTGCACCTGTGGAGCACCAAAGCAGTTCCCAGAGCACATCCTGCAAGACTGCCCTAGTCTGAGTAGTGAGAGATTGGAGATCTGGCCAACAGAAACAACCCTACAAGACAAACTATGGGGAACCGGTGAAGACCTCAAGCGCACCGCCCTGTTTATGACACATACCGGAGTAGTCGCATAGCAAAATTTGATCGCAGAAGAAGAAGACCTGTAGCAACTGTGGCAAGGAATGCCACTCCAGAATAGGCCATTACAGCCACAAGAAACGTGATTCAGCGCAGACATACTACGTGACGCAAGACCTTTTGTCTCCTGAGACAAAGAGGCCAATGAATGAATGAAAATTGTATTAATCTGGTTTCAACGTTAATCAGAATGTAAAGAAAAAAAATGTGTTTCTAATAACATTATGATTCAGTTATTTTTTGGTAAGCACAATAACAAAAACAATTTAAACTTGTAGTCAGGAGTAAGTTTTCATCCGTTATTGTGTTTATTCGTGTTACTATTAATATTATTTTAATATTATTATTAGTATTATTACAATTGCCACACGGCGCTCGCACCTCCACAGTCGTCAGTCAGATGTGCCGCCTCAATATATAAAAACATTGGACTGCATTACATTAACGGGTATAAAGGTGAAGGATTAACTTGTTTGCCCCGGGCTTACCTATACGACTCTGTCTCTTTCGGCAGAAATAGCAAGCCAGCTGTGTTGCACAAAGCACGAACTTCGTAGCACTAGCAACAATCCTATGGATCTCCGGAAAATATGTACATGGGAGCTGAACGACGCAATCTGGATTCGAATTCTCACCCGTCAGAACAGAAGGCAAACTTCTTAACCACATAGACCCTCGTACAATT
Source organism: Arion vulgaris (assembly GCA_020796225.1). Classification (NCBI taxonomy): domain Eukaryota; kingdom Metazoa; phylum Mollusca; class Gastropoda; order Stylommatophora; family Arionidae; genus Arion; species Arion vulgaris. The sequence goes on along the minus strand of CM036769.1, from coordinate 37,172,527 downwards.
CCCTGCATTCTATAATGTATACTGCACAGCTTCAAAGAACATGTATATTGTTCTTACTGTTTTTACCAGTCAACAGAAGATGTTCTATAATGAATGTTCAGAAGATGTTATAGTGAATCTGTTAGAGTGATCGCATTCTCTCTCCGTCTTATCTTTCTACAAGTCTACAACTGTGTCGTAGAGGTTAGGCGATCGCCTCTCGTTTCAAAGATACTTGTTTCGCACCCTCGTGGAGCCACCAGAATATTTTTCCAGTGATCTCTAATCTCAGTGTAAATGAGGTCGAGTTCCTAGTCCTATCTGAGACGGACAACATAACGTAGGTCCCGTGTTGAATTTGAGAACCGCCGGTGTGGGACCGGGGACCACAAGGGAAGCAAAGAATAGTACCACTGCAACCTACAATGCATGTCGTAAGAGGCGACTGATGTAGGCACTAGAGATGTTACCCTAGTAAATAAAAAGCAGCGCAGAAATCGGATGTGCTGACCTACTTGTAGGCGCATAACTAGCACGGCGTACAATCGCTCTTAGGCTCAGATCACATACAAATCACACAGAGTGGTTGACAAGTGGTCGATATGGAACTTTCGAAGAAGAAGAAAAATTTGAAAACGTAAAAGAACTATTGACAGTTCAAACTCCGAGCAAAATTCATTAGAAAGATACAAAAATAGAATTGCTTCAAAATATTGACACCATCTTCTAAATGATATCGGAGATCCTCACTGGTGCTTCTCAGTTCGTGCTCGGTCGCTGACATCTTCCTGTATAGGAGAGAGATCGGAGCACACATGTAACGGGATATCTACGAAGGACAATTTGCTGTTTCACACATAGCTACTCACCGAAGTGCAATGCTGTTTCACACATAGTTACTCACCGAAGTGCAATGCTGTTTCACACATAGTTACTCACCGAAGGGCAATGCTGTTTCACACATAGTTACTCACCGAAGTGCAATGCTGTTTCACACATAGTTACTCACCGAAGTGCAATGCTGTTTCACACATAGCTACTCATCGAAGTGCAATGCTGTTGGTCCTATCAATCAATAAATCAATTGTATAACGACTACATAGGTAGAAAATATCACTGCCTAGGGAGGGGCGTATACTAACCAGGCAGCCGTTTACGTGTCTGTGATATCAGCAATAACTTCCCTATAAAACTTTTAACTTAATGGCATACTGTCATTCCAGACCACCTTATGCTAGCTAGCCTGAGGTATCACGAGCTCTTTAAGAACGAAAGTCGACATATCTTTTTGTCATCCCCAAAATGCTGGAGGGTTAACAGTACATAGAACTCTAAGCTATAAATTACAACGAGAGAACAACTATTGTTTAACTTGAAAGATTAATGCATTCACAAAATCAAAAACTAAAACTCTGCCATCTGCCTTGGCCAGATCGTCTGATAATAAAATGAAGCTGATTTCATTTACTCTCCACAAATTACCTTGGGCTGTCCAGATCAAGTCACACATCAAGTCTGAAGAGATAAATCATTGCTAGTTTCCTACAGGAGGTTAGCTGAGAGTTCAGGCTTTATGTTTTATGTATTTAGCATCATGCACTAGAGCAGTGATGAGAATTAATGGTGAGATGGTAGATTAACTTCAAGGGAGAAGGTAGCTAAGCGGCAGGGATATTTAATGAGAACACATTCCAAATAGTTTAGTTGTTTTATTTAGTATTATATTTTCGCCCGTGTGAAGCGTGGGATCGAAATGGGAGCAAAGAATAGTAATACTTCCGCACGAGTGGTTACGGGGCCCAAATTTGGGATGTAAAGAATAGAACCACTGTTACCTGTCATGCATGTCGTAAGAGGCGATTTACCATAGTAAATAACAAACTTCGCAGAATACAGATGCGCTTGCCTACTTGCAGGCGCATAACTGGCAAACGTACAATCGCTCTTTTGCTCTTGCTGAGGTATCATCTGTTTAACAAGTATTAAATAGGCCCTTCTGACATATGTACATGTGGCACCAGCAAGATGACAGAGACACACATACTGCAAGAATGTCCAACATACACAGAACAGAGAGAAAACACATGGCCAATCCCCATATCAGTCCAAGACAAGCTATATGTAGGTGTACATAGACTCCGGTTGACCACTAACTACTTTAAAAGAGCATATAAATCGATGTCTGAAAACGTTGGAAGAAGCTGAAGCTCTTAGGCTCAGATCACATGTAAATCCCAAAGAGTGGTTAACAAGTGATATGGAGCGCTCGAAGAAGAAGAAGTATTATATGTTAAAATCGAATTTCTGATATGTTGATATTGTGTGTCGATTAATTGATTCCATCATCATTGCACTTCAGTAAATAACTATGTATGCTCCGATCTCTTTCTTACACAGGTAGATACGAACGGTCGTGTACACACTCCGTAGTATTGGCGAGGATCCCCGATGTAATTTGAAGATGGTGACTGGGCAGATGACGCTAATCAGCCCGGGAGGGCAGGTCGTCTACGAGTCGCTGCCATGAAAGACAATAGCTACCTGCTGCCTTATGGGTTTTGGCTGGGGACAGCAAAAGGCTAGCGGAGAGCGAACTGTACACAAACCCTGGTTGAAATCGAACACACCACCGAACGATAAGCAGCTGAGCTCCAATTGGTACTGAAGGCTTGTGTACGTACATCACGTTCTGATGTTTGGCTGTTTATATATCACAATAGAATGATAAAACGGCTTAAGAACGATCGCGAGAGAGAGAGAGAGAGAGAGAGATGATGGAAATTGTTGTAGGAATTAAAATTTAATAAACAAGTGAATTGTGCTTGGGCAGCAGTTTTGCAGCCTACTATTATCGATTTTCAACTTCCAAGGATTGTTTTACATGTCTAACTTGAACTGTTATTGTTTGTCTCCGATAAGACTAGAAACTTGACATCATCTACACTTAGATCATAGATCTATGGACAAATATGGAGACCTACTAGGGCCTATGTGGCCAAGGGGTTAACCCGTTTGTCTTGCGTTTAAATCAAGTCAAACATCGTGGGTTCGAATCAGGACAGCATCTTTCTGTTCACAAGCGCATCTTTTCCAGAGAACCCTATGATCGTTGCTGAAGTAACGGAGTTCGTGCTTTGTGCAATACACTCGGTAGTAGGTATGCCATTTCTAGGAAGAGAGACCAAGCACTATAGAAAAACCCGATGCAATGAAGCCAATCCTTCTAAAGTAAAGACTCTAAATCAGTATCTCTTCTGTATGACTCTCTCCCATTCTTCAAGTGTTAAGAAAATCTTTGTTTAAAAAAAACAAAAATTTCACAAACTTTTTAGCAATGTCTTCTTTGATTTTGACAATTTTGTTCTTAATTTTTCTTGTTCTTTCTCTCATTTCTTATCCCATTTCGTTCCCAATTCATCAAATGGTTCCATCTTATCTCAATTCACATTTGTATTTTTTTTCAATTCATCCTTCTTAATGTAACATAATTCTGAAATGATTCTTCTTCTCTTCCACCATTGACTTCTTTATAGAAGTGTTGGGGTGAAACGTAGTGATCTTGTATGTGCTTGTTCTTCTCTTCCACCATTGACTTCTTTATAGAAGTGTTGCCGGGGTGAAACGTAGTGATCTTGTGTGTGCTTGTTCTTCTCTTCCACCATTGACTTCTTTATAGAAGTGTTGGGGGTGAAACGTAGTGATCTTGTGTATGCTTGTTCTTCTCTTCCACCATTTACTTCTTTATAGAAGTGTTGGGGGTGAAACATAGTGATCTTGTGTGTGCTTGTTCTTCTCTTCCACCATTTACTTCTTTATAAAAGTGTTGGGGGTGAAACGTAGTGATCTTGTGTGTGCTTGTTCTTCTCTTCCACCATTTACTTCTTTATAGAAGTGTTGGGGGTGAAACGTAGTGATCTTGTGTATGCTTGTTCTTCTCTTCCACCATTTACTTCTTTATAGAAGTGTTGGGGGTGAAACATAGTGATCTTGTGTGTGCTTGTTCTTCTCTTCCACCATTTACTTCTTTATAAAAGTGTTGGGGGAAACGTAGTGATCTTGTGTGTGCTTGTTCTTCTCTTCCACCATTTACTTCTTTATAGAAGTGTTGGGGGTGAAACGTAGTGATCTTGTGTGTGCTTGCTTTAAGGCACTTTGTAAGCTTATATTCATGTTCGCAAGGCTGTTCTTGATGTCGTCGCTCCATCTTTTGCGTGGTCTTCCTCTTGCTTTGTACTCATTATACTTTTTCCGTGTGGCTCTCTGTGGTAGGCGATACCAGGGCATTCTGGTCAGGTGTCCAAACCATTTAATCTGTTGTTAATCTGAAATGATTACCAACACTATATCAGTTTTCATTGCTGTTTCTGCATTTTTTGCTATGATGTTATTTGTTTTGATTGATAGGAACATCATCGTTGCAGTTCGGTGAGTAACCATGTGTGCTCCGATCTCTTTCTTACACAGGAAGATCTCAGCTGCACTGTACGAACTATGTAGCACCGGCGAGGGCCCCCAATGTAATCTTGATGATGGTGAAGAAGATATTACTGTAAGAATTTTAATTTTAATATTTTCTAATGTATTTTTGCCCAGGCAGCGGCTTTCCAGCCTGTTCTTCTTGATTTTGAACTGCCACGGTTTTTTTTAATCTACTTAACGTTAACACACCTACGTTTATCGTCTGTCTCCGAAAGGACTAGGAACTCGATCTCACCTACACTGAGATCAGGAAAATATCCAGATGACTCCACGAGGAGCGAATCTGGTACCTTTGGCATGAGAGACGAGTACGTAGCCTCTACGCCACAGAGATTACTTAATTTTGTTTGTTTTCCCTAACCAAACTCTCAATAATTTCTAATGATATTCTCCATTACGACACACGCATTTGACACACGCATTTGACACACGCATTTGTAGAGATATATTACTGATAGGATTTTACCAGCATAAACCCCCACTTTACAATATCACATCTACTGCGTTATACTCTAGCAAGATGTTTTTTTTTCCCCTTTTTTTTTGTTTTCCCCGATCCAGAAACACTTGAGCTTTTCAGCTCTTCGGTTCGGTGCCACGAACACCGTAAATCTGGGGAATCTGTGGCTTTTTCTGCCATCCCGCGGAATTGAACCCGCACACACAGAGGGATAGTCACCGTAGTCCAACACGCTACGAACACGTTGGGCAGACGGGCCTAGCAAGGTGTTAAATCTGATTGGTCATAAAGGGATGTCATCACAGCTAACAAATGTCAATATCTTGATTTTTGTGTCCAAGTTTTTAAGTGACATTAAAAAAAAAATTGTAAAGAAAGTTGTAATTGAAATATGTCTCCTCAAGTATGTCTCCTCAAATATGTCTCCCAAATATGTCTCTCAAATATGTCTCTCAAATGTCTCCTCAAGTATGCTCCTCAAATATGTCTCTCAAATATGTCTCCTCAAGTATGTCTCCTCAAGTATGTCTCCTCAAATATGTCTCCTCAAGTATGTCTCCTCAAGTATGTCTCCTCAAGTATGTCTCCTCAAGTATGTCTCCTCAAGTATGTCTCCTCAAGTATGTCTCCTCAAGTATGTCTCCTCAAGTATGTCTCCTCAAGTATGTCTCCTCAAGTATGTCTCCTCAAGTATGTCTCCTCAAGTATGTCTCCTCAAATATGTCTCCTCAAGTATGTCTCCTCAAGTATGTCTCCTCAAGTATGTCTCCTCAAGTATGTCTCCTCAAATATGTCTCCTCAAATATGTCTCCTCAAGTATGTCTCCTCAAGTATGTCTCCTCAAATATGTCTCCTCAAGTATGTCTCCTCAAGTATGTCTCCTCAAGTATGTCTCCTCAAGTATGTCTCCTCAAATATGTCTCCTCAAATATGTCTCCTCAAATATGTCTCCTCAAGTATGTCTCCTCAAATATGTCTCCTCAAGTATGTCTCCTCAAGTATGTCTCTCCAAGTATGTCTCCTCAAGTATGTCTCCTCAAGTATGTCTCCTCAAATATGTCTCCTCAAGTATGTCTCCTCAAGTATGTCTCCTCAAGTATGTCTCCTCAAGTATGTCTCCTCAAGTATGTCTCCTCAAGTATGTCTCCTCAAATATGTCTCCTCAAGTATGTCTCCTCAAGTACCCATTTTTTTTTACTAAAGGAAGATACAAGAAGATTGTTATTCTTCTTCTTCTTGCATTCGTCCGCTATGGATTCAGGCGTAGTATTCTTGCATTCGTCCGCTATGGATTCAGGCGTAGTATTCTTGCATTCGTACGCTATGGATTCAGGCGTAGTATTCTTGCATTCGTCCGCTATGGATTCAGGCGTAGTATTCTTGCATTCGTCCGCTATGGATTCAGGCGTAGTATTCTTGCATTCGTACGCTATGGATTCAGGCGTAGTATTCTTGCATTCGTACGCTATGGATTCAGGCGTAGTATTCTTGCATTCGTCCGCTATGGATTCAGGCGTAGTATATCTCTGAAGACGGCGAAGTATCGCCTATATGATGAGGATACCAGTCAAAGGTAAGCAGGCCTAACGCAAAAATCAGTCAGAAGCGCAATTACGCATGAATTCACAGCGGGCGATCGCAGAAGAAAAAGATGAAATTCAGGCTTAGTCAAGGCGCCTGGTATTGCGCTTTTGACTGATTTTTGCCCGAAGGCCTAGTTTGTTATAAAACTTAACAGTGGGCACGAGTGATGGTTATCCTGCACGAGCGACAATTACCGAATATTTTCTTGTTGACTGAACTCCCCTTAACTAAACTATCTGCTCTCACAGTATCTGGGACGTCTCCAGAGATAGCAGTTTATACCCAGCCCACAATCGCCCACTAAATCTTCAGAAAATTGCATTTTACTGACATTGTGGCAACATATAATCAGCGATGGAGATAACTTCATATCGCAAATACCGATAAATCTAGAATTAATACACATGACGCTAAGGGCTCCCATACTTTTCTCCTGTTCCTAAAATATAGTTTCGTATAAATCATATTTTACTAATACAATTCCAATGCATGGAGCTTTTCTGAAACAATTTAGAAAGTTACAATATAATCAAATCAGACTGTAGTGTTTGGTTTAAACTTCTTTTTTCTTCTTCTTCTTCTTCTTCTTCTTCTGCGATCATTATTTATTTCAGATTGGAACTTCCGATTCTCTGATAAGGTCTTCTGGAGAATTTAAGTTCGACTATTATGCTATACAGTTTTTTTGAAGGTCTCTTATGGCGAATTGTTGTGTTTTTCTCCTCATGATCCAGAACCACTTGAGCTTTCAGCTCTTCGGTTCGGTGCTATGGACATCGTAACCATTCGGTTCGGTGCAATGAACACCGTAAATCTGGAGAACCTGTGGCTTTTCTGCCAGCCCGCGGAATAACCCTGCACTCACAGGGAACTTGTCACCCGTCGTCCAACGCGCTACGAACACGCTGGGCAGGCGGGCGAATTGGTTAAATCGTTTGCTTGTCGTTCTGAAGGTTGTAGTTCGAATCCAGACCGAGTCCCATGTTCAATTTTTCCATGAGATTTCTAGGATTGTTTCTGGAGCTACGGAGTTGAACTTTGTGCAACATTCTCGACAATTGTCAGCTGACAGGGACGGAGCTATATGGGGAAATCTGGTGCAGTGAAGTCAATACTTGCATTTAGTTCCATTAGATCATAGCAACCTCACAGGTAAATATAACAGCATCACAGGAAGATATATCAACATCACAGAATGATATAGCAACATCACAGGTAGATATCATAGCACCATCACAGGTAGATATCATAGCACCATCACAGGTAGATATAGCAACATCACAGGTAGATATCATAGCACCATCACAGGTAGATATAGCAGGAACATCACAGGTAGATATAGCAGGAGCATCACAGGTCGATATAGCAGCATCACAGGTAGATATAGCAGGAACATCACAGTACACAGCGTCACAGGTTGATATCATAGCAACATCACAGGTATATATAGCAACATCACAGGTAGATATCGCCCGAGTGGTTACCGGGCCCAAATTTGGGAGTGTAAAGAATAGAACCACTGTTACCTGCCATGCATGTTGTAAGAGGCGACTAAGGAGGTTTGGCTGAAATCGGATGCACATGTCCTAAACGTGTAGAAGTCTATGTTTTTAGGGACCTACCAAACCAATGTGCAACGTATACACGTTCTTGACAAAGATCAAACATGTTATAGAGAGTGATTAAAATTGGTCGTAAAGAACGAACGCAAAGAAGAAGAAGAAGAGACAGGTAGATATAGCAACATCACATGTAGATATAGCAGGAACATCACAGGTAGCTATAGCAACATCACAGGTAGCTAAAGAAACATTGCAGACTTACTGATGCGGTGTCTCTGTCGAAACTCATCACATTTAGGAATCTCACACAGTTCTTTGGAAAACAGACGACCCTCAGTATAACACCAAGGACTCTTCTCAACGCCTCCTGGGTTGCGGCAGTAGTTTTGATCAGCTGAATGATATTAACAAGAAAACTTTATTAAAGTTTTGTCAAGTCAAGCTGCTGGAGGAAGCGAGGTTATAGCCATGAAGAGTTAGCTTTTGGGAGTTTGTAATCAAGTCATTGCTTTCTGAACGGTGACAGGAAATTATTTACTTTTAATTTTTATGAACTGTAAAAACAGACCTCACCGTTCAGAAAGCAATGTCAAACTGTAGAAAGGTGTTGATATTCGTACATCGCATACAGATCTAAGGGAATTAACTTGCTTCCAAACTTGCCCATCACGTGGTTCGAACCAGATACGCTTGGGTTGTGATCGAGCTCACTACAGCTTAAGCTACAGACGCCCACGGCGATAGATTAGGGCGTAACAATTCGCTAGTGTCTAAACAATTTTAAGAATTTGTTATGGAGACTAAACTTTTTTCCCATCAGTGTTTATCATTCACGTTTCAAATTCCTGGTCATTGATTTACCTGGAAACCTCAGCCAGTGGGAATAACAGTGGGCTCTACCTGAGTCCCAACAAACAAACAACTTCATTATTTGCAAGATAGGGTTCATTTAGTTGATCTTGAAGTGAAGGAAGAATGAGAGGAAGACATAGAAGACGATGGATGCAGTATGTTATTAACGATCTGAAAATGACTGCTGCTGACTCCGGTCAACTTGCACAGAACAGTGAGTTTTTCAGTACTGATGTCATGGGAGCCAGGTTCCAGAAGGGACACGCTACATGATGATGATGATGGACGTAATATTACGATTATTCTTATGACTGATGTTATAACATGGTATCGTCTAGAGAATCATCATCAAGTAGCGGGTGCCGTCGCTCCATCTTTTGCGTGGTATTTCTCTTGCTCTGTAATCGTTATACTTTTCCAGTGTGAATCTCTGTGGTAATCGATACCAGGGCATTGTTGTCAGAAGCCAAACCATTCTATTATTCTTTTATGAATTGCATGACTGGTTTCACATTCAGTCTTTTTCTGATTTCTACATTTCTAATTTTGTCTCTTATTGTCACACCTGCAGCTCTTCTAAGACACCTCATCTCCGTCGTTCTGATTTTCCTCTCATTAGCTGCTGTTATTGGCCACGTTAAAAAGACATCAACAATGTAAATACTATAACTATTCGTGATATGAAGAACAAGATATGAATATCCACGCCAGTGACAACTAAATTTGATGATACTGTAATGTGGACATATTCAATACTGATTGCAGATGAAAGAACCAAAGAAACAATATGGATGATAATTATATGTAATAAAATAATATCATCCAAGGCGAGATATGTCAACTTTATAATAATAAATAGAAGGATGATATTAGGGATGATATTAGTAATGATATTATTGACGATATTAGTGATGATATTAGTGATCATATTAGTGATGATATTAGTAATGATATTAGTGACGATATTAGTGATGATATTAGTGATGATATTAGTGACGATATTAGTGATGATATTAGTGATGATATTAGTGATGATATTAGTGACGATATTAGTGATGATATTATCAATAATATCTGAGGAGATTGTATGCAGAGATTGTATGCAGAGATTGTATGCAGAGATTGTATGTGGAGATTGTAAAAAAAGTATCATGTTTATAGAACAAGTTTATGGAAGGAAGTTTGATTCAACAACTGACCTAGTTCAGGAAATGCTGTAGTCACGTCTGACCATTTTAAGCATTCTAACCCTGACCTCGCCTTGTTGACCTCGCCCACATATCTGGAACCAGATCCAGTATAACAGGAAGTCTCTGAGGAAACAGTAAGCCTGGCTCTACATGATGATACATTTTTATTTGAAGTAAAACATTACAATTATCTTAATTTGAAGTAAAACATTACAATTATCTTAATTTGAAGTAAAACATTATAATTATCTTAATTTGAAGTAAAACATTACAATTATCTTAATTTGAAGTAAAACATTACAATTATCTTAATTTGAAGTAAAACATTACAATTATCTTAATTTGAAGTAAAACATTACAATTATCTTAATTTGAAGTAAAACATTACAATTATCTTAATTTGAAGTAAAACATTACAATTATCTTAATTTGAAGTAAAACATTACAATTATCTTAATTTGAAGTAAAACATTACAATTATCTTAATTTGAAGAACAATATTACAATTATTTTAATTTGAAGTAAAATTAAGTAAAATTACTTTACCAGATATGCTCTGGGAAAGTAAAGGCGCCGGCGTGATGCTGACCACATCACCCATCGTGTGACGACGGTCAATGAAAAATACAGACCTAACACTGTATTGACCCATATACCACGAGGTATGAAAGGGTTCCTTTACTTTACGTTTTACTTACTTATTACAATTATATTGATTTGAAGAACAACATTACAATTATATTGATTTGAAAAGATTAACAATTAATTGAATGATATCTTATTCTTCTTCTTCGTACGCTTCATATCGACCACTTGTTAAACCACTCTGTGTGATTTATATACAATCTGAGCATAAGAACGATTGTACGTTGTACCAATTATGCGCCTACAAGTAGGTCTGCACATCAGATTTCTCCGAAGCTTTTTATTTACTAGAGTAGCTACCCTAGGCCACTACCTCAGTCGCCTCTTACAACATGCGTTGTAAGTCACAGTGTTACTACTCTTTGCTCCCCTTGCGAGCCCTGGCAACATACGGGTGCTTTCACCCTTCGAGTTACAATGGACACACTACAGCATATTTCTTTCACTTAAATCTACAAAGGGTGGAGACTGCAGTAAAACTTGGAAAATAGGTAAACACGTAAAAACAAAGTACTACAGTTTTACAAAATACATAAACAGTGACGATAAACAGCAACGTTTCGACCAAAAGGCCTTTATCAAGCAAACAATACAACAAGAATGACGAATTTCGAGGAACACTACAAATGGACGATTACATGTGGAAACATAAACCTATCTGATGAAAATCTGGGAATAAAAACGAACAACGAAATGAGTGCAACACAAAAACCGAAAGTGGAAAAGAAGAGAAACAATAAACAATATAGTGGATAAATGACACATATATGGAGCAAACACACATATAGATAACAAGGCACGAGATAAGACAGTACTAAGAAGCATAGGAATGTAATGCGTTGAGTCCAAGAGGTCGCAAAGTGCCATAGAATGAAATAAAACGGTTCTCCAGGGCGAATCGACTGCGATCATCGGAGGAACATGATCGGATGGCTGTGACCTGGACATCGTCAACTCCTGAATGGCCAGTATCATTGAAATGAGTGGCCACAGGAGTCCCAGAGCATTGGCGAATATCGCGTAAGTGTTGGGCGAATCGGTCACTGAGCCTCTTACCGGTTTCACCAATATAGGCCTTATGGCATCGTTTGCAGGTGATAGCATAGATGATATTGCGGGACTCACACGTGAAACTGTCTTGAATGGTATAGGTAGCTTTTGGAAAAGAGACAGTACGGGTCTGTATTACATATGCACATGTATTACAGCGCCGACGGCCACATTGGATGGTGCCATTTCGTTGTTCGTTTTTATTCCCAGATTTTCATCAGATAGGTTTATGTTTCCACATGTAATCGTCCATTTGTAGTGTTCCTCGAAATTCGTCATTCTTGTTGTATTGTTTGCTTGATAAAGGCCTTTTGGTCGAAACGTTGCTGTTTATCGTCACTGTTTATGTATTTTGTAAAACTGTAGTACTTTGTTTTTACGTGTTTACTTAAATCTACATCACGATTTTATCCTTTGTCCAGACAAATACTCATTAATATTTTCTTCTTGTTTTTCTACCATTCCCTAACGATAAATCAACTATTACTTATTATTCTTCTCTGTCGTCGCCTAATGAAGGCTTTATTGTCGATATGTTGGTTCTGTTTATATTTACTGTGTCATTGCGTTAGTAAATTAGTCTACTGAACCTAATTCGATGTTTATCATTCCCGTCCTGTCCTGGACATTTCCAAATCAACTTTGTAGAGTATACGGTTACTGTCCACATACTTAACAATTTGAATTAGATTTCCAGACTTCATTGCTAGGAAACGGTCAACATAACCTTTGATTCTGTATGTCCAGTCACGATGTATTTGTTCTAATAATCAAGTCTAATGTTGTCCCGTCCGTTCGCAAACCTTAATGACTTCTACACTTTTCTTCAAAACATCTTTTAAAAGTCGCACCCAATGCACTTTGAGAATGACACTCAATACTCTTTGAAAGTCGCACCTAATGCACTTTGAAAATGACACCCAATGCTCTTTGAAAGTCGCACCTAATGCACTTTGAAAATGACACCCAATGCTCTTTGAAAGTCGCACCTAATGCACTTTGAAAATGACACCAAATGCTCTTTGAAAGTCGCACCTAATGCACTTTGAAAATGACACCCAATGCTCTTTGAAAGTCGCACCTAATGCACTTTGAAAATGACACCAAATGCTCTTTGAAAGTCGCACCCAATGCTCTTTAGAAGTCGCAAACAATACTATTTGATTTGGAAGTTACAAATAATAATCCAAGACAGTTGCAACTGCAACTCCGGATACACGTATATTTGTGTTCGACTTACCTGCATCGTCTCCACCCCCAGCATGATCTTCTTCACTTTTTCCATGCTCTCTGCTAGGTACAGTGTTTCTGCCACCGACTGTCCCACGACCTTGACCAAAAGGTGAGTTGATGAGGCCTAGTCTGATACAATTGTCACCCTCTGGTGTCCCAGACCCTTTTAATTCCTTACACCTGGGCAACAAGGTGTCCCTGAAACAGAAAGAAGACATATGTGAGTGTTGTATACAGAGTATAAACAGAGATAAGACTACAGAGAACATGCACTAGAACGAAATTATTGTACTCAATGTAGATGAGATCATGCGACGGACGATAAAACGTAGGTGCAGTATTCAAGTGGAATACCCAAAAGAACCCATGTTAGTTTAAAAAAATCAATAAGAATAAGCTGCAAATCTGCTGCCCGGGAAAAATTCATTAGAAAAATAAATATAAAATTCCTACATTTTTATCATCTTCATAATTATATCAGGGACCATTGCCCGTGCTACGGAGTTCGTGCACTACCGTTAAGATATTCATGTGTAAGAAAGAAATCGGAGCATATATCGTTATTCACCGAAGTGCAATGACAATGGTCATATCAATCATCCAATCAATCACGATCGAAGAAATAATACAGGTTTAGCGTCGTGCATTTGCTCGCCTGTCCAGCGTGTACGTAGCGCGTTAGACGACGGGTGACAAGCTCCATGTGAGTGCGGGTTCAATTCCGTGGGCTGGTAGAAAAATCACAGGTTCTCCAGATTTACGGTGGCACCGAACCGAAGGGTTACAATGTCCATGGCACCGAGCCGAAGAGCTGAAAGCTCAAGAAAAAAAAGCGTCGTGCATTCTCCAATACTGTTCATGGTACGAACCTGGGCTTTGTCCTCTTCTTCTCTGAGTTCCTCTTGAAGGATAAGTCAACACATTTACAGCAACAAATTCTGTCTTGAGCAAACCTGCTTATCTCATTCCAGGTCTTCCCCGCCTATTTCTATATCCACATTTCGTCTCCATGTCTCTCTAGGTCTTCCCTTCCTTCTTTCCTCCCTGGTTCCATTACAAATCCAAAACAAGCTATTTTCTTGACTTAAGTTATCATTAAAATTTAAGCTACAAAAACAAACTTCGTGATTATCTTAAAACAAAAATTATGTAAAATCAAGATATTGTTACAAGGGAAGACTGCAGTAAAACTATGTCAAGTAGTAGTATGTCCCTTGCGGAACGTCGCATTCATCACATCCCTCCTGAAAAACTCTCTGTCTCTTGCAAGTTCTCCTGCCTCTTCCAGCGTCATGATAAAACTACGTAGCAATGGCGAATCTCTTATAATAAACAAAGTAGTGTATTTTACAAAGTACAAAAACAACATACATTGACGTGACGTGTCAACCAACAGGTCTTTATCAAGCAAAGGATACAATAGAAGCTAAGAAATTCAGATACCCAATACGGCAGACTGTTTAAGTAGAATAGAGGGACTGAGATAGTATGATAAGATTACGAACAAGGAACTCAGAGAAAGAACTAAACAGATACCAGTGGGGAAAGAGCTCAGGAAGAGAAGCTGGCAATGGATGCACATTGTGAAGGTCGAACGGAGGCATTGTAAGACAGGCACTGTTTTGGAACCCTCAGAGAAAGAGGAGTAGGGGAAGGCCTAGGCATACCTGAAGAAAGGAACTGGAGGCTGATATTGAAAGGTTAGGTAAAACATGGAAAGAATTGGAAGGGATGGCAAGAGAGAGGAAGAGCTGGAAGAAATTTGTTGAAGACCTGTGCTCTGTTGGGAGTTGAAATGTGAAGAAGAAGAATACAGCAGACATAACATATAAGATCAGACAATAATTTCCTAAAGAAGAATACGACAGACATAACATATAAGATCAGACAATAATTTCCTAAAGAAGAATACAGCAGACATAACATATAAGATCAGACAATAATTTCCTAAAGAAGAATACGACAGACATAACATATAAGATCAGACAATAATTTCCTAAAGAAGAATACGACAGACATAACATATAAGATCAGACAATAATTTCCTAAAGGTCCTAAAATGAAAATATGTAACTACAAAAGATATACATATATTTAAAATAAATATAAACATATATATTTTTGTTTGTTTGTTTAAATACAATGACAACATACAGCAACATTTCGACCAAAAAGGCTTTTATCAAACAAACGATACAACAAAAGTAACGAATGTCACATAATACAACATATAGACTTTGACAAAGATATTACAACGGAAAAAAATGAATGAGAGTATGTGACTAAAAACGAATAACGAAATAATGACAGAAAAACTAGAAGTGGAAAAATAAGAGAAACAATAAAACATCAAGTAAATATATGACTCATATACATTTAACATCCACACATATAAAATATAGAGTCTATATGTTGTGTTCTGTGACATTCGTTACTTTTGTTGTATTGTTTGCTTGACAATGGCCTATTTGGTTGAAACGTTGCTGTATATTGTCATTGTTTTTGTATTTTGTAAAACTACAGTACTTTTGTTATTACCTGTTTCGCCATTCTACTTAATTTGACTACAGTCTCCATCTATGTTGTGTCTGTTTGTTTATTACCGTAGTTCTTTACGACCAGTTTAATCACTCTTTGTGATAGGTTTGGTCTTAGTCAAGAACGACTATACGATGCGCTTCCTTTCGTAGACCCTACACGAGTAGGGCAGGCGCATCCGAAAATGTCGGCCAAAAAAAAAGATATAAAATGAGGATACATAACTTACCAATCAGTTCATGTCGTTTGGCCATTAGATATTCCGTACGACATATGTCGTTCTCCAAGCGTTCACATTCATCCTTGCAAATCTGTCTGGGTTTTGGTCGATCTGACTTTAAGTCACACAGCGGCAAAGCGTGGTAACATAAGGATTGAATACCATACTGCTGACATTTCTTAGACAGATGGCTTGACGCTCCAATCACAGCAAACGCGGCTGACAGAAGGATAACATGTTACATTACCAGATGTTTGCTAAAACAGACAAGAAGACTATCAGTACTGTTTCAAACAAAGTCAAATAAATAATGAAGTAAAATATGGGTGGTGATAGTGTAGTCGATAACGTGCGTCGCTAGTAAGCATCATCATCATCAAGGTGCGTATACTTTATAGGACGTTGCTCTCTTTGCAGCACATCTGAAATTCACTCTGTCTCTTGCCAGTTCACCCACTTCGTCGATGGTCATATTCATGGTTTCTTTAATATCTTGTAGCCATCTTCTTCTTGGTCTGCCTCTGCGTCCTGGGAAGGCCTAGCAGTGCTATTGTCGGGGTTCGAGTCTAACTTAGACGAAATAGATTGTTGGTGTGCACTGTACGGGGTTTGACTACAGGTTTCCTGATCCTTTACTTCGGGATCTAAATTACAAATACCTCAGAATCGATGTAAGGCTCGCCTGAATGGCGAGTGACACTGGTTATAAGGATAGCTAGCCTTGACGCAAAAATCAATCAGAGATGTCATATTAGGTGACATGACTACGCATGAATCCATAGCGAGCGAACAAAGAGAGAGACAGAGAGAGAGAGGGAGGGAGGGAGAGAGAGAGAGTTAAAGCAAAAGTAAAATAACAAGCAAAATAGAGGTAGGTAAAATATAATCGTAAATAGTTTGACAATGGAGGTGTGGGTGGTTGCAAAGACAGTGACATGGTTGGCAACTCAGGACTACTCTCATGTTTTCGTACTCAGTGACTCCATGAGTATGTTTCCTAAAGTCGAAACAGGAGTGGGGAGAAGCAACTAGGAACAGGAGTGGGGAGAAGCAACTAGGAACAGGAGTGGGGAGAAGCAACTAGGAACAGGAGTGGGGAGAAGCAACTAGGAACAGGAGTGGGGAGAAGCAACTAGGAACAGGAGTGGGGAGAAGCAACTAGGAACAGGAGTGGGGAGAAGCAACTAGGAACAGGAGTGGGGAGAAGCAACTAGGAACAGAGGGGGAGAAGCAACTAGAAACAGGAGTGGGGAGAAGCAACTAGGAACATGAGTGGGGAGAAGCAACTAGGAACATGAGTGGGGAGAAGCAACTAGGAACAGGAGTGAGGAGAAGCAACTAGGAACAGGAGTGGGGAGTAGCAACTAGAAACAGGAGTCGGGAGAAGCAACTAGAAACAGGAGTGGGGAGAAGCAACTGGAAACAGGAGTGGGGAGAAGCAACTAGGAACAGGAATGGGGAGAAGCAACTAGGAACAGGAGTGGGGAGAAGCAACTAGGAAGAGGAGTGGGGAGAAGCAACTAGAAACAGGAGTGAGGAGAAGCAACTAGGAACAGGAGTGGGGAGAAGCAACTAGGAAGAGGAGTGGGGAGAAGCAACTATAAACAGGAGTGAGGAGAAGCAACTAGGTGGAGATATTGGTACATACAGGTATAAGAGAAATCACTTTCAATTTCGTCCTTGGGTACGCTGGAGTCAGGAGTAATGAACGAGCTGAACAAATAGCAGACATGTCTCTTATATCAGAGAGAACTGACATTCTTAACGCATTTAGAGAGTATTTCCGAACAGAGGAGTTTCTTGGTTGTCAATCCCAGTCGATGACCAAATTCAGAGAGATGGGTGTCGATATTGGCGCAGCCCGAAAAAAAGGACATACCAAGCATGCAAAAAGATTGATTAATCAACAGAAAACTGGCGTCTTGGACCGCTGTGCGCTTCTGCATTTGTTGAGGTGGGAATCCGAAGCACATGTGGACATGCTCGGAGTGCCATGACTATAGTCATCATATAGCTAATAACTCCATTTGAAAAAACTCAAAAAAATTTAAAAATAATTACGTTAAAGTTAGCATGTACAGTCTCGACTTCATCACACATCTTTCAACTCCCAACGGAGCACAGGTCTTCAACAAACTTCTTCCAGTGATTCCTCTCCCCTGCCATCTCATTCAATTCTTTCCATGTTTTACCTATCCTTTTAATATCAACCTCCAGCTCTCTTCTCCAAATCTGTCTAGGCCTTCCCCTACTCCCCTTTCCATGCGGGTCCCAAAACAGTGCCTGTCTTGCAATGCTTCCGGTCAGTCTTCTCAATGTGTGTCCTATCCATCGCCAGCGTGTCTTCCTTAGCTCTTTCTCCACTGATATCGGCTTAGTTCTTTCTCTGAGTTCCTCGTTCGTAATCTTATCATCTCAGTTCCTCTATTCTATGTAAGTCTAGACTTAAATAGTAATAATTATTTCATATGTAAAATGTACATTCTAGACTTAAATGGTAATAATTATTTCATATGTAAAATGTACATTCTAGACTTAAATGGTAATAATTATTTCATATGTAAAATGTACATTCTAGACTTAAATGGTAATAATTATTTCATATGTAAAATGCACATTCTAGACTTAAATGGTAATAATTATTTCATATGTAAAATGTACATTCTAGACTTAAATAATACTGAAACACTCGACAAACTCTGATTTTTTGTGAGGTGAACATAAAGATAAACCCGTCAGAAACATTGTCCGCCTCTTTCTTATCTTCTGATATCTCGTCTTGCTGTATTACCTTCGTTTTCTTTCTTTCTTTCTTTCTTTCAGACGCCCATTTCAGCGATGGTCTCATATTGTTGTATATGTCAGGTTGGTATGTTGTTAATATGTTTGTCTAATGTTGTTATATGTTAGTCATGCAGAAGATGCACAGATGTATAGTTTCTCACATGCAACCAAATATTCTTCCTCTTCTGCGTTCTCACATGCAACCAAATATTCTTCCTCTTCTGCGTTCTCACATGCAACCAAATATTCTTCCTCTTCTGCGTTCTCACATGCAACCAAATATTCTTCCTCTTCTGCGTTCTCACATGCAACCAAATATTCTTCCTCTTCTGCGTTCTCACATGCAACCAAATATTAAAGATATTAACATTCATAATTTCTGTGTCCATGCAATTTTCATTTTGTTGGTTATCAGATAATGACGACATGAAAAATATTGTTTATCAGACTGTTGGACGGAATATTTCCATCATCACTGCATTTCGGTTTTAAAAAGTCGAAGGATTGACTTCATTGCACCGAGTTTTACCCCATATGGCTCGGTCCCTTTCCGGAGAAATGGCACGCCACCTACCGAGAGTATTGCACAAAGCACGAACTCCGTAGCTCCAGCAACAATCCTAGGGGTCTCTGGAAAAACTGCACTCGTGAACAGAAGGCCGGGTCCGGATTCGAACACACGACCTTCGACTCACAAGGCAAAGGGCTTAACCACTCAGCCACAGAGACCCCCTTTCGGTGAATAACCCAAGTGTGCTCCAATCTCTTTCTTACACAGGACGATCTCAGCGGCAGTGCTCGAACTCCGTAGCACCGACGAGAATCCCCGATGTAATTTAGACGATGGTGAAGATTTTTTGTAGGAATTAAAAAAAATCTCTAAAATGAATTTTGTCCGGACAACTGCTTTCTAGAAGGCTATTCTCAGTTTTGTCCGGACATCTGCTTTCTAGCAGCCTATTCTCAGTTTTGAGCTACCAAAGGTTCCTTTACGTGCTCAACATCAACACGGAACGTACGTTTTATTGTCTGTCTCCGATAGGACTAGGAACTCGATCTCACCTACACTGAGATCAAAGATCTCTGGAACAATACCCCGATGGCTGCACGAGGAAGCGAAGCGAGTACCGTTGTAATGAGAGGCGAGTATCGTTGTAATGAGAGACGAGTATCGTTGTAATGAGAGACGAGTATCGTTGTAATGAGAGACGAGTATCGTTGTAATGAGAGACGAGTATCGTTGTAATGAGAGACGAGTATCGTTGTAATGAGAGACGAGTATCGTTGTAATGAGAGACGAGTACCTAACCTTTACATCACTGAGACCCTAAATGCAAACAGAGATCCCGTTATGCCAGCAACATACGATGGATAGATAACATCTAAGAGTCCCTGCGAAGGCATGGACTAACAACGTCAAGCGCAACACACCTGGCACAAGATAGGAAACTAACTCTCCCCACGACGCTTCACGGCAAATGTAGTTAAGATAAGATAAGAAGATAAGATAGATATGTCTGCATCTGTCGCAGATTGTTGTATATACATGAAAGAAAAACCTAAACTAGGCTGTGAGGAAACAGAATAGACTTGTCTGATTTCTTGTAGCGTCCGAGTGGTTACCGGGGCCCAAATTTGGGGTGTAAAGAATAGAACCACTTTTACCTGCCACGTAAGAGGCGACTAAGGAGGTTTGGCTGAAATCGGATGCACGTGCCCGCTAGGGAATGCTAACCCAAAACAAATGCTTGCAGAAAACGGATGCACCAGGCCGTAAGGCGCATAACATGGTGCAGCGACTCCTCACAATGAGGAATGGGATAACGGATTATACGGTTGCCAATCTGTTTTGGAGATTTAGCCACGTAGTAAGAATGTCAGACCCACCATCACGAGGGTGGCCAAAACTTACTGCGGGAAGAGGTCGGCACAAATAGGGAAGCAGAAATCATAGGAATTATATCCTACAGAACTGCCCCTAGTATGCAGACTTGAGAAGAAAGAGGTGGCCCACTTACACTAGCGTCCAAGATAAACTGTAAGGCGTGGCTGATAATCTGAGGCAGACGGCTGCCTTTATGAGAGAATCCGAAATCTCAATCTAGTGAGAACGCAGAAGAAGAAGAAGCTTTCTTGTAGAAATGTTTATCTTGGTGTCAGTTTGTTGTCAGCGAATGTGTAAGTACATGTCATGAGCCGAACGTCCACAAGTATCTTATCTTTGCTGTAAACTAGTTGCACAACATACTGATGCTAGTTTGGCTCAAATCATAAAAAGTGCTTTGTAAGTGGCTGGTTATTCTAGAACGAGTAATTCTCAGGCACAGGCATCAACAATCAGCCAGGCACACACCATCAGTTAGGCATAGAGTACCAGTTAGGCATAGAACATCAGCCAGGCACACACCATCAATTAGGCATAGAACATCAGCCAGGCACACACCATCAGTTAGGCATAGAACATCATTCTTCTTCTTCTTCTTCGAATGCTCCATATCGACCATTTGTTAACCACTCTTTGTGATTTGTATGTGATCTGAGCCTAAGAGCGAGTGTACGTTGTGCCAGTTATGCGCCCACAAGTAGGCCAGCACAGCCGATTTCTGCGAGGCTTTTTATTTACTAAGGTAACTTCCTTAGGTCCTACATCAGTCGCCTCTTACGACATGCCTTGTAGGTTGCAGTAGTACTGTTCTTTTCTTCACTTGCGGGCCCCGACACAACACGGGCGAGACCATCATTCAGGCATAGAACAACAGTCAAACACAAGTCATCCATTGGTATGCGTCACCGTGGTTGACATTAGTCAATCTTTACAATATACCATCCCCCATGTGATAAAGTAAGGTGTAAACCAGTGTGCCCCCTCTCAGACCCGACCCTGCAGAAATCGTAGCAGTATCCAACGATATACATGACCATTGACATCAATCTTCGCTCCTTGTGGTCTAACGGGAAGCAAAGAATAGTACCACTGCGACCTATAAGACATGTCGTAAGATGCAACTAATGTAGGGACCTAGGGAAGCTACCCTAGTAAATAAATAGCGTTGCAGAAATCGGATATTCTGACCTACTTGTAGGCGCATAACTAGCACAACTTGCAATCGCTCTTCAACTCAGATCACATATAAATCACACAGAGTAGTTAACAAGTGTCGATATGGAACGCTTGAAGAAGAAGAACATTAGTCCTTAAATTCTTCGAATTAATTCCTGATCTTTGATCAGAGAACACAATTAGAGCGCACTTATATTTCTTGCGAAACCTCACTTGAATTATTTAAGACGCACATATTTCTCCCATTTTCACTTCCTTCTCTTACTAACTTCCACAACTTCACTCCAATCCCTCCCGAACTAATAAAACAACATGATTATACATTACCGATAAATTTCTCCTCATTAAGTCCCTGAGTGTATTTTGACTTGACATAAATGCTCATATTGCCCACGAACGTGGAGCAGGTCGACCCTCGGTAGATCTGGCAGAAACCTTCCTTATCTTTGTTGCTGCAGGAGACAAGTGTCAATCAATTAGTATGATATATAATCTGGAAAGTTGGTTACAAAAATATATCTATATTAATTAAACAAAAATATATCTACATTAATTAAGCAAAAATATATCTACATTAATTAAACAAAAATATATCTACATTAATTAAAGAAAAATATATCTACATTAATTAAACAAAAATATATCTACATTAATTAAACAAAAATATATTTATATTAATTAAACAAAAATATATTTACATTAATTAAACAAAAATATATCTACATTAATTAAACAAAAATATATTTACATTAATTAAACAAAAATATATTTACATTAATTAAACAAAAATATATCTACATTAATTAAACAAAAATATATCTATATTAATTAAACAAAAATATATCTACATTAATTAAACAAAAATATATCTACATTAATTAAACAAAAATATATCTACATTAATTAAACAAAAATATATCTACATTAATTAAACAAAAATATATTTACATTAATTAAACAAAAATATATTTACATTAATTAAACAAAAATATATTTACATTAATTAAACAAAAATATATCTACATTAATTAAACAAAAATATATTTACATTAATTAAACAAAAATATATTTACATTAATTAAACAAAAATATATCTACATTAATTTAAAAAAAAATATATCTACATTAATTAAACAAAAATATATCTACATTAATTAAACAAAAATATATCTATATTAATTAAACAAAAATATATCTACATTAATTAAACAAAAATATATCTATATTAATTAAACAAAAATATATCTACATTAATTAAACAAAAATATATTTACATTAATTAAACAAAAATATATCTACATTAATTAAACAAAAATATATCTACATTAATTAAAAAAATTATATCTACATTAATTAAACAAAAATATATCTATATTAATTAAACAAAAATATATCTACATTAATTAAACAAAAATATATCTACATTAATTAAACAAAAATATATCTACATTAATTAAACAAAAAATATATCTACATTAATTAAACAAAAATATATCTATATTAATTAAACAAAAATATATCTACATTAATTAAACAAAAATATATCTACATTAATTAAACAAAAATATATCTATATTAATTAAACAAAAATATATCTACATTAATTAAGCAAAAAATATATCTACATTAATTAAACAAAAATATATCTACATTAATTAAACAAAAATATATCTACATTAATTAAACAAAAATATATCTACATTAATTAAACAAAAATATATCTACATTAATTAAACAAAAATATATCTACATTAATTAAACAAAAATATATCTACATTAATTAAACAAAAATATATCTACATTAATTAAACAAAAAATATATCTATATTAATTAAACAAAAATATATCTACATTAATTAAGCAAAAATATATCTACATTAATTAAACAAAAATATATCTACATTAATTAAACAAAAATATATCTACATTAATTAAACAAAAATATATCTACATTAATTAAACATCTTCTTCTTCTTCTTCGAACGCTCCATATCGATCACTTGTTAAACCACTCATTGTGATTTATATGTGATCTGAGCCTAAGGGCGATTGTACGTTGTGCTAGTAATGCGCCTACAAGTAGGACAGCACATACGATTTCTGCGATGCTTTTTATTTACTAGGGTAGCTTCCTAGACCCTACATAAGTCGACTCTTACGACATGCCTTGTAGGTCGTAGTATTACTATTCTTTGCTCCCCTTGCCAGCCCCCACAGCACACTGGCGCATTAATTAAACGAAAACATGTCTGCAACAATTAAGTAAACCAGACTGGACAGAAGGAAAAAGTTGGACACAATATATACAAAAATAGCATTCGACAGTAAAACAAATGGAAGGGCTTACAGTAAAATGGAATACTAATGATGAATGATAAACATTGGTGAGCTCTGACGTCACAATGCTACAGTATACCCCAGTAAATGTGGTAGTATTAAGTATTTATTCATGAATTATCTTTTCGTTCGCTCACTATTAATTCTGACGTAGTCAAGCTGCCTAATATAACCCATCTGACAGATTTTTGCGTGAAAGCTTGCTTTTCTTATTATAAAAGTCCCTCGCCATTCATAGTACTAGTAATTAGTAAAGGTTTATGGCGATTTATAGAGGTTAATCTCATTATTCAATAGCTTGTCCGGAACAGAACGGTGCCAACTTAACAGTTTTTCGTACATTTTCTTTCTAACAGACCAGATATTTGCCTCTGTCGTCGTCATGTTCTAAAGGAAACCCATTCTGAATCCATATACTCCGTGGTCTTCCTCTTTTTCTCTTTGCCGGTATGCCTCCTTCCATGATGGTCTTCTCCAGACCTTCATGTCTTTTTATATGTCCAAAATATCTCAATTTTCTCTTTCTTATTTGTAGCATCAGCCAGTTTTCTTTGATTTTGAGTTCTTTCTGGATAGATCTATTTGTTCTCTTCTCTGTCCAAGATATACGAAGGACTCTTCTATAACACTTATATTCAAAAGCACATATGTTTTCCACTGCTTTATTAAATGTCCATGCTTCACACCCATACTTTTTATATATCTAAGACATATCTACAACTATTACATACTTCTCCTCAACATCCTCTTTGTCTGGCCAGACACTGGTGTCATACCTCCCATTGAAGCTGAGGAGAAAGAATAAGATGGAAGAAGTTTAACACAATAACGCATTTCTAATGTTGGAAACAAAAACAACATGAGCGTCCTGAGCATAAGCAACATGAACACCACAAGAACTATCATGAAGTTTTACTAAAGCTGCCATGAAATGTCATGAATGAGTATCGAGGGGACGGTAAATCCGGTACTAAAACTTCCTAAAAAAACGGATGTGTTGGACCGAAAGATGAATTATCACGGAGCATGTCCTTTGTTGAACGTCACTCTCATCACAGCCAACCTGAAGATATCTCAATTTATATCTACTTCTCGCATCTCATTAAAACTGTTTCAATAGTTATTGGTTATTGGTTACTGAGCTGGCGTTACAGCACTCCGGACAGACCCATAGGTGTTCAATCTTCCTCAACAGATTTCGAAGGGTATGAATACTGATCCTCCAACTTCAGAAGTTGTATCATCACCATGATAATTATCATCATCATGTAGCCTGCCCCTTTCTGAACTTGGCTTTCATTACAGCAGCTGTAAATGTCTCACTGTTTGTGTAAGCAGGTGTCCAGCGTATGCCGCAGTTATACTCAACTCTTCCATGATATCTTGCACCCATCTTCTTCTTGTTCGTCCTTGCACTTGTCTGCCCGGAATAACGCCCTCCAGACTGAGCTTCTCCAGAGCTACATCTGAAGTAGGAGAAGGCACGCCTGTGAGGCACTGGGGGACACTGATAATAAGAAAAGCAGGCCTTCATGCAAAAATCAGTCAGAAGAGCCAGTACCAGGTGCCTTGACCACGCCTGAATTCATAACGGACGAACGCATGAAGAAGAAGCTTCTCCAGAGAATTATTTCGCTGTATACATCCAAAATATTTCATTGTTATCCCTTTATCAATCCTTTCTCCTTTTTTCCCAATCCAGAAGCACTTGAACATTCAGCTCTTCGGCTCGGTGCCATGGACATTGTAACCCTTCGGCTCGGTGCCATGGACATTGTAACCCTTCGGCTCGGTGCCATTCAGTATATATATATGGAACTGCAGTAAAACTATTTGATTGGCAAAACACGTAATTACAAAGTACTGTAGTTTTACAAATTACAAAAACAATGACAAAATACAGCAACGTTTCGACCAACAAGGCCTTTATCAAGCAAACGAACAAACAGGAGTGACAAATTAAAATGAAACACAAATGGACGACCAAATACAAACGTATCTAAGGAAAATCTGGAATAAAAACGAATAACGAAATAAATGTAACACAAAAACACACATAAAAACTAGAAATAGAAAGGAAAAGAAACAATGAAACATCTAGTAAATATATAACTTGAATACATGCAACATATACCCATATAGATTACAAAGCAGGGAAGAGAAAGTACTAAGAAGCATAAGAATGGAATATAACATGAATACATGCAACATATACCCATATAGATTACAAAGCATGGGAAGAGAAAGTACTAAGAAGCATAAGAATGTAATACGTTGAGCCCGCGTGGTCGCAAGGTACCATACAAAGAAATCAACCGATTCTCCAGAGCAAATCGACTGCGATCATCCGAGGAACATGATCGGATGGCTGTGACCTGGACATCGTGAGCACCTAAATGGCCAGTATCATTGAAATGGGTGGCTACAGGGTCACAGAGCATTGGCGTATGTCGCGTAAGTGTTGGGCGAATCGGTCACTGAGCTTCTTGCCTGTCTCGCCGATATAAGCCTTGTTACACCGCTTACAGAGAATGGCATAGATAAGATTACGGGACTCGCATGTGAACCCATCGTCAATAAGAAACGTCCCTAAAGGAAAAGATACAGTACGCGTCTGTATCACATAAGCACACGTGTTGCAACGCCGACGACCACACAGGACAGTGCCAAAATGAGTCTGGATATTGGACTTAAGGCGACTGTGTACCAACATATCCTTAAGACTTCTGTCCCGTCTGTAAGACACCAAAGGATAGTTGGGAAGACAGAACGGGTCTCAGGATCTGATCTAAGGAGAGACAGATGACGGAATAAAACATTTTTCACCAGGGAACTATGGGGGTGGTAAGTTAAGATAAGTTTTACTCTGTCAGAGTTAGTAGTCCTATGCTGACTGGTAAGGGCCTGCTGGCGAGTGATTTTCTGAACTCGATGCATAGCCGAGACAAGCACCCTCTCCGGGTATAGGCGCCTACGAAAGAAATCAAGCATCTCGCGAGCTCTCTCAAGAAAATCATCGTCCTCACTACAAAGGCGACGAAGGCGTAAGAGCTGCGAGAATGGCAAAGAGTCACGACAAGCCCGGGGATGGGAAGAAGTATAGAGGGGAAAACTATGTGCATCAGCAGGCTTGTAATATACTGATGTAGTGATAGCGGATAGGCGTAAGGTGATAGTAATGTCAAGAAAGTTGACACAAGTAGTGGAGATGTGAGAAGTAAAACGAATAGAAGGGTTGAAAACATTAATGAAATTAATGAAGCGTGACAAATCGGCTTCAGGCATATCAGTGATGCCAATACAGTCATCAATGTATCTGTGATAGACAGACGGAAGGGGCCATCATATGTAGTCCATACTAGGTGTTCAAGATAACCCATGAAAAGACAAGCATAACTAGGTCCCATTTTAGTACCCATGGCAACCCCACTGATCTGCTCAAAGAATTGGTCATTAAACTGAAAGGAGTTAAGAGTGAGAACTAGTTCCGCAAGACGAAGGAGAGCAGAAGTTGACACAAGTGGATTAGTTCTCCTATTGAGAAAGAACTGAAGAGCTATAAGGCCGTCAGGATGAGGTATATAACTATTGAATAATCTATATGGGTATATGTTGCATGTATTCAAGTTATATATTTACTAGATGTTTCATTGTTTCTTTTCCTTTCTATTTCTAGTTTTTATGTGTGTTTTTGTGTTACATTTATTTCGTTATTCGTTTTTATTCCAGATTTTGCTTAGATACGTTTGTATTTGGTCGTCCATTTGTGTTTCATTTTAATTTGTCACTCCTGTTTGTTCGTTTGCTTGATAAAGGCCTTGTTGGTCGAAACGTTGCTGTATTTTGTCATTGTTTTTGTAATTTGTAAAACTACAGTACTTTGTAATTACGTGTTTTGGCTCGGTGCCATGGACATCGTAACTCTTCGGTTCGGTGCCATAGATATCGTAACCCTTCGGTTCGGTGCCACGAACACCATAAATCTGGAGAATTTGTGGCTTTTTCTGCCAGCCCGCGGAATTGAACCCGCGCTAACACAGGGCTTGTCACAACGCCGTCCAACGCGCTACGAACACGCTGTGCAGGCGGGCATCCCTTCTCCTTTAAGCTATTGCAGACTAGACATATTTGTTATTTCTGTCTATCCATCGATTTCTTAATATTTTTATGTAGCATTTTCATTCCAAAAACATTCATCAATTTTTCATGTTATTTTATTGCTTGAAAATATTCTTGATGGTCCAATATTTCAGGAGAGAAATGAGATAATGGGTTATTATAACAACTCAGTCACATATTGAATCTCAACCGGTGCATCGACTCTAAATACTCCCAAGATAAAATTACACAAAACGTTATTTTGTTATCATATTGATACGAAAATTAATCATATTAATCGTGACATTAAATGATTTCCGGCACAGCATTAAACATTTTAATAAAAATCTGACAGGCCCCGAAGGCATTAAAATGCCTACCTAACTTCAAACCAGGTGGTACGCATGACGGGAAGACGTGGGTCTGTCTTTGTTTAAGCCGAAGAGAAAAGGGAGGGTATAGATAGAACCATTAAACCCGCATCCCAAATAGCTCTTAACATTATTTAAATGAATTATATACAAATGTCTACTTTTTGATTTTATTTAGCAAAATCGTTTACACTTTGGAATCGTGTGAGTAACTTTGTCAAACCCATTATATCCAACTGCGTTGAGTAGCAAACTCGCCCTGTTTACTTCCTGTCAGATGTCAGATTTCGGTTTAACTTTTGCTAAACCCCCGGCACAAGTAATGTCAGACCAATAATGGGTGTATATTCTTATATGATCGCCTGCCATCTTGATCGTTTGTATAATTATACATGTTTTTCCATGATTTTCCTTTTTTAGTTTGAAATGCAAGTTTTCCGAACGAAATTCATTTGTTTAGTGTAATGGGCGCGTGGCCCTGCTTCGAGCTATGCTTCTGCCACAAACGAAAGCACAGAGGCGCTTCATAGAAGTCATTATTCTTTTTCAATGAGATGATTCCGGAAAAAACGACGGTGTTTGTATAAGCGCTGATGGAGAAAAGACAGAGGAGTAGAATACATTTTCTAGGGATGTCTTTCTGATGTTGGTAACAAGCTCTGCGTAGTGACTTCTTTCAGCTCATCAGTAGTATTTGTCTTTTAGCTTATAAGTAGTATTTTTCTTTCAGCTCATCAGTAGTACTTTTCTTTTAGCAGCTCATGAAAGTGTCAGCATTTTTCTGTAAAACCTCATCTCTGATACATTATATATATATATATATATATATATATATATATATATATATATATATATATCAAGAGCTGGTCAGGACAGAGTTTGTCCACACTCGCTCGAAGAGTTGAAGACAGAGACTCGTGGTATGTTTTTTTGTGCTGATGTCTCCACAGTGACACACATACGACCCTAGCGGGTTATGAGCTTTTTTATTATTATTGTATATATATACCCTCTTCGTGTTTCATTTGAAACATAACGTTTGCACATAAAATTTCCATTGTTGTTCTGCCGTTTTTCTATTAATTGTTTCTTACGTCAGGCCACAATCTTTCGTTTATATTTTCAGTGTTTCTCCATGTTTTTCTTTGGAGGTTCAGAACTTTTCCCGCCCGAGTCGTTACCGGGGCCCAAATTGGGGTGTAAAGAATAGAACCACTGTTACCTGCCACGCATGTCGTAAAAGGCGACTAAGGAGGTTGAGAGTGGGGCTAGCTACCCTACACTATAAGAAACACTAGATGGCTACAGAGCGGAGAGCGAACTGAGTAAACGCTGGCTGAAACCGGACACATCGCCGAAGGATAAGTATCAGAGCTCCAAATGGTGCTGAAGATGTAACGTAAAATACACCAATGCTAAGGCTACATGAATCAGATTTCCACATGAATAGAATTTATGGGAAGATCTGGTACATCGGTCTGGGCGGTGATCGCGAGAGAGAGACCTTTTCCTATCTGTTGCTGATCGTATAGCTGTCCTAGTCAATGTCACTACTGGCATACGACATGCATGACTAATCCACTTTCCTCTCCGGATTTACTAAAGTAATACAGAACCTACACAGACTAAGACTGGTGACATCACCCACATGTGCATGTGGACAGACAGCCGAACATATCCTGCAAAATTGTCATCTGATGAATCAACTAGGGAAAGAAAACTGGTCAACAGAGACAAACATTCACACAAAGCTGTTCAAAGATACTCACTCTCCGTTCTCTAGTACAGTAGTGTCCGTGTCGTACTCGTCCTCTGTGTTTCTGTTATTGCCCTGGTTGGGTGGCGGGTCACCTGTAAGAACAAACAAAGTGGTGAAAATAAAATAAACCGATGAGTCAAAAATTATCCTCTCCCGTTCCCACAGACAATCAATATCAGAATTTAAAAGTATGAATAAAATATGGAATCCCAAGTTATAAAATTAAAAAACTAAATTTCGAATTTTCAATTCAAATGTTGTATCAATCCTAACATATGCCAGCGAGAGTTGGAAAATGAGTAAAGATATAGAAAGCAAGTTGAATACATTTGAAAATAGATGTCTGCGAAAAATAATGAACATAAAATGGGAACGAATTCAGGAGAAGTGATGAAATCAGAGACATGTCTGGTCAACCACTAGTGACAACTGTTATAAGAAAGAGAAGATGGAGATATGTTGGGCACACCTTGAAAAGAAATGATGAAAGAATACCAAAGCAGGCATTGCAGTTGGATACAGAGCTTTCAAGAAAGTGTGGACGACCTAAGGAGACTCTGAAACGAACTTTGCTGAGAGAGGTAAGAAATATCGGTCTGAGTTCCATGGAAGAGATTGAGCGAGTGCATAGGACAGAGCGGTATGGGCGAAATTACTAGCAGTCCCTATGTAACGTATAACGGTACGAGAGGAATTGTTAATTAACTAGAGTGAGACAAAGAGTGGTTTATAAAGTGGTTATACTAAAGTGAGCAAAGAAGATGAAGAAGAATAAGATGAAGAAGAAGAAGATGAGACACCAGCAACAATTAAGTTTCAGATCTAATTTACTTTTGTTAAGTAAGACAAGGTCTTAGAACATCCTGGACAGAGAAGAGAAAAACAAAGACATCCTACAAGACCTGAATATCAAGAAGCATTGGCTCATAAATAACATCATGTCCCGGAAGATGAAATATTTTGGCCACATTAAACGTCCCAGTGGTCTGGAGAGAAAGGTAATGAAAGGCATGGTTCTTGGAAAACGAAGCAGGGGACGACCAAGACGCAGATGGCAGCTGGACATCAAAGAAACCTTGAACATGACGCTGGAAGAGGCAGGAGAACTTGCAAGAGACAGAGAGTTTTTCAGGAAGGCTGTGATGAATGCGACGTTCCGCAAGGAAGATGCTACTAATTAATCTAAGAATTAAAATGAATTAGAAAAGTAAAAAAAAGGACAGAGAGATAATACCAGCGATAACTGAGTATACATCATGATAGCTTACCATTGACAACTGTTAGCAGACCGGTTGTCTCTTCCTTGCCAAATTGGTTAGAGGCTTTGCAAGTGTAGGAACCACCATCCGTCGTATTCAGCTCAGATATCTTTAGCCTAGCAAGATGGATACGGTTAGAAAACATTGACCAACACAATAGCAACAAATACAACTCTATAAATATATGTCGTTTTTTGGGATATACATCTTCTTTAGGTGGCGTCTGTGGCTTAGGGGATAGTGGCTCGGTCTATTAACCCCGACGTTCTGACTTCGAATCACGCTACGGACAATTTGGTTGCAAATTATTTCGCGTAGATTTTTACAAAAGGACGATGGCACCACCCGTTTAGAAAGCAATGGTAAACTATTGAACGTAATAATGCCTAGAAAAATCACAAACAGCGTTAAAAATCTGGGGTTGAATTGCAAACTCCTGCAAAGGATATGCAATTAACTTTTTTTACATCTTCTTCTACAGAGTATTCTTCTACTTCTTCTTCCTCATATTCTTCTGTGTTCGTTCTGGATTGATTAATTAATTGATTAATTTATTGATTAATTTATTAATTAATTGATTAATTGATTAATTAATTGATTAATTTATTGATTCATTATTGATTAATTGACTGAAAGAACCATCATCATTGTACTTTCGGTTGTACTGTACTTTATACACCAGTTCACTAGTTGTTATATATATGGCCTTTTTGGTCTTTACAGACGGTCAGTTGGCAAGTGTTTTACTGTGATAACCTCTGAGTTTTCGCTTGTCTCTCTTGTCTTTCAGCTCATCCTTAAGTCTCTTTTCAAAAGATTCTGCACCTTTGCGTAAGGTTTTTTTCCACATAACTCTGTCATCAGCTAGTTTTTCCCATTTCTTAGGGCCGATCGAAATGTTCTTTATTGAGGCCTTGCAGATATTCTTGTATCTGAGTAGTGGTCTGCCGTGGTGCCTGTTCCCGTCCCAAATTTCACAGAACAACACGTGTTGTGGTATGTGACTTTTGTCCATTCTTCTCACATACTCTAGCCATCTTAGTCTTCTACTGCTATGATGTAGCCATTAATAATTATTTCTAACTCTAAAACAGAAGCTGATTTTTGACCTAACAAGGGGTCAAACACAGGATGTTTCCGTTACGAAACCTCACAGGTTTAACCACTCGCTCTTATATCTTGACATTGTTGCTATGAATGTTTACGGGGCTCAATGTTCTGTTCATTATCATACTTTACTTCCAAGTAATATAACGTCTTACAAATAGCATACATAATATGGTACATAACAAGACTAAAATAAATCATGAACAAGTCGGTAACAGATATAGGACTTTAACTATACTAAAACAAGAATAAGTATCTCAAATCTCTCACACATTTGAAGAACTTAATCTAGTCTTAAATCAGGGCTTCTCAAATATTTTTCAGCCAGGGTACATCTAGCTCTTTATATTTGTTTAGAATGCGATACATTGTTATCCATTATTTAAAAAAAAAATTTTTTAAATTTAAAAAATACTTTTATAGGGCCAGACCCGAAAGTACCACACCGAGTGGACCCACTACTAGTGAACATGAAGACGTTTAAAACTCAAAGCCTCATCACTCTTTCGAATAAGAGCACTTGGAGTTTATTTAAAGGGTTTTATTTGGCGTTCAATGACAACGCCCACTCTTTGGCCGCGGTCAGGTGGTTACTACACTTTGATCTTAGTCAAAATACCGAGAAGCGATAAGCGAGTAATATTTACAACTTCAGCTAAAGTACATTACAACAAGATGGAGCGACGGCATCAAGAACAGCCTTACGAACATGAATATCAGCTTACAAAGTGCCTTAAAACAAGCACACACAAGATTACTACGTTTCACCCCCAACACTTCTATAAAGAAGTCAATGGTAGAAGAGAACAAGCACACACAAGATCACTACGTTTCACCCCCAACACTTCTATAAAAGAAGTAAATGGTGGAAGAGAAAAAGAAGAAGAACAAGCACACACAAGATCACTACATTTCACCCCAACACTTCTATAAAGAGGTAAATGGTGGAAGAGAAGAACAAGCACACACAAGATCACTACATTTCACCCCGGCAACACTTCTATAAAGAGGTAAATGGTGGAAGAGAAGAAGAAGACATTACAACAATGGTAGACCATGTGTTTTTTTTCCGATCCAGAAACACTTGAGCTTTCAGCTCTTCGGCTCGGTGCCATGGCCATCGTAACCCTTCGGTTCGGTGCCACGAACCCCGATATCTGGAGAACCTGTGTCTTTTCTGCCAGCCCGCGGAATTGAACCCGCAATCACAGAGAGCTTGTCACCCGTAGTCCAACGCGCTACGAACACGCTGGTCAGACGGGCATATGTGATTTAAAGAATATAATTACGCTAACTGAAGTTTATTAATGTATTGCTATAGATGTTTTTCTGTTGTTGATATGATTGCCTGGTTATCAGCAAAACGATATTCTTTTTGTATTCTATTCTCTAATTCTGTTTTGTCTTTCAGAGTCAGGTCGAAAAAGGAGACACATAGAGCGAGCCTCTCTACGCGCCTTGTCTTTCTTTCTCTTCGCCAGTCCTGATTTGTCTCACAGCTTCAGGCTAAGAAGGGATTTCTAGAACGGGATTTTGTGTGTGCTTCATAAATAGTGTCACAGTATTGATAGTTGATAAGAATATAACTAGCTAACGTATATTTATTTATATGTATTTTCAATCAACAGTAATTAATAGTATTGAGTAACCTAGCTACGAAACATTAGAATACTTGTTTACTTTGGGAGATCCAGTCCTCTTTGTCACATGATTATTCGTCACGAGTTGGTTACTGCCCTTGCTCAAGGGGAATTAATAGCTTATCTGTCGTGCTCAAGGGCTTCCCTGCCAGAGAAGATTATCTCCCCTAGCACACAACTCTGCAGCCAGAGTACCCCCAATCACTTGAGACATGTTTATGCAGAATAAATGAAGAACGACCATACGTTTCGCTTCTTTTCTTAAATCTACACTTCAAGATTTTCATAGTTCTAGTGAGCAAGAAGCTATCTCAGTTCTTGAACACACGTTCTACAACAGTATGGCCCTGCTCGTGCCAGATATAAACATTATTAGTAGAATGAAAGTACGCAAGCAATATTTTATTTCACGCTAAAAGGCGATCACGTGTTCTGCAGTTTGATTATTTCAGAGAAATCTGAATGATACTATTGGAGAATGAAGGAGTAATGATAGTACTATGATTACTGCACGAGTGTGTTCTGATATATTCTCCGCACATACCTTTCTCAGAACAGGGCACTGCAGACTCAGCCCTCACATACACATAATACAGCCTGCTTAGACTGCACAGTGTGCATGTCAGACTTCAGAGTATATTCTGTAGACATGCCATCATATCTATGCCAGCGAAACGAAATATGGCCATATGAACAAAGCTATAAAGAACCCACAAGGAAAACTTCAACTAACGTGCAGCGTATATATATATATATCATCATCATTGGCCTCTTTGTCTCAGGAGACAATAGGTGTTGCGTCATGTAGTATGTTCTGTGCTGAATCACAACGTTTCATGTGGCTGTAATGGCCTATTCAGGAGTGGCTAATCTTATATATATATATATATATTATTCCTGACAAACAATGCCTTCAGTTTTGGCTCCAAAAGGTTAAATTCTGGGGGAAAGAAGAGAGCCACTGTTTAAAACCTCGCCATGCATATCCGTAAAGAGGCGACTGAGGAGGTTTGGCTGAAATCGGATGCATGTGTCCGCTAGGAAATGCTAACCCAAAACAAATGCTTGCAGAAAACGGATGCACCAGGCCGTAAGGCGCATAACATGGTGCAACGACCCTCATAATGAGGAATGGGATAACGGATTCTACGGTCACCAATCTGCCTTAGAGATTTAGCCCGCAGTAAGAATGTCAGACCTACCATCACGAGGGTGGCCAAAACTTACTGCGGGAAGAGGTCGACACAAACGGGGAAGCAGAAAACATAGAAATTATATCCTACAGAACTGCCCCCAGTATGCAGACTTGAGAAGAAAGAGGTAGCCCACTTACACTAGTGTCCAAGGCAAACTGTATGGCATGACTGATAATCTGAGGCAGACGGCTGCCTTTATTAGAGAATCCGAAATCACAATCTAGTGAGAACGTAGAAGACAAACTGTATGGCGATAATCTGAGCAGACGCTGCTTTAGAATCAAATTCAATCTAGTGAGAACGCAGAGAAAACGGTCTGCCTTTATTAGAGAAGTCCGTAAAATGAATCCAAATCTAGCTTTAGAAGAACACTTGACCAGAAGAAGAAGTTTTGACAGAAGCGGTAAACAATGAACAAACAGCTTTAAAACAGACCCATTGACACTGAAATGTTGATATTGTGCACCCATGTGTTGCCGAAGCTCGCAAGGGGAGCAACGAATAGTCACATTGCGACCTACAATTCGTGTCGTAGATGGCGACTGAGGTATGGGCTTAGGAAGCTACCTAGTAAATAAAAAGCGTCGAACAAATCAGACGCGCTGGCCTACTTGTAATCGCATAACTGGCACACTGTGCAATCACTTTAGCTCAGATCACATACCAATACAAAGTGTGTTTAACAAATGGTCAATATGGAGCTTTCAAAGAAGAAAAATAAGACATATTTTTATCTGTTGCCCCATTCTTATCTGTTGCCCCATTCTTATCTGTTGCCCCATTCTTATCTGTTGCCCCATTCTTATCTGTTGTCCCATTCTTATCTGTTGCCCCATTCTGATCAGTTGTCCCATTCTTATCTGTTGCCACATTCTTATCTGTTGCCCCATTCTTATCTGTTGACCCATTCTTATCTGTTGCCCCATTCTTATCTGTTGTCCCATTCTTATCTGTTGTCCCATTCTTATCTGTTGCCCCATTCTTATCTGTTGTCCCATTCTTATCTGTTGTCCCATTCTTATCTCTTTCGCTAGTAAGAAACATACACGAATGTACATTATCTAAAACAGATTTAACCTATATAAAATCTCTAGAAACACAATATCAACATTCGAAAAATGACATTTACCAGAAAGAAACCATTTATCGACAAAATAAGCACAATTTAACATTCTCAAACATACGAACAAGGCAGAATTGGTTTAAAAAGCTGACATGATGAATTCATGAGCTTCGTTAATTGTGAAAATTGTTCTAATATTTCGTGACAAACTACAACTGATAAAGAGAGCTACTTTTCACGTCTGTGTTCATCTTTCGTTCAGCCACAGTTTTGCGATGATTAGATGTGATAAGCTTTCGTGGATCATGTACAGATAAGTTATGTGAAAAAATCCTCAGTGTCTATACAGGAAGTGTGATTTTTTAGACGGGAAATGTAAACAGTTTATTCTGAGTCTCTGGATAGTTCCAAAATGGCTACCTGGAACTGTTAGCATGCAACTTTGAACTTACATTTAGTCAGATACCTTTGAAGTCGGAAAAAGGTATGGCGGGGGACACTGAAAATAAAGAAAGCAGGACTTCACGCAAAAATCAGTCAGAAGCGTCATACAAAGCGCCCAGACTATGCCTGAATTCAAATCGGGTGAATTCAAGCAGAAGAAGAAGAGGTTAGTCCGCTTAGTTGAATAATTTATGTTTGGAAGCGTAGTGGGAAGCTTTAATTCTCGTTGTTTGGTCAAGTGTGTTGTATTACTTATAGTGAGTTCCTGCTGTCGTAGCGTTTGTTGGATACGATCTATTCATCTGATACAGTCTATTGTCTATTCGTCTGATACAGTCTACTGTCTATTTGTCTGATACAGTCTATTGTCTATTTATCTGATACAATCTATTGTCTATTCATCTGATACTGTCTATTGTCTATTCTTCTGATACAGTCTATTGTCTATTCCTCTGATACAGTCTATTGTCTATTCATCTGATACTGTCTATTATCTATTCATCTGATACAGTCTGTTGTCTATTCATCTGATACAGTCTATTGTCTATTCATCTGATACAGTCTATTGTCTATTCATCTGATACTGTCTATTGTCTATTCATCTGATACAGTCTATTGTCTATTCATCTGATACTGTCTATTGTCTATTCATCTGATGCTGTCTATTTATATGAAATGTCTGTGATCTTTTGAGAGAAGTCTATGACTCCCGTTCAGAAACACTGTCTTAGACAATGTCTCTATCAGTAAAACACAACTTCTGTTATACCTACTAGAGCAATGTCTCTATCAATAAAACACAACTTTTGTTATACCTACTAGAGCAATGTCTCTATCAGTAAAACACAACTTCTGTTCAGTCTTATGACACGTTCTCAGTAAACTACAAAGGACACTAACATGCCGACAGACACAACCGAAAATTTCGGATTTCTGCCAAGTCCCGGAAGTCGACATTCCCCACAAAGCTTGCCGAAGTCAAAGAATCTGTCAACGTATGTCAGACCAGTCAAGAAGATACAACCTATTGAAAAAAAAACCTGTCTACTATTACGATGTTGAAATCTGTAGAGGTACTTATACAACGGGACTGAAAACATGACTCTTCAGAAGCATCTTAGAAAACATTTCACAAGATTATGACCGGGATAACTGCAGTTTTCAAGAGCAGTAATGTCTCGGGGTTACTTCCCTGAAGATAAAATGGAACAATGAAAGATACGACCTAGACACTAAGTTTAGTGGTAATTAAAAAATTGAGGTGGAAATAATAAAAATGAATGCAGCAGTCAGAAAGAATAGCCACAAAATTGAGATGTAATTCAAATCTTTGTGTAGCCAGCTTGAAGATAATCAGTGAACTGTGACCGAACACAAAGGAGGGGATAAATGAAAGTAAACTTGAAGATGACCTTCAACGATTCCGATAGCAGGCAGAGACACTAAAGCTTAACAGTATAAATGATATTGTATTCTGAACTGCCAAGGTAAATAGTGTTATATGTCTGAGGGTACATTTGTATGACCTTAAATTTGTTGTTACAAAACCAGAAGTTATGTGGACAAAGTCATGAAGGAGAGAAAGGTTATGAGAGGTACAGGTCGAAGAGACAAGTTAGAATTGGGAACTGAAAGGTTCTGATATTGGTTCCTGTTATGTCTCTTAACGCAACGTGTGATCGTAGGATTTACAGAAGTCTTTCTCATTAAATTCTGCATTAAAGATTCTCCATCTCTGCCGGTTCTCCTGCCTGCTTCATCGTTACATTCAAGGTTTACTTAATGCCCTATTGTTACCGTCCTATCGACAATCGCCCACTAAATCAAGTAAAAGACTTCACGTACCTGGGAGCATTTTTCAGCAAACGGAAGAATAACTAATGAAATTCAACACAGATGCAACAAAGCAAAGCAAATGATAGGGCAAATGGCGCCAATTTTAAGATGCAAACATGTCACCATGAACACAAAAAGAGCAATGTTCAACACAATCTTTCTCCCCACATTATGTTACCAGTGCCAAAGCTGGACACTGACAACAAACGATAGAAGAAAACTAGTCACGACAGAGATGAAGTATCTACGCAGAATGCTGGGTGTAACAAGAAGAGACCGGTTGAGAAATGAAGACATCAGAAAAAAGTGGGTACAACATCAGTACTAGACTTCAGCAAGAAACAACAAATTAAATGGTTCGACCACGTAAGCAGATTACCAACAGACAGTGCACCTCAAAGAGAAATGCTGCTCCAATACAATGGTACAAAGCAAAAGGCCGGCCACGCAAAAGATGGACCTAAGAGATAACAGAGGCGACGAAAGGACTATCTACAAAGCGATCAAGGCCGTTTTAAATCTCTTCTGGACCTGATCTTGTAGGCAACAGTTCGAAGCAAGAAGTTACTCGTCTGGGGTCATTCATCCTACAACCACCTACCACCTACCTACCCACCCACCTACCTCTTACCTACCGCCCGCCTACCTACCTACTAACCTGTCTCCCTTTATACTGAATACTTTATCCATCTTGTCTCCATTATTTAAGGATACTTTATCCATCTTACCTCCCATTATTTAAGGATACTTTATCCATCTTACCTCCCATTATTTAAGAATACTTATCCATTTTACCCCATTATTTAAGGATACTTTATCCATCTTACCTCCCATTATTTAAGGATACTTTATCCATCTTGTCTCCCATTATTTAAGAACACTTTATCCATCTTACCTCCCATTATTTAAGGATACTTTATGCATCTTGTCTCCCATTATTTAAGAATACTTTATCCATCTTGTCTCCCATTATTTAAGAATACTTTATCCATCTTACCTCCCATTATTTAAGAACACTTCATCCATCTTGTCTCCCATTATTTAAGAACACTTTATCCATCTTGTCTCCCATTATTTAAGAACACTTTATCCATCTTGTCTCCCATTATTTAAGAATACTTTATCCATCTTACCTCCCATTATTTAAGAACACTTTATCCATCTTACCTCCCATTATTTAAGAACACTTTATCCATCTTGTCTCCCATTATTTAAGAACACTTTATCCATCTTGTCTCCCATTATTTAAGAACACTTTATCCATCTTGTCTCCCATTATTTAAGAACACTTTATCCATCTTACCTCCCATTATTTAAAAATACTCCAACCATCTTACCTCCCATTATTTAAGAATACTTGAATTTTATTGCCTCCAACCATTAATAAAAACTGCTTGCAATTAATTCTGACACTGTAGGCACCATCTGGGGAGACAACAGTGGACTGCCACTTATGGCAATGTCCTAATTGCTGCGTTGAAAAAACCAGACACAAGCTAACAGGCAAACTTAAAGATAAAACATTAACGTTGACCCAGTTGTCAGTGCCAGGTCTTGATATTTATGAGGCTAGGATTCGACCCTAAAGCCTTTTCTGTCAAGGGTTGTTTGCCACTATTGACATGTAAGCAAGACTCATTAAAATTATAATTATCTAAAACATTTAATTAATGTAGAGTTTAAGGAGAATGGCGATAGATAAAATATGAGTGGGCAATTATCACTTAAGACAGATACAGCTACTCGTTACTACTAAGCCGAGCCCGTCTGCCCAGCGTGTTCGTAGCGCGTTGGACTACGGGTGATTATCCCTCTGTGTGTGCGGGTTCAATTCCGCGGGATGGCAGAAAAAGCCACAGATTCCCCAGATTTACGGTGTTCGTGGCACCGAACCGAAGGGTTACGATGTCCATGGCACCGAGCCGAAGAGCTGAAAAGCTCAAGTGTTTCTGGATCGGAAAAAAACAACAAAAAACTACTAAACCGACGTTGCAGTACTCCGGACAGACCCATAGGGGCTCGCTCAGAATATGTGGAAGTGTAAGAGTGCTAAAAGTTCCCGTGGCTCGCTGTTTAAATACATTTCTTGTTCTACTGGTCAGTGCTTCAGCTCTGCTGGTGTTTAAACAAATAAAA
The DNA here is from genome assembly GCA_020796225.1 of Arion vulgaris. Classification (NCBI taxonomy): domain Eukaryota; kingdom Metazoa; phylum Mollusca; class Gastropoda; order Stylommatophora; family Arionidae; genus Arion; species Arion vulgaris. The sequence goes on along the minus strand of CM036769.1, from coordinate 37,131,644 downwards.
AAATTTCTAACTGTTGGATAAGTTATTCATAAATTTGAGTGTCCTCATTTAACATTAAGATTTCCTTCAACTTCTTCTTCTTCTTCTTCTTCCCAAAGCTCCATATCGACCACTTGTTAAAATACTCTTTGTGATTTGTATGTGATCTGAGCCTAAGAGCGATTGTACGTTTTGCCAGTTATGCGCCTACAAATAAGCCAGCACATCCGATTTCTGCAACGCTTTTTATTTACTAGGATAGCTTTTCTAGGTCCCTACATCAATCACGTCTTACGACATTCCTTGTAGGTAGCAAGTGTTACTAATCCTTGCTCCTCGTACAGGTCCCGGCAATACACGGGCGATTCAACATCTCTGATTTCATTACCTCAACTAAATTCATCCCATTTTATGTTGATTATTTTTCGCAATAATTTTATCCAACTCTCGCTGGCATAAGTTAGGAGCGAGGTGAAACAATAATTTTATCCTAACTCTCGCTGGCATAAGTTAGGTGAAATAATAATGGAGTTGACAATTCTTGTTGGCTAAGATTAAAGTGTACTGTCACCTTGATTGTGTTCAAAGGGTGGGAGCCTTCATAGAGTCACCTTGATTGTGTTCAAAGGGTGGGAGCCTTCAAAGAGTCACCTTGATTGTATCAAAGGGTGGGAGCCTTCATAGAGTTACCTTGATTGTGTTCAAAGGGTGGGAGCCTTCATAGAGCCAACTTGATTGTGTTCAAAGGGTGGGAGCCTTCATAGAGTCACCTTGATTGTGTTCAAAGGGTGGGAGCCTTCATAGAGTCAACTTGATTGTGTTCAAAGGGTGGGAGCCTTCAAAGAGCCAACTTGATTGTGTTCAAAGGGTGGGAGCCTTCATAGAGTTACCTTGATTGTGTTCAAAGGGTGGAAGCCTTCATAGAGTCAACTTGATTGTGTTCAAAGGGTGGGAGCCTTCATAGAGCCAATAGGCAACTGAACAAAATTTAAAACTCGAGCAGCTTTTGTTCATAAAAAGTCTAACAAGTTCGTAGATCGTCACGAAGTAAATACGAAGTTCTAAGAACCCCAAGGGAAAGCACCGAAGCCAATGCATTTGGTAAATAAATAGACAGTAAAGAAATATTTAGGGCCTTTTGGGGAAAAAAAACATTTGATAGCTAGCTTGTTGTAATCTGAACCACGCTCGTCTGCAGAGCTAAACAATGGATGCGTAAGAAATAGAGGTCTGCGGTTCGAGTTCTGTGTTTGGTAATTTGCTTTTCACTGAAGCAATAAATACTTGCTAACTGCCTATTTGTTTACTATAGTAGTTGGTGTCAGACATTTCTCGGATTACAAAACGTATTGGAAATTTACTATAGCCTTTTAAGACCTTACTTTATGAATTGCCTTATCTTATCTTATCTCAACCACATTTGCCGTGAAGCGGTGTGGGGAGGGTTAGTTTCTATCTTGTGCCAGGTGTGTTGCGCTTGACGTTGTCAGTTCAAGCTTTCGCAGGGACTCTAGATGTTATCTATCCATCGTGTTCTTGGCCTGCCTCGTGCTCTGCGCCTTGAGTGTCGATTATTGTAGGCACGTGATGGTAGTAAATGTGGTTCCATTCTCGTTAGATGGCCAAACCACTTGATTCTTTGCTTCTCGATGTACTGTATGCATGGTATAGTACCAACGATGCTTCTGATATTCTCGTTTCTCACTCTATCTCTCCTTGTAACGTTGACAGCTTTTCGTAGACATCTGTGAATTGCTTATCACTGCATATGTATAGACCATAGTGTGCAGGAGGTAGAAGGAAAGCAAATTCCTTTCCTTTCGAGTGGAACTTCGAATTTGGGATTGAACGCACAACCCTCTGGTGTCGGAGTCGATCAGCGAATGCCCTATTCATTACGCTAGTTCGTTTTACACATAAACATAGCATCATCATCAAGTGCCGTTCCGGCTGGTGTAGGCGATCAGAGATCTCCACAAATCTCTGTCCCTGGTATTTGCTACCATTTCAGATGTTGACGCTCTTCCGTGTCATAATGCCAAGTTGTCTAATATTTTCCTTCTCTGTCTCGTCTTCCTTCGAATTTACCGGTTGTCACAATGTATTATAACATATACTATTAAATAGTGACTTACCGAGAGCCCCAAGTTGTTGCCTTGGAGTTTATTCTTTTGTTGTCGGCGTTATAGGTCAAAGGTACGTCGTTCTTATACCAAACATAGCTAGGAACAGGGTTTCCTGTTATCTCACACCTGAGTCTGACCACTTGTCCCCGGTACTTCGTTACGTTTTTCATGACCAGGTCCAGTCGGATGAAACCTTCACCTAGAAACACAACAAGCATAACATTTTTATAACAAGTGGTGTTACTATTTATAGTTAACGAAAAAAAGGAACAAACGAATACTGTCACACAAACGAATCTACCACACAAACCTACATCTACCACACAAACCTACATCTACCACACAAACCTACATCTACCACACAAACCTACACCTACCACACAAACCTACATCTACCACACAAACCTACATCTACCACACAAACCTACATCTAACACACAAACCTACATCTACCACACAAACCTACATCTACCACACAACCTACATCTACCACACACACACCACACTACCACACAAACCTACATCTACCACACAAACCTACATCTACCACACAACCTACATCTACCACACAAACCTACATCTACCACACAACCTACATCTACCACACAAACCTACATCTACCACACAAACCTACATCTACCACACAAACCTACATCTACCACACAAACCTACATCTACCACACAAACCTACATCTACCACACAAACCTACATCTACCACACAAACCTACATCTACCACACAAACCTACATCTACACACAAACCTACATCTACCACACAAACCTACATCTACCACACAACCTACATCTACCACACAAACCTACATCTACCACACAACCTACATCTACCACACAAACCTACATCTACCACACAAACCTACATCTACCACACAAACCTACATCTACCCACACACACCACATCTACCACACAACACCTACATCTACCACACAAACCTACATCTACCACACAAACCTACATCTACCACACAAACCTACATCTACCACACAAACCTACATCTACCACACAAACCTACATCTACCACACAAACCTACATCTACCACACAAACCTACATCTACCACACAAACCTACATCTACCACACAAACCTACATCTACCACACAAACCTACATCTACCACACAACCTACATCTACCACACAAACCTACATCTACCACAACCACACTCACAACTCTACACACACCTCATCCACCACAAACCTACATCTACCACACAAACCTACATCTACCACACACCACATCTACACACCTCACATCTCACACAACCTACATCTACCACACAAACCTACATCTACCACACAAACCTACATCTACCACACAAACCTACATCTACCACACACACCTACATCTACCACGCACACCTACATCTACCACGCACACCTACATCTACCACGCAAACCTACATCTACCACACAAACCTACATCTACCACAAACCTACATCTACCACACAAACCTACATCTACCACACACACCTACACCTACCACACAACCTACATCTACCACACAACCTACATCTACCACACAAACCTACATCTACCACACAAACCTACATCCACACAAACCTACATCTACCACACAAACCTACATCTACCACACAAACCTACATCTACCACACAAACCTACATCTACCACACAAACCTACATCTACCACACAACCTACATCTACCACACAAACCTACATCTACCACACAAACCTACATCTACCACACAAACCTACATCTACCACACAAACCTACATCTACCACACAACCTACATCTACCACACACACCTACATCTACCACACAAACCTACATCTACCACACAAACCTACATCTACCACACAAACCTACATCTAAACCTCCAGCATTTGGCTTGCCATTTCTACAGTCAGAAAAGGAACTATATGGGGAAACTAGGGGCAATGAAGTAATTTATTCAACTTTAAACTCTTTCACTCCCGAGTGGTTTCCGGGACCCAAATTTGGGGTGTAAAGAATAGAACCACTGTTACCTGCCACGCATGTCGTAAGAGGCAACTAAGGAGGTTTGGCTGAAATCGGATGCACGTATCCTAAACATGTAGAAATCTATGTGTTTAGGGGCCTACCAAACCAATGTGCAACGTATACACGTTCTTGGCAAAGATCAAACATATCACAAAGATTGATTAAAATTGGTCGTAAAGAACGAACGCAAAGAAGAAGGAACGCAAAGAAGAAGAAGAAGAAGGAACGCAAAGAAGAAGGAACGCAAAGAAGAAGGAACGCAAAGAAGAAGAAGAAGAAGGAACGCAAAGAAGAAGAAGAAGAAGGAACGCAAAGAAGAAGAAGAAGAAGGAACGCAAAGAAGAAGGAACGCAAAGAAGAAGGAACGCAAAGAAGAAGAAGAAGAAGGAACGCAAAGAAGAAGGAACGCAAAGAAGAAGAAGAAAAAGGAACGCAAAGAAGAAGGAACGCAAAGAAGAAGGAACGCAAAGAAGAAGAAGAAGAAGGAACGCAAAGAAGAAGGAACGCAAAGAAGAAGAAGAAGAAGGAACGCAAAGAAGAAGGAACGCAAAGAAGAAGGAACGCAAAGAAGAAGAAGAAGAAGGAACGCAAAGAAGAAGAAGAAGAATGAACGCAAAGAAGAAGAAGAAGAAGAACGCAAAGAAGAAGGAACGCAAAGAAGAAGGAACGCAAAGAAGAAGAAGAAGAAGGAACGCAAAGAAGAAGGAACGCAAAGAAGAAGAAGAAGAAGGAACGCAAAGAAGAAGGAGAAGAAGGAACGCAAAGAAGAAGGAACGCAAAGAAGAAGAAGAAGAAGGAACGCAAAGAAGAAGGAACGCAAAGAAGAAGAAGAAAAAGGAACGCAAAGAAGAAGAAACCCTTTCAGAAGGGAACATTAAAAACATTTGTCAACTTATTTCACAACGTAATTATTAATGACCACTAAAAACATTTGTCAACTTATTTCACAACGTAATTATTAATGACCACTAAAAACATTTGTCAACTTATTTCACAACGTAATTATTAATGACCACTAAAAACATTTGTCAACTTATTTCACAACGTAATTATTAATGACCACTAAAAACATTTGTCAACTTATTTCACAACGTAATTATTAATGACCACTAAAAACATTTGTCAACTTATTTCACAACGTAATTATTGATGACCACTAAAAACATTTGTCAACTTATTTCACAACGTAATCATTAATGACCACTAAAAACATTTGTCAACTTATTTCACAACGTAATTATTAATGACCACTAAAAACATTTGTCAACTTATTTCACAACGTAATTATTAATGACCACTAAAAAAATGAAAATATCTTTCCCAAACATAAGCAAATATGTTCTTGACAAAATGATAAAATAATATGACGAATAACCAACAAAAGAAACAGGAAACATGATGCAAGATACGATCAATCAAACATAAAAATAAACAAAACAAAGAATAAAACAAGACATGTTGAGATATATTGATAAAAAGAACAACAAATTATATGATAAAGAATAATATACGTTATGCTCATAAAGTGGTTGACTCAGAACAAGGAAAAAGTCAGGAATGAATCATCATAACTGCGCAAATATTATCGTAATATTGTTCATAGAATTTTAACAAGAAATAAAATGCTATAAGGACAACAGATTTACTTCATTGCATCGGACTTGCATTTCCCCATATGGCTCGGCCCGTTTCCACAAAGATGGTTCTTCTACGTGCTCAAATTAAACACGGGACATACGTTTTATCGTTCGTCTCGCCCGCGTGCCCAGCGTGTTCGTAAGCGCGTTGGACTACGGGTGACTAGTCCTCTGTAAGTGCGGGTTAAACTCCGCGGACTGGCAGAAAAGCTACAGGTTCCCCAGATTTACGGTGTTCGTGGCACTGAGCCGACGAGCTTTGAGCTCAAGTGCTTCTGGAAAAAAAAATCGTTCGTCTCCGATATGACTAAGAACTCGATCTCACCTACACTGATATCAGGGATCTCTGGGAAAATATCCAGATGGCTCCATGAGGCAACGAACCGAGTTCCTTTGCAATGAGAGGCAGGCGATCACCTAGCCTGTACACCATAGTAACAACTACGCTACTGTGACTCTCGTATATAAAGGGTTTAAATGCCGAAGATTGATCATTGCACCGGGTTTTACCCCATACGGCTCGGTCCTCTCCGCAGAAATGGCACGCCACCTGCCGAGAGTATTGCATAAAGCATGAACTCCGTAGCTCCAGCACAATCCTAGGGGTCTCTGGAAAAAACTGCACTCGTGAACAGAATGCGCGGTCCGGACTCGAACCCACGACCTTCGACTCACAAGGCAAAGGGCTTAACCACTTAGCCACAAGAGACCCCCTGTATATATATATGTGTGTGTGTGAGCTGCATGATACACTGAGAAACTAAAATGAAGTGTTTGGCCACTTAATAAGAATGCCTCAAAACTCCACAGTATGCAGAGGCTTCTACAACAGAACATCAGGAAAGAAGGCGAGAGGAAGACCACGAAAAGATGGTTAGATGGCATAGCAGAATCCTGTCAAAGAGCAAAAATAACAATCACCCAAGCCACCAGAACAGCGCAAGACAAAAACAGAAAACCACGACACTAGGCAACAACCCGGTAGCAGTGTGACGACACTAGGCAACAACCCAGTAGCAGTGTGACGACACTAGGCAACAACCCGGTAGCAGTGTGACGACACTAGGCAACAACCCGGTAGCAGTGTGACGACACTAGGCAACAACCCGGTAGCAGCGTGACGACACTAGGCAACAACCCGGTAGCAGTGTGACGACACTAGGCAACAACCCGGTAGCAGTGTGACGACACTAGGCAACAACCCGGTAGCAGTGTGACGACACTAGGCAACAACCCAGTAGCAGTGTGACGACACTAGGCAACAACCCGGTAGCAGTGTGACGACAAAAGAAGAAAAAAAGTATGTAAAGATATTGTAGAAGTTCTGGAAAATGAAAACAACCGAAGACCAAAAAGTTAATTGGAAACAAACTTAAAGAAAAATAGAAATTGGAAGGGATCGTGTAAGAGCGAGAGAGAGAGAGAGAGAGAGAGAGAGAGAGAGAGAGAGAGAGTGTATCGATTCCATTTTCTCTTAATGTTGCATGTCATGGTAATGCAAGCTGCTGATAGAGTGATACATGCTGATAATGTGCGCTCATGGAATGTCAATAATTATCTCAATACCAGATATCTTATTTTATAACACTAGTCACGTCCGTCTTTTGGGAAATACAAATTCCATGGTGGTAGGTCCATGCGAAAGTAGACAGGGAAAATGAGGAAACTGAAGTTCCCGGAGAAAAACACGCCCCAAACACGCGGAAGTTTTGATGTGTGTAACCTCCGATAAATTGATAGTTTCTGACGGCTCTTGATGATGATGATGACTAACTTGTTGAATACTGATCAATATACATGTACTCTCTCTCTCTCTCTTTGCCTTTTACCCCTGGTAGGGCATAGGCCCTCAACCAACTCATGCCAAGTCTTCCTATCTCTAGCTATCTCCTGCAGCTCCCTCCAGCTCTTCTTTATATTGTTTATCTCCGCCTCCAAATCTCGTCTCCATGTATTTCTCGGCCTTCCCTTCTTTTGCTATCCGTGCGGGTTCCAGGCAAGGACCCTATATATATGTACTACCATATGATATTAGAGTATGGAATCAGAGTCTTCACATATCGAGGGTACACTTGGGGTTGTGAGTTCCGTTCCATGCTCGACGTTCCAAACGCGAGGAAAGAAATTAGTCCATCTAACTTCTACATACTCGGCCTACAATTGGAAAATGTCAGGCCAGTCATTCCCTATAGTCGAAAAGTCTATGGGATAAAAACAATATATATATATATATATATCATCATCAAGTGCGTATCCTTTATAGGACGTTGCTCTCTGAAATTCACTCTGTCTCTAGCCAGTTCACCCACTTCGTCGATGGTCATATTCATGATTTCTTTAATATCTTGTAGCCATCTTCTTCTTGGTCTGCCTCTGCATCCTGGGACCCTGCCCTCTAATATTGTTCTCTCTAGGCCATATATATATATATATATATAATTTCTATTAATTGAAGAGAGTAAAATTTAGAACAGTTTTTCTATGCTAGAAAGAGGCTATTATTTTTATGCTATTAAGAAAGAGACAGTCATCATTTTTCGGGAATGTGATGAGAAAGACAGAATTGATGCATTTGAGATGTGGGTATATAGAAGAATAGGCAGTTTCATGGACAGAAAAACAGACAAATCAACAAGTTTTAGGAAAACTAGACATGAAGAAACATTTATTAAGAGAAATAAAATTCAGACACATAAAGTATTTTGGGCACATAAAAAGACACGACACCTTGATAAAATTTTTACTAGAGGGGAAAGTTGAGGGGAAGAGCAAGAGGAAGACCGAGAGATAAGTGGGAGGAAACTTTAAGAAATGGACAGGTTACAGTCTGGCAGAGTACACAGAGCCGGATTACCTAGTAGCAGAAGTAGCAAATGCTACGGGCCCCGCGCTTCTAGGGGCCCCGCGCCTATGTGACAGATGAAAATGGAAAAAATAACCAGATGTTATATAAAAACACGCAAGCTGTCTGAATTTTTAAATTTCGTGTGTGATGGTGCTGAATCCAACGAAATCGAAGCAGAAAATACAGAAGACGTGTCCTACTGTGTAGTAGATGAAAGCAGTGCTATAGAAGAATCATCATTACCAATATTACCATTAAGATCAGCAACTCTTCACGATTTAGCCACATTTTTCACAAGACAAACTGAAATCGAATGTAAAAAAGTCCTCCCAATTTAGCCATATCATCTTCAAGCCAAAGAGAGGCAGAAAAGCATAGCACATGCTTCTAATGTAGCAACATCATCTACAAGCCAAAAACACAACGAAAGTAAAATGTACTCCAACGATATGGGTGAATGGCCAAACAACTTCAAACAATCCACGATTTTGTCGAAAGTCGTTTTCACATACACACATACACCAACAAACAAAACTCACGTGAAAGATTGGTTGTGTTATACAGAAACTAAAGGACAACTGTTCTGTTTTGTTTGAAAAGTTATTGATTTAGGCTGTACCATAGAGTGACTGGTGTATTTGGAATACTCCGGCAGTTAAAATCTATTACAGAGGAAGAGATCTTGAAAAGAACTCCAAATATTGTCAGCTCTTACCAAGAGGATTTGGAAGAAAGCCTAGGCGACGAACTTATGCAGCTCACTGAACTTCTTAAAACTAATGTAGCTGCTGCTATTTGCAACGAAAAGCATGAGGCTCTAGAACTGCAATTTTATAAACTTATAATGGAAAATTTATTAGAGTCGTGTTTCCCAAATGTAGAAATAGTCTTACGAATTTACTAGTTTTTAATGATTACTAACTGCAGCGGAGAACGTTCTTTTTCAACATTAAAGCGTATAAAAAGTGAGTTAAGGAACATGATGGGACAAGATCGTCTAAATAACCTCACCTTAATGAACATTGAAAGTAATTTACTTAGAGAAATTGATTTGTCTAGTATTATCTCTAAATTTGCTCACATTAAATCAAGAAAAGTTTGTTTGTAAAAGTTGTGTTTTATTTTATTATCATACAAAACCTAGGGCCCGCGCTAAAATTTGCTACGGGCCCCGCGCTAGCCTAATCCGGCACTGAGAGTACAACACCAAGACGAAAGACAGAGGATGCTGGAGATTCATTGCAGCCAACCTTCGATGTGGAGACGGCACTAGATGATGATGATGAGAAAGGCTGGTTTAGAACATACTGTAACAACCGATAAAATCGAGGAGGAACGAGACGGAGGAAGACAGAGAGAAAATTATGGATATCCTGACGTCATGACACAGAAGTGCGTCAGCATCTGAGATGATAGCAAGCAACATAGACAGATATTTGTGGAGATCCATGATCGCCTACGCCAGCCGACATGGCACCTGATGATGATAATGTTTCTATGCTCTTCTTTTATTTGAAGTACTTACATATAATTAGTCCGAATTTTATTGGATAATACGCAGGTTAGAGGGATGTATTTGAATTATTCTATGCGTTGAGATGATCCAGGAACGGGTTTGGGGAAACACGGAGTTAGACTAAGACATGGACGTTGCGTCAGAAATACAAGTTAAAAGAACTTATTACTAGACGTTCAGGTAGATAGTTGGGGTGGAGAGGGATGCAGGGGTCGGTCGGTTGATATACCCCATCTTTCTTCTTTTGTCGTCCCACTGTTACCGGGTTGTTGTCCAGTATCTTGGTTTTCTGTTTTTATCTTGCGCTGTTCTAGTGGCTTGGGGGATGGTAATTTTTGTATTTAGACAGGACTAACCATCTTTTTCGTGGTCTTCCTCTGGCCTTCTTTCCTGATGTTCTGTTGTAGAAGACTCTGTTTACAGTATAGTTTGGCTGCTTTCTTATTAAGTGACCGAACCACTACATTCGTTATTTCTCAGTCTAATTTAAGCACGGTTCTGTGCCAACTTTCTCTCTTATACTGATGTTGGTGACTCTTATCTTTTCTGGTGTTGGTAACTTGTTGCAGACAACGCATTTCACATGTGGTTATCTTTTGCGACTGCAATATGCTCTTTATCCATGTTTAGCTCTGGTAACACAGAGTATGCATATAAATTATGTTGATCATCTGTTGTTTAGTTGTCAATGTTATAGACTGACGTAGAGATATAGAAATTTATGCACAAGTTGAAGTAAAGAAATATTATGTTTTTTTTTTCCCGATCCAGAAGCACTTGAGCTGAAAGCTCTTCGGCTCGGTGTCATGGACATCGTAACCCTTCGGCTCGATGCCACGAACACCGTAAATCTGGGGAACCTGTAGCTTTTCTGCCAGTACGCGGAGTTGAACCCGCACTTACAGAGGACTAGTCACCCGTAGTCCAACGTGCTACGAACACGCTGGGCACGCGGGCAAATGTTATGTTATAATACCATTTGGTCATCTGTGTGGTTCCGGGGCTCGCATGGGAAGCAAAGAACAGTACCATACGACCTACAAGGCATGTCGTAAGAGGCGACTGAAGGTGATGAGGTGACCTAGGGAAGCTATCCTAGTGTAAAAAGCGTAGAAGAAATCGGATGTGCTGGCCTACTTGTAGGCACATAACTGGCACAACGTACAATTGCTCTAAGGCTCAGATAACATACAAATCACAAAAGAGTGGTTTAACATATGGTCGATGTGGATCATTTTAAGAAGAAGAAGAACAGAAAATTTAAATAATTAAAGAAACACAAAATTTACAGAAATACATTGAACAGAAAATGTACAGAATTACATGGACACATACACAGACAGAGAATTCATATATTTTTTTTTTCGATCCAGAAGCACTTGAGCTTTCAACTCTTCGGCTCGATGCCATGGACATCGTAACCCTTCGGTTCGGTGCCACGAACACCGTGAATCTGGGAAACCTGTGGCTTTTCTGTCAGCCCGCGGAATTGAACCCGCACACACAGAGGGCTAGTCACTTGCAGTACAACGCGCTACGAACACGCTGGGCAGGCGGGCAGAATTTATATATAATTACACTAGAACATGAACAAAGAGATTAGGAAAGTAAGTTCAGATAAAACAGCTATACTTGAGGTGAGACAAATTCAAATAACTAGCCGATAACGTTGAAATCTGTCAGCATGGAACTAGACATATATCCTAAATGCACTCACAAGAAGGTCACACACAAACTGTTAGAACAATTTATAAGTTGTCAAGAGACACAGAATTTATCAGCAAAGTGTCCAAGATAGCACGTTGCAAACCTGCTGACCCCATTTGAGTGTGAACGTCAGAGCACCTCCCTGGTCTTAGTCTTTGAGGCTTGAATTTAATAGGTGCTATTTTTCCAGGTGACCTTAATTGACAAATTAATTTGCTCCCAAATTACCAATTAGAAAAATAAATAAACTGTTTAAGTATCTCTTAAAACCACAGAGGATTCCATTTCCGCCACGTCTACTCTTCTCGGGATTTGTTGGGTTAATGTTCTGGTGTCTAATTAATCCCTTATGAAGTCCTTTATTGCAGTTAAATCTGTTTTAGATTAGATTAGCTTGGAGGATGGTTCCAGTCGATTTAGATCCCACACGTAGAGGTATTTTTTATTACCGTACTTTCTTCTTTCGTTTCTTGAAATATTGTTTTAATCTAGATTGTCGTGTTTTGTATAAAATTTACTGTCTTCTGTAATTCACACAGAGATCTGTGTAGTTTTCTTTCCAGGTTTTGTGTTGTTTCAATGAAAAGTGAGTGTGTTGCTGTGTATCATATTCTTAACGAGGGAAGAAGGAGTTTTAAGAGAACCACAGAGAAAGCACCGGAGCCAATTCTTCTTCTTCTGCGTTCGCCCGCTGTGAATTCGGTCGTTAGCCATGACGTCTGGTATAGCGCTTCTGACTGATTTTTGCGGGAATGCCTGCTTTAAAATTTGACTGGTGTCCTGCGCATTGCAGGAGGTCTTCCCGAAGTAACAGGCTCCTGGAGCCAATGGATATGGTAAATAAATAGACAATGAACAAATATAAGGGCCTCTGGAAAAAACAATTGACCAAACACGGAATTCGAACAACAACCCAACTTCTTACTGCACCCAATCGCCTGAGTGGTTACCGGGGCCCAAATTTGGGGTGTAAAAACAGAACCACTGTTACCTGCCATGCATGTCGTAAGAGGCGACTAAGGAGGTTTGACTGAAATCAGATGCACGTGTCATAAACGTGTAGAAGTCTAAGCGTTTAGGAAGGGCCTACCAAACCAATGTGCAACGTATACATGTTCTTGGCAAAGATGAAACATATCACAAAGAGTGATTAAAATTGGTCGTAAAGAATGAACGCAAAGAAGAAGAAGACTGTACCCATTGACTAGTTCTGAAGACGAACGTTTTTCAACGCACAATCAGCTTGCTCTCCTAAGGTTGTGGTTCGAATCTTGTGTTTGGTAAATTTTTTTTTTTCGGAAGCCCGTAATACTTGTTTCATCATCATCATCAAGGTGCGTATCCTTTATAGGACGTTGCTCTCTTTGCAGCACATCTGAAATTCACTCTGTCTCTTGCCAGTTCACCCACTTCGTCGATGGTCATGTTCATGGTTTCTTTAATATCTTGTAGCCATCTTCTTCTTGGTCTGCCTCTGCGTCCTGTGACCCTGCCCTCTAGTATTGTTCTTTCCAGGCCATCGTGACCCTTGATGTGACCAAAGTATGTAATTTTTCTGTATAGTATGTTGTTTATCAGCCAATTCTCTTTAACATTTAGTTCTTTTAGGACATCAGTGTTCTTTCTTTTTCTGTTCATGGTATTCGTAGGATCTTTCTGTAGCATTTAGTTTTGAAGGACTGGATTTTCATTCTTAGTTTTTGTGCAACAGTCCATGATTCAAAACCATAAGTAACAACTGGGAAAATGCATGCTCTCAATATTTTTAATTTTAGTATTTTGCTGGTGCTTTGCCACATGCTCTTGATTGTGTTTAACTTCTTGATTGCTATTGCCAATCTTCTTGAGATCTATTTGGAGCACTCACCGTTATTGTTAATTATTGAGCCCAGATATTCGTAGCTCTCTACACATTGAAGTTCTTCATTGTTTACTTGGATGTCAGGTGAACCTTTTGCTTTGTCAGTTGACATGATTTTTGTTTTTGTGTATTCAAATGGAGATGTTGTTTACTTGTAATATTTGTTTACTTTCCATTTAATTACCATACATTCTATTCCTAGCAGCGTTGAAGTAGTTGGTGGTCTTCAGTTGATGGTGTCTGTCTACATGTACATGTTGCTGAGTTGAACATTCTGAAACTTGTACACATAATGAAGATGAACCGATGTGTTTCGTTCTCTGTTCTGAAGATTTCATTATAATCGTTTATGTGTGATGTCGGCTGGCGTAGGCGATCATGTATCTCTACAAACGTCTGTCATTAGTGCGAACTACCAGTCTGAGTATCTATGGGTTTGTTCGGAAAGCAGCAACATCGGTTGTTTAACCAATAAACAGTGATTCAACATTCACATATCCAATATGAGATAGTTAGGGAGTAATTGTGGTCTGGAGGCAAGATGCTCGCCTCTCGGTCCAATGTGAGATAGTCAGGGAGTCATTGTTACCTGGAGGCAAGATGCTCTCCTCTCGGTCCAATGTGAGATAGTCGGGGGTCATTGTTACCTGGAGGCAAGATGCTCTCCTCTCGGTCCAATGTGAGATAGTCAGGGAGTCATTGTTACCTGGAGGCAAGATGCTCACCTCTCGGTCCAATGTGAGATAGTCAGGGAGTCATTGTTACCTGGAGGCAAGATGCTCTCCTCTCGGTCCAATGTGAGATAGTCGGGGGTCATTGTTACCTGGAGGCAAGATGCTCGCCTCTGGGTTTAATGTGAGATAGGCAGGGAGTCATTGTTACCTGGAGGCAAGATGCTCGTCTCTCGCTCCAATGGTACATAGTTTGTTCCCAGACCGAGAAGCAATCAGAATATTTGTCGAGAGATTCATGAACGTAGATATTCGACTTCTTAGTTCGGTCGGAAACGGATGATAAAACATAGGCTCCCATGTTCAAGTTGAGCAAATTAAATAATTATTGGCAGTTGAAAATCGATAACAGTAGGCTGCAAAACCGCTGTCTGGGTAAAAACTCACTAGTAACATTAAAATATAATGTCTAATCAAATTTTTACAATTTTCATGATTACATCGGGAACAGTCACCATTCCTACTGAATTTGTGCGCTGCCTCTGAGACCTTCTTGTGTAAGAAAGAGATCGAAGCACACATGGTTTTTCATTAAAGTGCACAGATAACGTTCCTATCAATCAATCCATCAATCAATGTTAGACGGCCAGTTGTTATAGTTACGTGTGTTTATTTGTTTACATGATTGAGACAGGTATGAGACACCTAAACATCCTACTCAACATCACTCATGTCTCACCAACCATCACTCATTGTTACACTCCATCTCTGTCAAGCAAGCCATGCAGTTTATTCTGTTTGTTTAGTATGTCAAAACTCTGATATGTTACATTGTAAACGACACACATATTGAGCGTTTCAATGTAAATGTTTCCTTACCCATATTTGTCCTGGTAAACACGCACTTTTCTCAATCTTATTTATTAAGTAAAGGCTTAATTTTGATTATACATATTACAAATTCGCCCGTGTGTGCCGGGGCTTGCAAGGGAGCAAAGAAGTAACACTGCGACCTACAAGGCATGTCGTAAGAGTCGACTAAGGTAGGGGTCTAGAACAGCTCATCATCATCATCATCAGGTGTTGTCTCCACATCGAAGGTTGACTGCATTGAATCTCCAGCATCCTCTGTTTTTCGTCTTGGTGTTGCACACTGCCAGACTGTAACCTGTCCATTTCTTAAAGCCACCCTAGTAAATATAAAGAGTCGCAGAAATAGGATGGGCTGACCTACTTGTAGGCGCATAACTGACACAACGTACAATCGGCCTTAAGCTCAGATCTCATACATATCACAAAAAAGTGGTTTAACTGATCGATATGGAGCGTTACAAGAAGAGGAACAAATTTACAGAATTACATTGCCTGTGTGGTACCGGGGCCTGCAAAGGAGCAAAAATAGTACCACCGTGACCTACAATGCATGTCGTAAGAGGCGACTGATGTAGGCCCTAGAGATGCTACCTAGTCAATAAAAAGCGTTAACGAAATCAGATGTACTTGCCTACTGTAGGCGCATAAATGCACAAGTTACAATCGCTCTTAGACTCAGATTACATACAAATCACACAGAGTGGTTGACAAGTGGTCGATATGGAATGTTAGAAGAAGATGAAGAAAGAAGAATTACACGGACACATACTTACACGGACACATCATACTTACACAGACACATCATACTTACATAGACACATACTTACATAGACACATACTTACACGGACACATACTTACATAGACACATACTTACATAGACACATACTTACAGGGATACATACTTACATGGACACATCATACTTACATGGTCACATCTTACATAGCACATACTTACATAGACACATACTTACAGGGATACATACTTACATGGACACATCATACTTACATGGACACATCATACTTACATGGACACATACTTACATAGACACATACTTACATAGACACATACTTACAGGGACACATACTTACATGGTCACATACTTACATGGTCACATACTTACATGGACACATACTTACATGGACACATACTTACATGGACACATACTTACATAGACACATACTTACATAGACACATACTTACATAGATACATACTTACACGGACACATCATACTTACATGGACACATACTTACATAGACACATACTTACAGGGACACATACTTACATAGACACATACTTACATGGTCACATACTTACATAGACACATACTTACACGGACACATCATACTTACATGGTCACATACTTACATGGACACATCTACATGGTCACATACTTACATGGACACATACTTACAGGGACACATACTTACATAGACACATACTTACATAGACACATACTTACAGGGACACATACTTACATGGTCACATACTTACATGGTCACATACTTACATGGACACATACTTACATGGACAGATACTTACATGGACACATACTTACACGGACACATACTTACACGGACACATACTTACACGGACACATACATGAACACATACTTACACGGACAGATAATTAAGTTATAATTACATTTGAAGAAGAAGATTATTCCTTCACTTTGAACGTTCCCTTTCATTTATAACGTTTAAACAGATAAGATTTATAGTTAGATAAGATTTATAGTTAGATAAGATTTATAGTTAGATAAGATTTATAGTTAGATAAGATTTATAGTTAGATAAGATTTATAGTTAGATAAGATTTATAGTTAGATAAGATTTATAGTTAGATAAGATTTATAGTTAGATAAGATTTATAGTTAGATAAGATTTATAGTTAGATAAGATTTATAGTTAGATAAGATTTATAGTTAGATAAGATTTATAGTTAGATAAGATTTATAGTTAGATAAGATTTATAGTTAGATAAGATTTATAGTTAGATAAGATTTATAGTTAGATAAGATTTATAGTTAGATAAGATTTATAGTTAGATAAGAATGAGAACAGACCGTATTAAGCAACAATGAAAGTATGTTTGGACTTAGACGCCAGCTACAATGTTAAAACTTTGTCAATGCACTGGGGAAGGGAAAGGGGGGTCTTAGACTCAGCTGGTTCAGGTTTGTTCTTTTTTGTTCTCCCGGGGACAGTCGATAGAAAGCAGCATGAAATATATGGCATTTTTTTCCGATCCAGAAGCACAGTAGCTTTCAGCTCTTCGGCTCGTGCCATGAACATCGTAACACTTCGGTTCGGTGCCACGAACACCGTAAATCTGGAGAACCTGTAGTTTTTCTGCCAGCCCGCGGAATTGAACCCGCATTCACAGAGGGTTTGAAACCCGTCGTCTAACGCGCTACGAACAGGCTGGGCAGGTAGAACATATATTGTTCTTCTTGCATGCGCCAAGTATTAATCCAGGCGTAGTCGTGACGCATGGTATTGCGTTTCCGACTGATTTTTGCGTGAAAGCCTGCTCTCATTATCATCAGTGTCCCCCGCCTTACAGACATGCCTTCTCTGACATCGGAGATTATCATGGAAATATACGGATAGAACTATCTCAGAAACTGGAACCAAAACTGAGTCTCCCTTAGCTGCTTGACCCATATATAATGGAAGATATAAAGAATGTAATTATTAATATTTTATTGACTCATCATGAACATACACACACACCACACACACCCCACCACACACACTCTAACGTTCATTGACCAGTTCGTAATAAATGTATCCAGGACCTAGTTATCAACACAGTCTATCAAGTCACGTTCCGAGCCTGTTCTCGATTGCCTTCATTCAACATGTCTGATTTCCCTCTTCTAACCATATCAAATAACGCGGTCACTTATTGGCCTAAAACAAACCATGGCTTCGGACAAGAGTTATTTTCTATCACCCTGGTGGTCACCCGAACCACAGAAATCAGAATTATAGAAAGTACGTGCCATACAGTATTCAAATATTGAACTTCGTGAGATTACTGTCACTTATAGACTAGCGATACTCAAGCGATACTCACATACTGCTTCAGGGAATCGATTATAATAATTTATCCGACATTGGACTATTTTGCTTGATTCAGTGGTTCTCATCTTGAAATCTGAACGGGGCCCACAATGAGTTTCACATTTTTATTCTCTTCCTGGTCATTCTTTTCCGATGTATTGTTAATATATGGGATCTGACTGGGTATGCGATCATGTACCTTCACAGCTTTCTATCCCTAATGGTTCTAACCGGGTCATTTGTTGAAGCTTTCCGGATGTGCCGTCATGACGCATTGAGCGTTGTGATTTTTGAATGTTTAGTAAAGAGCGTTGTGATTAGTTGAATATTTTGTAAAGAGCGCTGTGATTAGTTGAATATTTTGTAAAGAGCGCTGTGATAAGTTGAATATTTTGTAAAGAGCGCTGTGATAAGTTGAATATTTTGTAAAGAGCGATGTCTGTGATTAGTTGAATATTTTGTAAAGAGCGCTGTGATTAGCTGAATATTGTGTAATGAGTGTTGTGATAAGTTCACAACAGCTGTCTTGTTAGGGTAACACTATCAGAGTATCATGAATAGTACGGAAGACGATGATGTTAAATGTTTCTGATTCTTCAACCGTATACACATTCTGAAGGGTAAATGTTAGTTTAACATTATATGTAGAAAGTAAAAGAATATTAGCAATTTATCACTTTGTTAGACATGTCTTGGCAGGAAAACAATAACAACAGCAACACTACATAATAATAATTCCTCTCGTACCGTTATACGTTACATAGGGCCTGCAAGTAATTTCTCCATACCGCTCTATCCTGGGCAACTCGCTCAATCTCCTCCATGGAACTGAGACCACTAATTCTTGCCTCTCTCAGCAAAGTTCGTTTCAGGGTCTCCTTAGGTCGACCTCTCTTTCTTGAACCCTTTGCATCCCACTTCAATGCCTGCTTTGATATTCGTTGATCATTTCTCCTCAAGGTGTGCCCAACATATCTCCATCTTCTCTTTCTTATAACAGTTGTCACTAGTGGTTGACCAGACATGTCTCTGATTTCATCACTTCTCCTGAATTAACACTACATTAGTTAGTACCAATTTAAAAAACCAATTCCAATAAATTGTCACCTTAGTCAAACTTACAGTGGAAACCCTTGAAGGTGTTACGGAGATAGTGAACTATCGTTGATATCCTCTTGTGCAAGAAAGAGATAGGAACACATATGGTTGTTAACCAAAGTGCAATGTTGATGATTCTATTAATATCTCATGGGCTCCTATGCTTCTATTTTGTCTGATGTCTCTGTAGTGCCCACTGCATTACATTGCGAACATGCCCTACCAAACATACGTAAAAGTCAGCCATCTTCAACGGGAATTTCCGGTTTTCCGTCTGAACACATCGGTCTTATACTACAGTGGGCTGTTATTTACATAGATTTCCACTACATACAATACGAGGATTCCAGTAGAATGTAAGATAGACCTTCAACATGTACAGACAATAATAATAAAAATATATTTCAAACATTTTATTGCGTTTTACTTTTTAAAAAAAAGCTGATGTAAAACTAAGAAATAATATTCCCATTAGATTCGAAAGTTTGAAAATATCATAATTTTGTTACTAAACAGCAGCCTCAGACATTA
Organism: Arion vulgaris; assembly: GCA_020796225.1. Classification (NCBI taxonomy): domain Eukaryota; kingdom Metazoa; phylum Mollusca; class Gastropoda; order Stylommatophora; family Arionidae; genus Arion; species Arion vulgaris. The sequence continues at coordinate 37,111,730 of CM036769.1, read as the reverse complement.
CTACTCTGTAGTTATCGACAATAAAGCAATAGAAACTGAAGTACGAGATTTTATCGACAGTAAAAGTCGACACAAACTTAACGATGTTCTGAGCTAAACAATAAACCGCTGTACAAACTAGCCACTTGATCCTACCCGAGTTCAAGTCCCGTCCGTATAGGCATTTTAAAGGCAAACACATTTGGTAAAAAATAAACAAAGTTTTCATGAACTGGCATGTTTATGGTAAATAAATATATACCACGTTAGTTTACTAGGTATGTACTATAATAGTTACAGCTTTGTTCTTCTGTACACTGTGGGGACATCTATTACTATCCACAGTAAAAGAAAGATCATGATATTCAGTTCAAATGTGTAATATATCTTGTTGTATGGCTCGGTCTATATAGCGTGATCTAACTTCATGCAGCATAAGAAAGGAAATTGGAAGCAGTTGACCAAAGACAAGTAATCATGGCGAGCGGCAGTGAGGAAGTAGGCTCAAAAAGAAAATAAGGAAATGTGGAGGCAAAAGAGAGCGCTCAGGACAGATAGACCATCCTTTGTATCGGATCCAATCTCTAGTTTTACCTGCAGCATTTGTGGCAAGGATTACCACTCCAGAATAGACCATTACAGCCACAAGAAACGATGTGATTCACAGAACAAACTACGTATGGCAAAACAAATTGTCTCCTGAGACAAAGAGGCAAACCTTCTTCTTCTTCTTCTTTGCGTTCATTCTTTACTACCAATTTTAATCACTCTTTGTGATATGTTTGATCTTTGCCAAGAACGTGTATACGTTGCACATTGGTTTGGTAGGCCCCTAAACGCATAAACTTCTACACGTTTAGGACATGTGCATCCGATTTCAGCCAAACCTCCTTAGTCGCCTCTTACGACATGCGGGTAGGTAACAGTGGTTCTATTCTTTACACCCCAAATTTGGGCCCCTGTAACCACTCAGGCGAAAGAGGCTAATGAATAGCTTGGTAAAGTGGCAAGTCACAAAGTTTAATATAAATAATATTATTATCTTAGTAGCATTGATACGGTTTTATCAACAAATGTTTGTGCTGTATTTGCAGACTGAGATAGTATGACAAAGTGAAAAACACAGACCCATAGATGTGAGTAGAAGTCCAGGATGAGCAAGGTCAGGAGTAGACAATGGTAAAGGGTTGGCATACCCTGCGGAAGACATAATCTAGTTGCTATTTGACAAGAACTTGAGTTGAAACCGCAAGGAAAAAATAAATGGGGTATCCTAAACAGACCTGAGACAGAATCTTTTTTGAGGGACGAAAGAATGCTGGACTATCCTTGGAGACCATAAAAACGGTTCGATACCGGGAGCGGTGGAGGACAACTGTTGAAGCCCTATGCTCCGCAAGGAGATACGAGGAATAAGTCCAATAAAGTCAAATAAGTTACAAAAATATAAACCATGTCCAGAGTCATTTTTGTCGGTTTTCTTCTGGTTGATTTTCAGTCCAACCATCTGATTGTACTGGTTAAGGTTGCAAACCATTTCTGGATATCTTTATGTGTGTTAGATAAAAGTGCTTTGTCCTCAACAAATTCTAGGTCTTCCAAGGTGGATGTGAGGTATCCATCTACTACCTCCTGTTTTACTTGAGCTGTTTTATGCATCCCCCAGTCCATGACAATGTTGAATAGTAGGACGGCGCATCCCCCAGTCCATGACAATGTTGAATAGTAGGACGGACATTACCCATTCTTGCATTCTAAATGATTCATTGAGAATGATCCGAAAAGTGGAGGCTGGTTCATTGCGTAGGCAATGGACTGAATCACTACAAGCCAGTCAATAGATAGAGCTGACATTTTGAAAGCCCTCCTAGAGTGTGACCGAAACGAAGACAAATCCCCGTCAACTGCTAGAATGAAAGAGCTGGGTTTGAAGATTGGAGTGGTCAGAAAAGAACAGAACAACAGGTATTGGAGTAGGTTCATCAATCAAATTCGAACTGGTTGGGTCAGTCGCTCGACGTTTGTTAAAGATATTGCGAAGGAGATTGGAGCCCCTATGGACATGTCCGGAACACAACGAAGATATCCCAAACTGAAACTGATACACATTCTTGTCGCTCGCTTGCTTAAGATTAAGTACATTCATCACTAACAATGCTGTAAACGTTAGAGGTAAAACAACTAGCATATACTATCAGAAACGGACGGGAAATGTGTCAGTATAGAATGTGAACGCTCAGTGCATTCAAACTGTTAGAGATAGTGCTACCCAGATAGACCATAGATTCCCAAACTTTTTCGGCCCACCGCCCACTTTACATGACATAAACTTTGTAACGCCCTCCTCCCCAATATAACAGTTTGCCAACTTCCCTCCCCTAATATATATAATATATATATATGCATGCTCTATTTTCACTTTGACATAGAAAATTATATATATTTCTGTCAAATATGGTCAATTTTCAAATGATTATGTACATGAAATAGAAAATTGATGAAAAAATGGATCGTGTAAAATGGGCATAAGATGAATTAAAATGCAGAATTCAAATTTTTAATGATTATTCAATAGTAAAATCACGAAGAAACTCTCTCCAAATGCTTCTGAATCACTATCGCCCCCGCCCAGGCTTCAGCGCCCACTTGGGGCAGTACCGCCCACTTTGAGAACCCATGAGATAGACAAACACAACCATTGGACATACCACCAGAACCCGCAGAGGCGTAAAAATAGATCTTGTAGTAGGCACATCTAATAATATAAGGACGGACAATAATGAAAACAGCATAACGAATTACATAGGCGTCTCCCACATTTTCGGAGAGGGGGTGAATCGAGTGCAATGAATATAAATATAATTTAAAATGTACGTGGTCTGAGTGTGAGATCTGTCAGAGTCTGATGTTTCAAGTCGAGTCATTGCATACACATCTATGGTATCACGTGGAGTCGTTGTAGGAAGCATAGTTGATACATTTTCTAATGGGACAGTTCTTTGTTTGATACATTAGTTCTAAAGATTCAACTCAAGAATTAAATCATGAAGAATAAAAGTGAATGTTGAATGAAAGAGAGATGAAGAATGTAGAGAGGATGGAAGAATGGAAGAGAGGATGGAAGAATGTAAGAGAGGATGGAAGAATGTAAGAGAGAATGAAAGAATGTAAGAGAGAATGAAAGAATGTAAGAGAGGATGGAAGAATGTAAGAGAGGATGGAAGAATGTAAGAGAGGATGAAGAATGTAAGAGAGAATGGAAGACTGTAAGAGAGGATGGAAGACTGTAAGAGAGGATGGAAGAATGTAAGAGAGGATGGAAGAATGGAAGAGAGGATGGAAGAATGTAAGAGAGGATGGAAGAATGTAAGAGAGAATGAAAGAATGTAAGAGAGAATGAAAGAATGTAAGAGAGGATGGAAGAATGTAAGAGAGGATGGAAGAATGTAAGAGAGGATGAAAGAATGTAAGAGAGAATGGAAGAATGTAAGAGAGGATGGAAGAATGTAAGAGAGAATGGAAGAATGTAAGAGAGAATGGAAGAATGTAAGAGAGGATGGAAGAATGTAAGAGAGAATGAAGAATGTAAGAGAGGATGGAAGAATGTAAGAGAGGATGGAAGAATGTAAGAAAATGAAGAATGTAAGAGAGGATGGAAGAATGTAAGAAAGAATGGAAGAATGTAAGAGAGGATGGAAGAATGTAAGAGAGAATGAAGAATGTAAGAGAGGATGGAAGAATGTAAGAGAGGATGGAAGAATGTAAGAGAGAATGAAGAATGTAAGAGAGGATGGAAGAATGTAAGAGAGGATGGAAGAATGTAAGAGAGGATGAAAGAATGTAAGAGAGGATGGAAGAATGTAAGATAGAATGAAGAATGTAAGAGAGGATGAAGAATGTAAGAGAGAATGTAAGAATGTAAGAGAGAATGAAGAATGTAAGAGAGGATGGAAGAATATAACAGAGGATGAAAGAATGTAAGATAGAATGAAGAATGTAAAAAAGAATGAAGAATGTAAGAGAGGATGGAAGAATGTAAGAGAGGATGAAAGAATGTAAGATAGAATGAAGAATGTAAGAGAGGATGAAAGAATGTAAGAGAGAATGGAAGAATGTAAGAGAGAATGAAGAATGTAAGAAAAGAATGAAGAATGAGGAGATGAAAGAATGTAAGAGAATGAAGAATGTAAGAGAGAATGAAGAATGTAAGAGAGAATGGAAGAATGTAAGAGAGAATGAAGAATGTAAGAGAGAATGAAGAATGTAGGAGAGAATGAAGAATGTAGAGAGGATGAAAGAATGTAAGCGAAAATGAAGAATGTAAGAGAGGATGGAAGAATGTAAGAGAGGATGAAAGAATGTAAGATAGAATGAAGAATGTAAGAGAGAATGAAGAATGTAAGAGAGGATGAAGAATGTAAGAGAGAATGAAGAATGTAGGAGAGAATGAAGAATGTAGGAGAGAATGAAGAATGTAAGAGAGAATGAAGAATGTAAGAGAGTATGGAAGAATGTAAGAGAGAATGAAGAATGTAAGAGAGGATGGAAGAATGTAAGAGAGGATGAAGAATGTAAAAGAGACTCTAAGAATGTAAGAGAGGATGAAGAATGAGGATGGAAGAATGTAAGAGAGGATGGAAGAATGTAAGAGAGAATGAAGAATGTAAGTGGGGATGGAAGAATGTAAGAGAGAATGAAGAATGTAAGAGAGAATGAAGAATGTAAGGAGAGGATGGAAGAATGTAAGGAAAGGATGAAAGAATGTAAGAGAGAATGAAAGAATGTAAGAGAGGATGAAAGAATGTAAGAGAGAATGAAGAATGTAAGAGAGAATGAAAGAATGTAAGAGAGAATGAAGAATGTAAGGAGAGGATGGAAGAATGTAAGGAGAGGATGGAAGAATGTAAGAGAGAATGAAGAATGTAAGAGAGAATGGAAGAATGTAAGAGAGGATGGAAGAATGTAAGAGAGGATGGAAGAATGTAAGAGAGGATGGAAGAATGTAAGAGAGGATGGAAGAATGTAAGAGAGAATGAAAGAATGTAAGAGAGGATAGAAGAATGTAAAAGAGAATGGAAGAATGTAAGAGAGGATGAAGAATGTAAGAGAGGATGGAAGAATGTAAGAGAGAATGAAAGAATGTAAGAGAGAATGAAAGAATGTAAGAGAGGATGGAAGAATGTAAGAGAGGATGGAAGAATGTAAGAGAGAATGGAAGAATGTAAGAGAGAATGAAAGAATGTAGGAGAGGATGGAAGAATGTAAGAGAGAATGAAAGAATGTAAAAGAGGATGAAATAATGTAAGAGAGAATGAAGAATGTAAGAGAGGATGAAGAATGTAAGAGAGCATGAAAGAATGTAAGAGAGAATGAAGAATGTAAGAGAGGATGGAAGAATGTAGGAGAGGATGGAAGAATGTAAGAGAGAATGAAAGAATGTAGAGAGGATGAAAGAATGTAAGAGAGAATGAAGAATGTAAGAGAGGATGAAGAATGTAAAAGAGAATGAAAGAATGTAAAAGAGAATGAAGAATGTAAGAGAGAATGAAAGAATGTAAGAGAGAATGAAAGAATGTAAGAGAGAATGAAGAATGTAAAGAGGATGAAAGAATGTAAGAGAGAATGAAAAGAATGTAAGAGAGAATGAAAGAATGTAAGAGAGGATGAAAGAATGTAAGAGAGAATGAAAAAATGTAAGAGAGGATGAAAGAATGTAAGAGAGAATGAAGAATGTAAGAGAGAATGAAAGAATGTAAGAGAGGATGAAGAATGTAAAAGAGAATGAAAGAATGTAAGAGAGAATGAAAGAATGTAAGAGAGAATGAAAGAATGTAAGAGAGAATGAAAGAATGTAAGAGAGGATGAAAGAATGTAAGAGAGAATGAAGAATGTAAGAGAGGATGAAGAATGTAAGAGAGGATGAAAGAATGTAAGAGAGAATGAAAGAATGTAAGAGAGAATGAAGAATGTAAGAGAGAATGAAAGAATGTAAGAGAGAATGAAAGAATGTAAGAGAGGATGAAAGAATGTAAGAGAGAATGAAAGAATGTAAGAGAGGATGACAGAATGTAAGAGAGAATGAAGAATGTAAGAGAGGATGAAGAATGTAAGAGAGAATGAAAGAATGTAAGAGGGGATGAAGAATGTAAGAGAGGATGAAGAATGTAAGAGAGGATGAAAGAATGTAAGAGAGAATGAAAGAATGTAAGAGAGAATGAAAGAATGTAAGAGAGGATGGAAGAATGTAAGAGAGAATGAAAGAATGTAAGAGAGGATGAAAGAATGTAAGAGAGGATGGAAGAATGTAAGAGAGGATGAAAGAATGTAAGAGAGGATGGAAGAATGTAAGAGAGAATAAAAGAATGTAAGAAAGGATGGAAGAATGTAAGAGAGGATGGAAGAATGTAAGAGAGAATGAAGAATGTAAGAGAGGATGGAAGAATGTAAGAGAGGATGGAAGAATGTAAAAGAGAATGGAAGAATGTAAGAGAGGATGAAGAATGTAAGAGAGGATGGAAGAATGTAAGAGAGAATGAAAGAATGTAAGAGAGGATGAAGAATGTAAGAGAGAATGAAGAATGTAAGAGAGAATGAAGAATGTAAGAGAGAATGAAAGAATGTAAGTGAGAATGAAAGAATGTAAGAGAGAATGAAGAATGTAAGAGGGAATGAAAGAATGTAAGAGAGAATGAAGAATGTAAGAGAGAATGAAGAATGTAAGAGAGAATGAAAGAATGTAAGTGAGAATGAAAGAATGTAAGAGAGGATGAAGAATGTAAGAGAGAATGAAAGAATGTAAGAGAGAATGAAGAATGTAAGAGAGAATGAAAGAATGTAAGAGAGGATGAAGAATGTAAGAGAGGATGAAGAATGTAAGAGAGGATGGAAGAATGTAAGAGAGAATGAAAGAATGTAAGAGAGGATGAAGAATGTAAGAGAGGATGAAGAATGTAAGAGAGGATGGAAGAATGTAAGAGAGAATGAAAGAATGTAAGAGAGGATGAAGAATGTAAGAGAGGATGAAGAATGTAAGAGAGAATGAAAGAATGTAAGAGAGAATGAAAGAATGTAAGAGAGGATGAAGAATGTAAGAGAGAATGCAAGAATGTAAGAGAGAATGAAGGAATGTAAGAGAGAATGAAGAATGTAAGAGAGAATGAAAGAATGTAAGAGAGGATGAAGAATGTAAGAGAGGATGGAAGAATGTAAGAGAGAATGAAAGAATGTAAGAGAGAATGAAAGAATGTAAGAGAGGATGAAGAATGTAAAAGAGGATGAAGAATGTAAGAGAGGATGGAAGAATGTAAGAGAGAATGAAAGAATGTAAGAGAGGATGAAGAATGTAAGAGAGAATGAAAGAATGTAAGAGAGAATGAAGAATGTAAGAGAGAATGAAGAATGTAAGAGAGAATGAAAGAATGTAAGAGAGGATGAAGAATGTAAGAGAGGATGATGAATGTAAGAGATGGGGTTACGTATCTGCCCCTGATTTAAAAAGAAACATCAAAGGCAAGAATCCAAACATACAATAGTGAAAACTTAGTTGTATATCAACAAACAGAAACACCAAATCAACCTCAATGTCAGAACGGAGTCGTCTCTTATGCCTCCCTCTGTGCCAGACCAGACCACAACAGGTGATGTCGCTAAGAAATCTAGAATACACTTTCACGACCTCAAAGTGCACGTAATGTTGGATATGAAATCTAAGATAAGTTTCTTAAGACAGTAAAAGATATCGTTGTTCCTAATAATATAATGACGTGTATGTGCTGACATTAAAAAAAGGACTGGGTTGTGTGTGTGTAGAAGTATTTTCTTTAAATGGACGTGGTGGCGTGTGTGTGTGTATGTATATGTCTAAAAATTGACCTTTGATGTGCATCTTCTTCGTCTTCTTCTTCTTCAAGCGCTCCATATCGACTTGTTAACCATTCTTTAGGATTTGTCTGTGAGCCGACCCGAAAAGCGATTGTATGTTGTGCCAGTCTTCTTCTCCTTTGCGTTCGTTCTTTACAACCAATTTTAATCACTCTTTGTGATATGTTTGATCTTTGCCAAGAACGTGTATACATTGCACATTGGTTTGGTAGGCCCCTAAACGCATAGACTTGTACACGTTTAGGACATGTACATCCGATTTAAGCCAAACCTCCTTAGTCGCCTCTTACGACATGCGTGGCAGCAACAGTGGTTCTATTCTTTACGCCCCAAATTAGGGCCCCGGTAACCACTCGGGCGATTGTGCCAGTTATGCGCATACAAGTAGGCCAGCACATTCGATTTCTGCGACGCTTTTTATTTACTAAGGTGGCTTCCCTAGAGCTTCCATCTAAAATATATCGTTAATTGATGGCTGCTTAATATTTTTAGAGAATCACACAGTTGAAGTACATAGTAATAGATATCATTTTTTTTCTCTCCGATCCAGAAGCACGAGCTTTCAGCTCTTCGGCTCAGTGCCATGGACATCGTAACCCTTCGGTTCGGTGCCACGAACACCGTGAATCTGGGGAAATGTGGCTTTTCTGCCAGTCCGCGGAATTGAACCCGCACACACAGAGGACTAGTCACCCGCAGTCCAACGCGCTACGAACACGCTGGGCAGGCGGGCGAATAGATATCATAAGTAGAAGGGCAAGGTTATTCTAAACGGTGAAAGACAGTTTAAATATTATACAAGGTGACGCCCGAGTGGATACCGGGGCCCAAATTTGTGGTGTAAAGAATAGAACCACTGTTACCTTCCATGCATGTCGTAAGAGGCGACTAAGGAGGTTTGGATGAAATCGGATGCATGTGTCCTAAACGTGTAGAAATCTATGCGTTCAGGGGCCTACCAAACCAATGTGCAACGTATACACCTTCTTGGCAAAGATCAAACATATCACAAAGAGTGATTAAAATTAGTCGTAAAGAATGAACGCAAAGAAGAAAGAAGAAGAAGAATACAAGGTGAAGGGCATTTTAAGTAAACAAAAGGCGTGTCCTGCCCAAGCTCTACATCCAGCAGAGTTGGGGTCGGCTAGTGTTTCTTATAACGGCAACAAGTGAAAATTAGTAGCCTGCTTCTAGCTAGGCTCTGGGTTGTCTAGTGATAAACTCCTCTAGGTCTGTTTTTTCCTCTATCTATTAAGGCGAACCCGGAACAAAAAAAGAATGCAGAAACCGGACATGCTAACCTACGGGTCTATAGATGCCTAACTGACACAACAAACTCACGCTTTAAGGCGGAAATATTATGTCGAACCCCACAAAGTGGTTTAACCAAGTGATTGATGTAGATCGAACGAAGATGACATATACAAAAATATGAAGCATATCTGGGGGTCTATGTGGCTGAGTGGTTAAGCCCTTTGCCTTGCGAGTCGAAGGTCGTGGGTTCGAATCCGGACCGCGGTCTTCTGTTCACGAGTGCAGTTTTTTCCTGAGATTGTTGCCGGAGCTACGGAGTTCGTGCTTTGTGCAATACTCTCGGCAGGTGGCGTGCCATTTCTGCGGAGAGGACCGAGCCATATGGGGTAAATCCGGTGCAATGAAGTCAATCCTTCGGCTTACAAAAAAAATAAAAAATGAAGCATATTTTCAACATTGTAAAAGACAGAATATTATTTAATAAAGTACAATTTAAATATCATCTTAAATACAGCACAGAGTCATGGTTATCCTATACAGAAACGACGACTTGTGTCAGAATTAAATGAAAATGTTCTTGGCAAACGTAAGTTTTTTTTAATTAAACATCAGACTTAATAACTTGTCACGGACTGGGCACCAGTTCTCCGAGTCAATTTGAATATGTCTGAAGAAAGATGTTGATGTGATCAAGTCGCCATATGTTTAATAGCTCATTACATCTCACTGAAACATTCCTGCATCTGGTTGCTCTTCTGTTAACAGGTCCCCTGCACCAAAGCACATCTTACGGTAGTAGTTTATACCGAACTGCCTAACATTAGCTCAACCCCCGTGTGTTGCGGAGCTCACAAGGGAGCAATAAATATTTTTTTTTTTTTTTATTTCGTCCGCTTTCAACTCAGACGAAGTTCCATCTCTGAAACTGATTTTTGCGTGAAAATCCGTTTTTCCAATTTCTTACAATGGCAGCAGCGTGCACATTGTAAATTACTTACACTGGCAGCCGTGTGCTCAATGTACTCGTAATTAGTTTTCCCTCGCCATACAGGCAGATTTTCTCCGACTTCAGAGGTACTCACGTTATCGTCCTGAGTAAGACCAGGGGACTCGAACAAATGCCGGACAGTAGGTTCGAACCCGAGCTATGAGGCGTCTCACAGCTAGCAGGCCGAGCTACTATCAACTACTCTAGGCAGTCCCCGTAATAAATAGTAAAGAACAAGGCATGTCGTAAAAGGCGAGTGGTGTAGAGACCTAGGATGCTACCTAGTAAATAAAAAGCGTTGCAGAAATCGGATATGATGGCCTACTTGTAGGCGCATAACTGGCACAACGTACAACCGTTCTTAGGCTCAGATCACATACAAATCACAAAGAGTGGTTAATACGGAACGTTCGAAAAATAAGAAGTTAGAGCAATGTCTACACAAGTTAACTTATTTTATTTGCCAACTCCTAATACATAAGGTCTACATTAAAACAATAAATTTACAGAAGACCAGACACCCACATGTGGCTTTGAAGTGGAATCCTGTAGGCAATAGAGGTAGGGGTAGACCTGGAGAGACATGGAGACGAACTGTAGACAGAGAGAGAGAAGATGCGAGAAAGACCTAGAATGAACTACTCTAGCTTGCTCAAACAGACGATCGTGTAGTGCCGGGGCCCACAAGGGAAGCAAAGAATAGTACCACTGCAACCTACACTGCATGTCGTAAGAGACGACGACTGATGTAGGCCCTAGGGATGCTACCCTAGTAAATAAAAAGCAGCGCAGCGCAGAAGTCGACTGTGCTGGCCTACTTGTAGGTTAATAATTGATACAACGTACAATCGCTCTTAGGTTCAGATCACATACAAATCACAAAAGAGTGGTTGACAAGGGTCGATATGGAGCGTCGAAGAAGAAGAACTCAAACAGATTGGTTCTGAAAATTTGTTGATGGCTTATGCTTCAGCGGGAGCTGAGAGAAGAAGAAGAATACATGATGTCTAAGTAAAGGCATTTTTTTCCGATCCAGAAGCATTTGATCCAGAAGCTCTTTGGCTCGGTGCCACCGACATCGTAACCCTTTGGTTCGGTGCCACGAACACCGTAAATTGGAGAAATTGGCTTTTCTGCCATACCGCAGAATTGAACCGCACTCAATGGGGCTTGTCACCCGTCGTCCAACGCGCTACGAACACACTGGGCAGGCGGGGATGTAAAAGCATTTAAAGAACCCTCTCTCAAACCATGCATTGGAACCGTTCATCTATTAAGTAGCAATTTTTACTCAACTGGAGATTCCAGAAAAGACATTTTGGTACACATTCTCTGAACAACATCAGAATCTAAAAATTTAATTAAAATGTGAAACTTTAAGTTGTATAATTTAAAAACTAAATTAGAAACTTTCAGTTCTATTAACATTGAGAAGAAATGATCAAAGAATATCACAGCAGGAGCTGAAGTGGGAGACAAATGGTTTCAGAAAGAGAGTACGTCCTAATGAGACCATGAGTAAACTTCGCTGAGATAGGCAAAAAATATAGGTGTCAATTCCATGGGAAAAGATTGAACTTGTTGCCCAGGACGGAGCGGTATGGATACATTACTTATGGCAATATGTAACATACAACAGTACGAGAGGAACTATTTAATTATAAAAAAGGTATAAAGGCGAAGGATTGACTTGATGGCATCATGTTACCACATATGGCTTGGTTCCTATATATGTAACTCCAGCAAACATCCTCAAAGACCTCATGAAATCATTGTACGTGTGACTCGGTCCGAATTCGATCCTCTGTCCATCGGAGATCTGTCCTAGCCATTGTGACTACTGACATACGACATCCAAGACCAATCCACCTCCGTCTACCCCGTTTACTAATGACCTCCAATGATGCACAGTTTGGTAGTTTTTAAATTTATTCATTTTCAATTATATTTGTTCGGAAAATTTGCAAGATTCTTCTTAAATATGTATTTTGAAATGAATGTAGTTTATGTACAATGTTGCAGGTGCTTTTTCAGGAATTACAACGGAAGTGGCCGGTGTGATGTTGACCACATGACCCATCGTGTGCCGACAGTCAATGAAAAATACAGGTCTAACACAGTATTCCCCAATATACCTCGTAGTATAAAAAATGGTTCTTAAACTTTCCTTTTATTACACTGCGGAAGACATAGTCATCATTATTAAATATCTTGTCCTAAGCAGAACTTTGCCACCCCAACAGTCCTTCGGAATGTCTCTCTCTCTCTCATGTGCCAGTTGTCTCGCCTCTGCAGCCGTCATGTTAAAACCATCAGTTACATCCTGAATCCATCTTCTCAGTGGTATTCATCTTCTTCTCTTTGCCTGTCCTCTTCTTCTCTTTGCCGGTATGCCTCCTTCCATGATGGTCTTCTTCAACTCCTCGTGTCTTTTTATATGTCCAAAATACATCTCTTTCTTATTTGTAGCACCAGCAAGTGAAAGAATTCAAATACTTAGGAAGCATATTCACAGAAGACGGAAAACTGGATAGAGATAGAGGCTAGAGTACAAAAAGCAAATGCTGTAACCTACCAGCTAGCCTCATTGTTAAGGCACCCAACAATTTCACAGGCAGCTAAGCAACAGATGATCAACAGCATTTTTATACCTACTTTGTGTTACCAGAGCCAAACATGGACATTGAGCAAAGCGCAGTCACAAAAATAACTACATGTGAAATGCGTTGCCTGCGAAAAGTTACCAACAACACAAGAAAAGACAGAATCACCAACATCAGCATAAGAAGAAAGTTGGCACAAAACCGTGCTTGAATTACATAGATAAACAAAGAATGAAGTGGTTTGGCCACTTAATAAGAATGCATCCAAACTCCACAGTATACAGAGTCTTCTACAACAGAACATCGGGAAAGAAGGCAAGAGGAAGACCACGGAAAAGATGGTTAGATGGCGTAGCAGAATCCGGTGAAAGAGCAAAGATAACAATCACACAAGCCACCAGAACAGCGCAAGACAAAAACATAAAACCACGACACTGGGCAACAACCCGGTAGCAGTGTGACGACAAAGAAGAAGAAGAAGAAGAAGCACCAGCAGGTTTACTTTGATTTTGAGTTCTTTCTGGATATATATATTTGTTCTCTTCTCTGTCCGTGGTATACGGATGACTCTTCTGTAATACTTATATTCAGCAGCTCATATGTGTTTTCCCACTGCTTTGTTAAATGTCCTTGCTTCACACCCATACGTTGCCACTGGGAATATGCATACTCTTAGTATTCTAATCCTTGTTGAAGAGATATCAGAGATTCGATATAGTCTCAAGGAGAAGATGTATTGCTATTTCCCTTATCAATTCGAAAATCAATAACTGCAAAGTCAACTAGATGCTATAGTCTGATCATTAATTATTCAGCAAAATGAAGGAAGCGGTTGCTGTTATCAAACAATTAGAATATATGTCCCAACATTAAATCATTGATACGCAGGTTCAACGTGACGTACTGAGAACCGTTGAATGACTTTTACCTGTTCAGCGTGAAATCGTGACGGTTTGAATAAATATATAAATTAATTTAACCAATCCAGTATGGTTTCCTTATGGACAATCATTGATTGCTTAGCAACAAATCATAACTATGTGTAACTAACGACGCGAAGACGCCATGTTCTTTTCGAATTAGTCACAATATAGTAAAAATGAGAATGTCAAGGAAGAGATGAGTTATGACCAGAGCGTCATCATTCTACGATTTAACAACCAGTTGTTGATAACAGAGGAAGTGGCAATAGGTGACCGCCATTAAACCCTCACCTGTGTCATCTGTTATCGTCCACGTGTCATTGGTTGCTTAGCGTCTTTGCTATCTCATGATATTCTAATTCGGACAAACCTTTCATAAAAGCCACGAAGTAAACATCGTTGTACAGCGACTATCATTGGTCAGATAACATTCTGTTTAACATCCGGGTCAACGGTTTATAGCTGGCAATGTTGAGAGAACAGAAGTGTGATGTCTAGCTGTCACTAACTAGCGCTGGCACTAGTTATAAAGTGATCCATAGTCATGTGCCGGTATTGACACTGTAGCGGGGATAGCAACAGTAAAAATAGTATTTGTTTTTATGTCCAAGAAGGAAACATATTGCAGGATTTATATATGTGGGATTAGTTAGAGCAGATGTGGTCAACTCGTGGTCCGCGGGACAGATCTGGACTGCGAAGTGTTTCTATCCGGCCCGTTGAAAGTACTCAAAGTTCAAAACATTAAAACCTTTAACGTTAACTTCCATTTACTGAAAATGAAAAAAAAGTGGAGGAAATTGACATCAAATGTGTTTGAAACGAAAGTTCAAGATGGGTTCCTCGATCCAATGCCCCGTTGAATGCCCCCTGTCTGCAGATTTTCACCTAACCCCCAAACACGCTCAAGAATTAGTCTCCTCTAGTGGTTGAGTAGAATTCTCTGTGTTCATTCCACGCCTCCACATTCTCTGTTGGCCACATCAAGTTCTGCTATACTCCAGACAGGTGTCCAAACTTTCATGGCAAAAAAGATCATCGCGTCCTGAGTCACTGCACCTTTACGATGGGCGTTAGTTATCAGCGTGATTAGTCACTGCAACCTAACGATGGGCGTCAGTCATCAAAAAGCTGCACCTTCTCAGGACTAGTAAGTATTGTTTAGGCTTATTTCCACAAATAGGGGGCGCATGCATATTGTCCACTAGAACACACTATTACCACATACAGTTTACTGGCATATATGTGCTTTAGAATATAAGTTTTACAGAAGAGTTCTTCGTATATCTTGGACAGAGAAGAGAACAAATAGATCTATCCAGAAAGAACTGAAAATCAAAGAAAACTGGCTGATGCTACAATTACGAAAGAGAAAAGTGAGATATTTTGGACATATAAAAAGACATGAAAGGCTGGAGAAGACCATCATGGAAGGAGGCATACTGGCAAAGAGAAGAAGAGGAAGACTATGGAGAAGATGGATTCATGGTGTAACTGATGGTTTGAACATGGCGGCTGCTGAGGCAAGACATCTGGTCTATGAGAGAGAGAGAGAGAGAAGTTCTGGAGGACTGTTGGGGTGGCAAAGTTCTGCTCAGGACAAGCTATTTGATCATGAGTTTACTGACTACTGATAAAATTCTACACAAAGAAAACCCCACTTTATAGTACCATTTCTACTGATTTATACAGGTTACCCCACCCGTCTGCGCAGCGTGTTCGTAGCGCGTTGGACTACGGTGACTATCCCTCTGTGTGTGCGGGTTCAATTCCGCGGGATGACAGAAAAAGCCACAGATTCCCCAGATTTACGGTGTTTGTGGCACCGAACCGAAAGGTTACGATGTCCATGACACCGAGCCGAAGAGCTGAAAAGCTCAAGTGCTTCTGGATCGGAAAAAAATACAGGTTACCCATCCCTCCGTTGTAAAGTAAAACTAAAATATATGGAACCGATTCATTTTTTTTCTGTATACTGAATAAATCGATATTGAGGTATGTTTCTTGTGACTGTCTTACTCATGATTGTTATGATTTATCTCATTCATGATTTTCTGTTTTGTCTCATTGGTTGTTATTTTTTGCCTGATCCATGATTCTTCTAATTTATGTCCCACCTGACTCTTTAATTTTTTTCAGCCATGATTACTCCATTTTAAAACAATAATGATTAAAACATTAAACAAAACAGCACAGAAATAGAGACATAACACAGACACAGGTTGAAAAGAAATTATATGAAACATTGTTAGAGACGGACCAGAGCCAACTATAAACTTATGGGCCTTCGGACTCAGGTAAGAATTATGGGAAATCAGACCCCAACTACACCACGTGACCTCGCATTCCAGTATTGATGTATATAGACGAATTCATTTTAAAATCAACACAAAATGCTAACTCGAAGTTATATTATCCAACAAGTTAAGTTTAACAATAAGGAATATCAATATTATGACAATTTTTCACCAATAAATAACCATAGACTCACAGAATTGAGTAAAATTGCAAAAAGGTTGCAGTGTTCTATCAAACATTATATTTTCCAGCCCCCTTCTCTGATCTAGGTCAGGGATTCCCCGGTCAGTTTTCTGGCCTAGTTATCTAGAGTTGGTTGTGGGATGGACATAAGAGACACATATCTGGTATTATCAGTGTTTCTTAAACGATGCATTGCTGCAAGAGACTCTCAATTTACACCCCAAAGAATCTCGTCTAGCAAAATGGGGTTAATTTACTAGTACATAATGTCTGCAGATTAAAACCGTCCAAATAAACTGCTTACATATGTCTTGGAAATGTTATCAGCCACGAAGGAGGAGCAGGATCTAACATTCAAAGCAGAATGAGATACAAAGTGAATTCATGACCCTTCCAAATGTCTGGAACTCTGCCTAATGCAGCATGAATAAAGAACTGCGAGCATTAGGACGAGAAATATGAACTGATAACATGTGACTCAAAATAGATTCATATTTAATATTCAAAACCTGCGTATAACTCCCATTCAGGAGCAATACAGTGAGCTGTAAGAAACGTCCACGTGGTGCCAGGGGCCTGCAAGGGAAGCAAAGAATAGTACCACTGCGACCTACTAGGTATGTAGTTAGAGGCGACTGAGGTAAGGGTCTAGTAAAGCTACCCTAGTAAATAAAAAGCGTCGCAGAAATCCGATGTACTGGTCTTACTTGTAGACGTAAACACTGACACAACGTACAATCGCTCTTAGTCTCAGATTACATACAGATCACACAGAGTTGTTAACAAGTGGTCGATATAGTGCATAGCTTCCCAAAGTGGGCGATATCGCCCCCAGTGGGAGCTGAAGCCTTCTAGGGGCGGCAGTGTGTTGAGAAGCATGGGGCGGGGAGGGGGAAGAGGGGAGTAGTTCTAAGGAAATATATATATTGAAAATATTTTCGTGATTCCAATTGAATACTCATTTAAATTTGAATATCATTAATCATCTTATACGTCTTATCAGTTGCACAATTTATAGTTATAATATATAATCATTTAAATTACCATGTGGACAGAACTATATATATATAATTTTCTATGTCAAGAAATGAGATATATTTATATAATTTATATTATGGGCATTTCAAACTTTATATATGGGGAGGAGAGTCTTACAAAGTGTATGTCACACAATTTTATAGTTCATAAAAGGTATTTACAAAATGTATGACCAAAGTGTAGACACAGAATATATGTCTATATAAATTTTCATGTCAAGAGAAAATGAGTCACACATAATGTATGTACACATAATGTATGTTCAACTAAATGTGAAAGGTGTCACAAAGTGTATGTCACACAAAGTGCGCTGTGGGACAAAAAGGTTTGGCAACCTATGATATAGACAGTTCGAAGAAGAAGAAGAAGAAGAATAAGAGCAAGAAGAACAAGATTTATAACCCGCTCTTGAGGATTCCTTTACAGGAGAAAATAGAACAAAAGGACAACTTTATTTAGTAAATCAGATAAACTCCCATGATAATATGCAGGAGCGATACAGAAAATTCCAGAAAAGAATCCAGTTTTTTTGCAACTAGTCGACGGTAAGGATCAGGAGAACTTACCGGCTTGTCACAATGAATCTGTGAAGTGTTCACGGAAAGAGAACATGCCACTATACCCGCCAACATACAGAGTCTATGATACAGACCAGACCAGAGTCAGTGATACAGACCAGAGAAAAAGGTAATACTATTGTGACAACAGAAAGAAGGAACTTTATGAGTGGCTAAATGTGGATATGAAATGAGAGAGAATGGAGGACTAGAAGTATATGAAGAAAATATTGGATAAGGAATAGTTGAAGAAATAGGTAAAATAGATTAATTCTCCTTCATTTCTTCTTTTCTACAATCATGTTTTGCCTCACAGCATCAGGATAAGAAGAGATGTCTAGAACGGGCTTTTATGTGCCCATAAACAGTGTGTTTCGCCGACTTACGATAGTATTAAGTGATCGCACACAATCATAAAAAAATAGTACAGTTTTTAGTTAACATTATATATGTCAATGTTATTTTGATGTGTTAAACCCGCCCTGTGTTGCCGAGGCGACTGAGGTAGGGGTCTAGAAGCTACAGAAGCAAATAAAAAACGTCGCGGTTATCGGATGTGCTGACCTACTTGTATGCACATAACTGGCAAAACATACAATCACTCTTAGGCTCGGATCACATACAAATCACAAAGAGCGACTAACAAATGGTCGATATGGAGCGTTCGAAGAAGAAGATATGTCAAACCGATGCAAAGACTCATCAGCTACACACAGAAACTCGTCAGCTACACACAGAAACTCGTCAGCTACACACAGAAACTCGTCAGCTACACACAGAAACTCGTCAGATACACACAGAAACTCGTCAGATACACAGCTACACACAGAAACTCGTCAGCTCACAACTCGTCAGATACACACATAAACTCGTCAGATACACACATAAACTCGTCAGATACACAGCTACACACAGAAACTCGTCAGCTACACAGAAACTGTCAGCTACACAAGAAACTCGTCAGCTACGAAACTCGTCAGATACACAGAAACTCGTCAGCTACACCAGAAACTCTCAGCTACACACAAAAAGCTAGCTACACACGAAACTCGTCAGCTACACAGAACTCGTCAGCTACACACGAAACTCGTTAGCTACATAGAACACATCTTAAATTCACGATAAAAAAACACACAAAAAGACGATCTCACGAGATTCCAAGACCTGGAGAAACAATGTGTAATTATTAATTACAACACGTGACAAGAACCAGGCAATCCGATAGGACGATAGCTGTCACATGACAATGATCGCTATCTAACACATTTGAATAGAAATTGACAGCAAAAAATATGAGAGTAAAAAAGAAAAATGATAAAAAGGGAAAGAATTAGAGAAAAATCATCATTATCAAGTAGCATGTCGCTTGCAGAGCGTCGCTTTTATCACTGCACGCCTGAAAAATCTCTTTCTCTAGCAAGTTCTTCCGCCTATTCTAACGTCATACTCAATGTTTCTTTGATGTTCTGCTGCTACCTTTATCTTGGTCTTTCCCTGCTTCTGTTCCCGGGAACAATGCCTTCCATTAAAAAAGATAAATAGTAGAAAAAGAATGAGAAATAAGGAAATAGAAGAGAAAAGAAATAAGTGAAATAAGAGAAATAAGAAATAAGAAAAAGAGAGAAATAAAGTGAAAAATAAGGAGAAAGAAATAAGAGAAATAAGAGAGAAATAAGAGAAATAAGAGAGAAATAGAGTGAATAAGAAATAAGAGAGAAATAGAAGAAATAAGAGAAATAAGAGAATAGAAAATAAGAGAGAAATAAGAGAAATAAGAGAAATAAGAGAAAAGAGAAATAAAAGAGAGAAATGATAGAAGAGAGAAACAATAAGAGAACAATAATAAGAGAGAAATAAGAAAAAAGATAGATAAGAAGAAGGGTCCTTGCCTGGAACCCACAGGGACAGCGAAAGAAGTGGAGGCCGAGAAATACATGGAGACGAGATTTGGAGGCGAAGATCAACAATATAAAGAAGAGCTGGAGGGAGCTGCAGGAGATAGCTAGAGATAGGAAGACTTGGCATGAGTTGGTTGAGGCCTTGTCCCAATCCGGATTAAAAGGCAAACCGAGAGAGAGAAATAGTTAAAAAGAAAGTTATCATTAGAGGTACAGACAGAGAAAGAGACAATGTACAAGAACAATCAAGCGATTGAGAGAAGTAGAGACAAGAGAAATAGACAGCGGACATGAACAATCAAGCGACTGAGATAGTCGTACACAATTAACTAGAAGATAACGCCAGACAGCTACAGAAGAGCTAAGTTGGTAAGAGATGCGATTTATTGTGTTGTCCGTTGTAATTACACTTGTTAGGTTGAGTCAGACCATACCAGACCAGAGTCCGTTTTTGAATGCTCAAACTGGGCAGAACGATATTTACTTGAGATGTTTACAGCGGGGTTTCCCAATGTCAAGCACATTGTGTGTGTTTGGCCCCTATGAGCTCAGACAGCGGACTTCCCAATGTCAAGCACATTGTGTGTGTTTGGCCCCTATGAGCTCAGACAGCGGACTTCCCAATGTCAAGCACATTGTGTGTGTTTGGCCCCTATGAGCTCAGACAGCGGACTTCCCAATGTCAAGCACATTGTGTGTGTTTGGCCCCTATGAGCTCAGACAGCGGACTTCCCAATGTCAAGCACATTGTGTGTGTTTGGCCCCTATGAGCTCAGACAGTGACTTCCAATGTCAAACACATTGTGTGTGTTTAGCCTATGAGCTAAAGATAGGGACTTCCAATGTCAGCACATTGTGTGTTTTGCCTATGACTCAGACAGGGACTTCCCAATGTCAAGCACATTGTGTGTGTTTGGCCCCTATGAGCTCAGACAGCGGACTTCCCAATGTCAAGCACATTGTGTGTGTTTGGCCGCTATGAGCTCAGACAGCGGACTTCCCAATGTCAAGCACATTGTGTGTGTTTGGCCCCTATGAGCTCAGGCGTAGTTATGGTATATAATATGACATAACGAATATACAGGGTTTTCAAGATAAAAGCAGCCCCATTGACAAATTAAAAGTTGCCAGGTACACATTGCGTTGTCTATTTATCATTTAAACCGGTTCTGACTAGCTTGTCCTTTCTTCACATTTGTTCATCGCCCTTTCCCGCACAATAATTACCACCATCATCATCATCAGGTGCCGTCTCCACATCGAAGGTGGCTGCAATGAATCTCCAGCATCCTCTGTCTTTCACCTTGGTGTTGCACACTGCCAGACTGTAACCTGTCCATTTCTTAAAGTTTCCTCCCACTTATCTCTCGGTCTTCCTCTTGCTCTTCCCCTATCAACTTTCCCCTCTAGTAAATGTTTTATCATGGTGTCATGTCTTTTATGTGCCCAAAATACTTTACTTGTCTGAATTTTATTCTCTTAATAATTGTTTCTTCATGCCTAGTTTTCCTAAAACTTGTTTATTGTCTGTTTTTCTGTCCATGAAACTCTGCCTATTCTTCTATATATCCACATCTCAAATGCATCAATTCTATCTTCTAACTGTTTGTTCATTGTCCATGTTCAGTAATTACACACCATCACAAACAGACTCGCTCACTTGACCTATACTACGTCAAAATTGAACCTTCTTATTTTCATAAACATATGCCAGATTGGCTCCCTTGACGGTGCTACTTTTATCTTGAACACTCTGTAGTTGGAGCTAAGGTTTGAAGGGAAAGCACCGGACAACATTAAAAGACAACAAATGCAGTGGTTCGGACATTTTATGAGAGTGGAATACATCCAAACTATCAATAACGGCATACAATTAAAAAAAAGATCAGGTACTAGAGCCAAGGAAAGACCAAGAAAAAGATGGATAGACAATATCAAGACCGCACTAAATAAACACGGATACAACATAAGGGCGACTCATATGTCCCTGGAATGCAAATTAAAGCTCCCACACCTACTCTTAGCGGCAAGAGTGGACAACCAATTCCATCATCCAGCTGAGGAGAGACAAATAGACAATAGTGAATGCTTGCTTTCCTGATCACCAGTGCTCGTCGCAAATTCAAGCAACCTTACATCTCATACAGAAGTACTAGATCAGGGTCTCCGGTAGTACAAATGCTTGTTTTGGTCAAACTGAATTTCTAACCTCGGAATTTCCGCGATACGTGGCCCCTAGCTCAGAATGTTATCAATTTTAGTATCAGAAAAAACCTGGCCAGCAATGGCGAATGCGGAGGACCATTCAGAATCAGAACTGTTTGATTCTGAACACGACTTTGCTAGCGCATTTTCGCCATGTTTGGTCGGGTATTTTCCGGTTTCGTTTGCCAGCTACTGAGTTAGTGCTTGAGCAACGCTGTGAGCTATGACTGTTACATGGAATGCTTTTAGCTGTGTCAACCGTGCGTTTGTTGTGTGTATTCAGAAAATGTCGGACAGCGGTTATGACGAACAAGCTCAATCTACCGTATGTAGTTATATTGCGAGTGCAGAAAGCTGGATTTTGTCATGATTGATGTTCCCTTCGACAAGAATTGCAATTCAAGTGATGAACAGTTTTGTGTTGCTACATTAGCGACGGCTATATGCATTTTATGCGGTGCAGGTTTCTTATTGTGGCGGTACACGGCTGTTTCATTCTGGAATTAGTTCACACAGAAACATTTCACAGTTGTTAGTATTTCTTGTGATTTTCATTGGCACAGGAACGGAGCAATTAGGGGGTGGCCTGTTGCAGTGAAGTTGGAACCGTACTTATGAACTATGAACTATGAACTAAGTATCGGCGATCAGTGAATTGGAGTATCGTCTTTACATACACATAGATATATATACAGACGCATATGTGTGTGCATGTGTGTGCGTATGTTTGGGATTGAACGCGCAACCTTTTGTTTGTGTCGATAGGGTAACATTTCTGCATTACGATAATCCGCTTCACAGAGAAACAGGCTAGAGATCTCTCTGGTGGTCTGTGATGGTCAGAATAAATAAAAAAAAAAATATGGTTAATTTTTTAATGAGAGTAAAATTTCAAAGGAACAAAGATATTAATATACAAGCAAACTCTCATTTCAGTTCTTTACAAACAAAAATGATAACTTATGTAGAAATTTAGTTACCATATACCTGAAACATGAACGCTCCGGAACAGCTCCTGACAATTTTTTGTTGATTTTATTAACTGGTAATATGGACTTATCTTAGAAACCTAAAACTTCTCTACGTACTTAATCCAATTTCCACTTAGATCCACTTTTATTTTGTTGACTTGAAAACATTTGACTTTAATCACGTAGAGTTTGTGGTTCGAATCTTGTATTTGGCAATTTATTTTTTTCCAGAAGCTCAAATATTTGTTCACTGTACATTTATTGGTATTCATTCTTCTTCTTCTTCTTCTTTTGTCGTCACACTGCTACCTGTTGTTGCCCAGTGTCGGGGTTTTCTGTTTTTGTCTTGTGCTGTTCTGGTGGCTTGTGTGATTGTTATCTTTGCTCTTTCACAGGATTCTGCTACGCCATCTAACCATCTTTTCCGTGGTCTTCCTCTTGCCTTCTTTCCCGATGTTCTGTTGTAGAAGACTCTGTATACTGTGGAGTTTGGATGCATTCTTATTAAGTGGTAAACCACTTTCTTTGTTTCTCTATGTAATTCAAGCACGGTTTTGTGCCAACTTTCTTTCTTATGCTGATGTTGGTGATTCTGTCTTTTCTTGTTATTGGTAACTTTTCGCAGGCAACGCATTTCACATGTAGTTATTTTTTGTGACTGCGCTTTGCTCAATGTTGGTATTCATTAGAAAAGATTAAAAATACAATTCCTACAAAAATATATTCACAGTCTTCAAAATTACACCGGGACCATCCCGGTGCTACGGAGTTAGTGCACTGCAGTTGAGATCTTCCTGTGTAAGAAAGAGATCGGGTCACATATGGTTACTCACCGAAGTGCAATGATGATGGTCCTACCAACTACAAATCAATCAGATCATGTAGAGACCCAAAGATGCCACAGCACATCATGTTGTAAACGTCAGGGACATACTCGTATATTTATTGATATAAGCAAGCGCCCGAGTGGTTACCGGGGCCCAAATTTGGGGTGTACAGAATAGAACCACTGTTACCTGTCACGCATGTCGTAAGAGGCGACTAAGGAGGTTTGGCTGAAATCGGATGCACGTATATCCTAAACATGTAGTAGTCTATGCGTTTAGGAGTATACCAAACCAATGTGCAACGTATACACGTTCTTGGCAAAGACCAAACATATCACAAAGATTGATTAAAATTGGTCGTAAAGAACGAACGCAAAGAAGAAGATTGATATAAGAAACTGGTTAGAAATCTGTGTGGTGGTGGACTGGGATTGCCGGAATAATATTTACAATATATTTCGTTTTATCAATAACTTGTAGTGGTGGACTGGGATTGCCGGAATAAATATATATTTATCAATAACTTATGTTGTGGTGGACTGGGATTCCGAATAAATATATTTTATCAATAACTTTGTAGTGGTGGACTGGGATTGCCGGAATAAATATATGTTTATCAATAACTTTTTGTGAGGGTTGAATTTATTTTAAAAACCAAAAAGGGCAGCATATTATTATGTTCTTATAACTTTAATGCCATTATGGTTTGTATAAACAATACCCGGCTTGTCTTAAATAAATACACCAATAAGCTGTGTTTATCTCTAACCAAGGACAGTTATCAGGAAATATTTGACAGTCCATAAGGTATTGGAACAACCAGAAACGTTGCCTGCGTTTTGTCTCTAGTCTCCAGGGGTAGTTCGAGTTTCCACAGTTGTGCCCCTTTTCCATGTCGCAATTAGACCAAATTGCCTTGCAATGGCGAATGTGAAATCATTATTTCGACTTTATTTTATTATTACATGATGAATCACTGGACAAGGAAAATGTTAAACACCGGATCAAAATTATCACCAGAGTTCCGTGAAATTTGTGCTCAAATTTTAGCTTGAAGATGTTTCCTTCACAATAGTGGTCATTTGGGAGTTTCTAAAATATATCTTTGCCATTTCTGACCGTAAAGTCGTTGTTTTTTTTATCGCGTGTTTGTGGCTATTTTCAGAGTTACACGCTAAAGTAATGGATAATGTTTAAGCAAAGATGTTGTTTTAAAAGAAAGGCAATTTTCTCGATCATTGTTATTATCCTGAATGAAGGGGAACTTCAGAGAAGCTCACGTCTTGTTGACCCAGTTGTTGCTAATGTTTTTCCCACTTTCAAGTACTCATACAGGCAATTGCTTCCTTAAGGAAGTCAAGGGAATTCTGACCTGATGTTTCAGTGTCTTGTTCTTTTGTCGTCACACTGTTACCGGGTTGTTGTTCAGTGTGTTCTACTTTCTACTTTTGTCGTCACAATGTTACCGGGTTGTTGTTCAGCGTCTACTTCTGTTGTCGTCACACTGTTACCGGGTTGTTGTTCAGTGTGTTCTACTTTCTACTTTTGTCGTCACACTGTTACCGGGTTGTTGTCCAGTGTGTTCTACTTTCTACTTTTGTCGTCACACTGTTACCGGGTTGTTGTTCAGCGTCTACTTTAGATTGTGGTCACCGCACCGAGTGTTTGTTGTTAAATGATGTCTTTATTAATCGTAATTTTGTCTGGAAAGTTTGTTACAGTTATTTTAGTTTTCTACTTTCTACTTTTGTCGTCACATGTTACCGGGTTGTTGTTCAGCGTCTACTTCTGTTGTCGTCACACTGTTACCGGGTTGTTGTTCAGTGTCCTCTTCTGTCTTGTTTGGACGTCACACTGTGTGCCGGGTCACACTGTTACCGAGAGAAGATTTAGCATCTTTCACCTTCGATGTCTCTGTAAGATTATGAACAGCAGGTGGCACGACAAGATAAGCAACTCTGAAGTACTACAAAGTGCAAACTTGCCTTCCATCATGGGCATGCTCAGCAGTAGGAACGCTTAGATGTCTGGGGCATGGGAGAAGAATCGGCAATTGCCGCATTCCTCAACAAATGTTGTTCTGTAAACTTTCGGATAGGAAGATGCACCAAGACAGAACACTTCTCAGATATAAGGATGTCTACAAGACCACAATGAAGAACTTTTCTATCGGTCCCAGCAAATAGGAAAAACTAACTCATGACCGAGTTATATGGAAAGTGACATTGCGCAAAAGCGCAGATTCTTTTGTGAAGAGACGAAGAGACTTATGTATGAGCTGAAAGACAAGATAGACAAGAGAAAACTCAGAAGTTGTCACAGTAAAACACTTGCCAATTGACCGTCTGTCTTCTTCTTCTTCACCCTTCGCCCCTAGGGAAGCATAGGTCCGCAACCAAGGCCTTCCAAGCCCGCCTATCCAAGGCCTTCCAAGCCCGCCTATCCAAGGCCTTCCAAGCCCGCCTATCCAAGGCCATCTTTTGATTGACCGTCTGTAAAAACGAATAAAGAGGAGCGTCTGACAGAACGGATTAGAAGGCGGCTCCCGGGCGGGAGACACGTGTTCTTCTTCTTTGCGTTCGTTCTTTACAACCAATTTCAATCAATCTTTGTGATTTGTTTGATCCTTGCCAAGAACGTGTATACGTTGCACATTGGTTTGGTAGGCCGCTAAACGCATATACTTCTACACGCTTAGGACACATGCATCCGATTTCAGCCAAACCTCCTTAGTCGCCTCTTACAACATGCATGGCAGGTAATAGTGGTTCTATTCTTTACACCCCAAATTTGGGTCCCG
Source organism: Arion vulgaris (assembly GCA_020796225.1). Classification (NCBI taxonomy): domain Eukaryota; kingdom Metazoa; phylum Mollusca; class Gastropoda; order Stylommatophora; family Arionidae; genus Arion; species Arion vulgaris. Next base: position 37,085,325 of record CM036769.1, on the reverse strand, counting down.
GTAACCACTCGGGCGCGACACGTGTTCAATTCACAGTAAAGCTAAGGAATTTTTTCTGTTGGGAGCATCAATGAAACATCCTAACCCGAACAGCTTCGCGGCGACTGCATTAGCAATGCGGTAATTAAATTCCTTAGGCGCTGGTCCCATCTGTCCTACACCGCCCTAAGAAGTGGTACTACAGGTAGTAATGACAGTAACAGTTTTAAAAAAGGCCATATATATATATATATAACTATTCTGTTCAATGATCTCTCCTTGTTTTATATATGTATATATTACTCTGTATATACCGTCACTGATACAGACACATCTCTCTGCTGAGTGTTGCACAAACAATCATGACATTATGTCTGTCGAATCATGTTTGACAACGTGTCCAGGCAAGAAACATCACTGTTGCTATGGTTACGAATAAAGAAAACAAATGTCCAATACAGAGTGAAATCTGCGGTTAAATTTGCACGCGCTGTTCTAACTGGGCGCGTGACCAAGACTTGATTTACCGTAGTCTGGCTTGACCACAAGTGCCGATGTTTGATTTCTTAAGATATTATGAAAATTATACCCAGAGAACAGGCTGGAATTATACAGCGATATTAACTAGATATTGAATCTGTATTTATCTATATCCCTGAACTAACAAAAGAAGGACATCACGAACTAACCTTATTTGGTGGGGCTTGTTCTCAGAATACAAGGGATGTACACTCTATCAATCGAACGAATACATTTTTGGCACATCTTGCAAAAAATATCTGGCAATGTACTAATCACAACCACTTATAAAATTGATTTAGGGAAGGAGTTTTGGAGAGGGAGGTGAATTTACAAGCCAGAGGAGGGACATGACTAACCACACACATGTTATTTAATTAGTAAAAGAAGTAAATGAATGATTATGGCTGTTGAGTATCATGTTTTTAACTTTTGGGAGAGCTGCCTGGTCGCGTTCATAAAAAAACACTCGTGTGTAGGGCTAGGCAACGGATACCGTAATAAATAAGAGGTTGTGGTTCGAATCCTGTGCTTGGTAATTGTTATTTTTTTCCCGAAATCTTCTAATACGTGTACACTGTCTATTTATCGATCATATTCATTGGTTCCGGTGCTTCCCCTGAGGTTCTCTTAAAACTACGTATTCTCTAAATCAAGAAAAAATAATACTCGCACAAAACTAAATGAGAGCCGCAGTAGCGTAGTTGTTAGTGAACTCGTTCTCAAGGCTGGTGGTCCGGGTTCAACTCCCGCAGTGGGCGTGGAATTGTTCCCGACCGCGACGGCTCCAGCTCGACCAGCCTCAACTGGGTACCAGACATGCTCTGGGAAAGTAAAGGAGGCCGGCGTGATGCTGACCACATCACCCATCGTGTGCCGACGGTCAATGAAAAATACAGGCCTAACACTGTATTGACCTATATACCACGAGGTATGAAAGGGTTCATTTACCCCTTACAGAAAACTAAATAGGCGAGGGACGTCTACTGATGCCAGGTAGAAGTAGAGCCTTCAGAGATGAAGTGTTAGTTGCGACGTAAACCAGTTTCAAACTAGACAAATATGCAGCCTAGGACTAAACGGCGTTTTGATCTAGTGATCCATCAGCAATTTTAAGATGCAAACACGTCACCATGAACACAAAAAGAGCAATGTTCAACACAATCTTTCTCCCACATTATGTTACCAGTGCCAAACCTGGACGCTGACAACAAACGATAGAAGAAAACTAGTCACAACAGAGATGAAGTGTCTACGCAGAATGCTGGGTGTAACAAGAAGAGACCGGTTGAGAAATGAAGACATCAGGAAAAAAGTGGGTACAACATCAGTACTAGACTTCATCAAGAAACAACAAATTAAATGGTTCGGTCACGTAAGCAGATTACCATCAGACAGTGCACCCCAAAGAGCAATGCTGCTCCGATACAATGGGTACAAAGCAAAAGCCGGCCACGCAAAAGATGGACCTCAGAGATAACAGAGGCGACGAAAGAGACTATCTACGAAGCGCATACTAGGGCCCGTTTTATAAATCTCTTCCTGACCTGACGCTGTGAGGCATACAGGATTCGAGAAAGAAAGAAAGAAAGAAAGAAAGATCCATCAGCTGACACTTGTGAAATATTTTATATCTCAAATGACTGAACCGGAACATCAATCGAGCATGAGTTACTAAATGTTATATCATGTGGAAAAGTATCGGTCAAGAAAGACAAACAATAGGAGTAATCCATGAAGCACAAGCTTCGTAGTCCCGGCAACAATCTTAGGGTCTCCAGAAGACAGACATTCGTGAACAAAACGATAAGCCCGCCTTCCCAGCGTGTTCGTAGTGCTTTGAACTGCGGGTGACTAGCCCTCTGTGAGTGCGGATTCAATTCCACGGGCTGGCAGAGGAGCCACAAGTTCTCCAGATTCACGGTGTTCGTGGCACCGAACCGAAGGTTTACGATGTCCATGGCACCGAGCCGAAGAGCTGAAAAGCTAAAGTGCTTCTGGATCAAAGAAAAAAAGAACAAAATTGAGTAGTCTGGATTCGAACTTCGACTCTCGGAACAGAAGGCAATAGATTAACAAATTAACCACAAGACCCCCTTGTGGTGTATTGTGGAATAGGTAATAGGCCAGTAGTTGACCAGTGACACGCGATTGATGATGTAGTCAACATCACGACGTTGTCTTTACTTTGACGTTTTCTCTGGTATCCAGTGAGGCTGTGTCCATCTGAGAGCTAGTCAAGTTGGATAAAATCCCACTCTCTCTAAGGAGTTGGCTATTACAAAGCATAAAAACAAGGAAAATAAATATTTCGGACACATCAAACGACATGAGTGCCTGGAAAAATCGATTTTGGAAGGAATTGTGCCTGGAAGAAAAACGAGTGCAAGACCTAGAAGACAATGGATGCAGGATGTCATTGACGATCTGAGAATGACTGCTGCTGACGCCGGTCAACTTCACTGAACAGAGAGTTTTTCAGGAGTGCTGTCATGGGAGTCAAGTTCCGGAAGGGACAAACTACTTGATGATGATCTAAGGAGTTTGATCCTGGAACTACACGTCTAGATGCAAGTGCACTAACTAATGTGATATCATATCTTTTAGCTAGAAAAGATGGTAACACGATGTACTACAATTGAATCTTTCAGTAAAACAAAGTAACATCACTGTTGATTGATTGATTGATTGATTGATAGGACCATCATCATTGCACTTCGGTGAGTAACCATGGGTGCTCTGATCTCTTTCTTACACATGAAGATCTCAGCTGCAGTGCACGAACTCCGTAGCACAGGCGAGGGTCCCGATGCAATTTTGAAGATGGTGAAAGTATTTTTGCAGAAATTAATAAAAAAATCTTCTATTGAATTGTGTTGGCAGCGGCTTTCCAGCCTGCTCTTCTCGTTTTGAACTGCCAATGGTTCTTTTACGTGTTCAAATTGAACACGGTACCTACGTTTTATCGCCGTCTCCGATAGGACTAGAAACGATCTCACTACACTGAGATCAGGATCTCTGAAAATATCCAGATGGTCCCACGAGGATCGAACCTGATACTTTAGCACGAGAGATGAACGCCTAACCTCTACGCCACAGAGACCCATGTAACTTGCAGTAATTTAAAGTAACATCACTGTATCTTGCAGTAATTCAAAGTACTATCACTGTATCTTGCAGTAACTCAAAGTACTATCACTGTATCTTGCAGTAGCTCAAAGATACACGTATCTATCACTGTATCTTGCAGTAACTCAAAGTACTATCACTGTATACTTGTACAGTAACTCAAAGTATACTCACTGTATCTTGCAGTAACTCAAAGTACATCATTGTATCTTGCAGTAACTCAAGTACTATCACTGTATATACTCAAAGTAACTATCTATGTATCTTGCAGTAACTCAAAGTACTATCATTTCTATCTCTGCATAAAACTGTATCTGCAGTAACTCAAAGTACTATCACTATCTTACATCACTGTATCTTGCAGTAACTCAATATTACCATTGTATCTGCAGTAACTCAAGTAACATCATTGTTTTGGTAACTAAGTCTATCCTGTATCTACAGTAACTCAAAGAACATAATGTATCTCACAGTAACATTTGAACACAATGAGTTACATATCATTTCTGTTCTGATCTAATTTCAAACGAATCCAGACTTAAAATAAAGTTCTACTACGGAACCAGATCCATGGCTTATAGCACTATTTTCTCCAACTGGGTAAAGCAGTTGAAGAAGTCTTCAGATTACCTTTTAGACTGTCTTAACTTGGATACCAGGTCTTATGTGATTGAATTTCACCGTTGTGTTCCAGTTTTAAGTGTTGTATTTTATTCTGAATATGGCAAATACTTCCTGAGTGCAATTTTTTTAAAACTAAATGAAGGTTGAGATAGATATATGTAATGAGCTCCAGCCGGTGCTACGGAGTTCGTGCACCGTTGACTGGTCCTCCAGCAGATCAGACAAGAAAATATGCATACAAAAGAAGAGGTAGAGGAGAGAAGAGAAATGATGCATACTCTTCGATTTCTGTTGGGGGAGACTGAGCACCTATGCGTCTGCCCGGAGTGCAATGACGTCAGTTTAGTAACCAATAACCAATAATCAATGAGATATATATTCTTCGCTCTTCAATAAATCGTTGATGGTACATTCATTAAGACTGGTATCGTAGCCCGATTCAGTTCTACTTCTTCTTCTTTGCGTTCGTTCTCTACGACCAATTTTAATCACTCTTTGTGATATGTTTGATCTTTGCCAAGAACGTGTATACGTTGCACATTGGTTTGGTAGGTCCCTAAAGGTATAGACTTCTAGACATTTAGGACACGTGCATCTGATTTCAGTCAAACCTTCTTAGTCGCCTCTTACGACATGCGTGACAGGTAACAGTGGTTCTATTCTTTACACCCCAAATTTGGGCCCCGGTAACCACTCGGGCGGAAAGGTTGAACACATTCATTTTGAATGAAATGAAAATCGTGGAATATCCTTTACAGGATGTAGCCATCAACCACAGTAAACAAGTCGTTGATTTTCTAGACACCACTTACACGTTCAGTAGTTTACCGTTGCATTCTGAAAAGTCAGGTCTATTTTTACCATCCGTAAGATTCCAAGGGAATGAATTTGCTTCAAAACCTGCCCGTCGTGGAGTTTGAACCAAGTACTCTTGGCTTGTGATCAAGCTCACTACCGCTTAAGCTACAGACGTTGACTACTGAATAAAGAAGCTGAACTCTGAAGCTCACTACCGCTTAAGCTACAGACGCTGACTACTGAATAAAGAAGCTTAACTCTGAAGTCGGAGAAGGGCACGCCTGTATGTCGGGGGAGACTGATTAAAAAGGAAAGCAGATCTTCCCGCAAAAAGCAGTCCGAGATGACTAGTTATCATGACAAGAATGGGGGAATCAAGAGCCAAGGATTCAAACCTCCAGGACGACACAAGGTACGCTGGGAAGACAACGTCAGACATTCTTTGCGTGACAAAGGACTGAATTGGAACAAAGTTATAAGTAAAAGAGTTAAATTAAGAAGTCTGGCGTCTCCTAAGACAAATCTCTAAACACCAGGGTAAACAAGGATGAACTAAATAAGCAAGAGTTATTGATAAGATTTAAGAATTAGATGTAAAACATCATTTTACGTTAGAACATCTAGTGAGTTATACTGTAGCATAGTGTCAGACTGTATTGATCATACGCTAGCGTGTCAAAGCTGACATACACTTTCTCCCTCATCAACACACACAAAGACACACACACACACACAAACAGAGATGTGAAAAGAAAGGGAAATAGCCACATACCTCAACAGGTGTTGCTCTGTGAACTTTCAGAAGGGAATAGTCTCAAAGGCAGACCACTGCTTAGCTATGACGATATCTTATAAAAGAACACCACAACAGGTATATTAGTAGGCTCATCAATCAAAATCGAACTGGTACGGTCAGTCACTGGACGCTGTTGGAGATATTGCGAAAGAGATCGGAGCACCCATGGGCATGTCCGGAGTGCAATGAAGATATTTCATACTGAAGTTGAAGGACATTTACGAGGTCTAAATGAAGAGCTTTTTAAATCGGTCTCAACAACTGGGACAAAAACTATCTGATGACCGAGTTATGTGGAAAACAATATTGCGCAAAAGTACATAATTATTTTAATGAAGTTAATTTGTTCAATGTACAGTGATGATGATCCGACAAATGAAACTAAACTAAAAAATAATTTGGTGAAGAGCAACAGGAATAAGCTTGACGACAAGACAAACTCATTGCAAATGTCCGTTTGTAAAGATGAAAAGGTCATACATACACACATAAACATACATGCGTACACATATACATTCATACAACATACATACATACATACATACACATTCCACTCGTTGACCAGATTGAGAGAGATGGGTGTCAATATTGGTGCAGTCCGAAAAGAACGACATACTAAATATGCAAGAGATTGATTAATCAACATCGAACTGGCGTGTTGGGTCGCTGGACGCTGCTGGATTTGCTGAGGCGGAGATCAGAGCACCTATGGACATGTCCGGAGTGCTATGATGATAATCCTCATATAACTGATAAATGATATATTTATGTATGCTTATTTATGTAATATGGGCGATTCTCAGACACTGGAACGAGTGCGAAAATTAGGAGTAAAGTTTGGAGATGCCAGACAGTGACGTCTTCATGGTAGAGAGAGAGAGAGAGAGAGAGAGAGAGAGAGAGAGAGAGAGAGAAGGTATACTAATCAACTTCACATAGGTTCAGTGAGGAAATGGACTTTAGGATGGCTGCTGCAGTGGAGGACAGAGGAAGCATGGGAATTCACATTGTGCCATGACGTTGGTCGCATAACATAACATAACATAACATAACATAACATAACATAACATAACATAACATAACATAACATAACATAACATAACATAACATAACATAACATATATATATATACAGTGGCGGCTCGGTGTCATTTTTCTTGGTGGGGCCAGACACAAATTTTCTGAAAAATCATGGTTTTGGAGTATTTACTATTATTTGTCTATTCCGGGAAGTTTCCCCTTTCGATTATTGGTGAGACCAGGCCCCACTTGCCCTTAATGACGAATCGCCCCTGTATATATATATATATATATATATATATATATATATATATATATATATATATATATGTATGGCCCTTTTCATCTTTACAGACGGTCAATAGGCAAGTGTTTTACTGTGACAACTTCTGAGTTTTCGCTTTTCTCTCTTGTTGTTCAGCTCGTACATAAGTCTCTTCTCAAAAGACTCTGCACCCTTCCGTAATTTGGCTTTCCACACAACTCTGTCATCAGTTAGTCCCTCCCATCCATATATATATACAGAAAGATACCGAATTGTATTCTGGTAATTAACCTTTTCACTCCGTAATTGTTGTTACCATCCGAAGAATGTATACTACAGTGTATACGGAATTAGCTAGAGTACTGGCTTTGCGTCAACTTAAAATATACTACAAGCCATTGTATCAGCTCAACAGAGTGATGGAGTTAAACAAATATGTTTATTCATTTTCTGAAAATGTTGCATTAATGTTAGTGAAACAAATCAAGATGTCAGAACCTGGATAAACAAAACTATATTTGTGTTTAATTATCTTCCTCCAACATTCCATTCTACAAGATCTTTCCAGGAAAATAAGAGCGAGCATATATGAAGGCTGATCTCGCAGTTAAGCATCTGATATAAGATAATGCAAGGGATGATGATGTTGTTGTATATACCGATGGGTCGGTTCAACGTGGTGAAAAGTCCGGCTGGGGTTTCTTGGCTAATGCGCATGGTAGGGTTGTTGCAGAGTGAAGTGAGGCATACAGGACAACTACTTCTAGTATGAGGATGGAGGTTGAGGCCGTTACTGCTGCCTCCATTGGATTTCTGGGACTTCATTTACTGGTGCAGTTGTTGTATCTGACTCTCAGTCGATGCTTCACAAGATCCAGAAGGGCAGGTTTCGGTATGAGTGGATGTCGTCTATAGAAGTTTCTAACCTCCAGAGGCGTACGTGGATATACTGTCCTGGGCATGCGGGTGTTTACGGTAATGAGAGAGCGGGCAGACTTGCATCAACAGCATCGATTGTTGGGAGTTGAAGATGGATAAGGGGGATATTCTTTGGTCTCTTCGCGACTGTCTGTTGGATGGGGACACTAAAATCGATGTTGAATCGATCAAGCGATTTAAGCAGTTTGGAGTTACCCGTTGTTCAAGTCGAACTGGATGCCGAGAGGCAGAGTGAGAGGTGTGTTTAATCAGCGGGCGGCAGGAACCATCAGTATGCATACTCTTTGATATCTGCTGGGGAAGACTGAGCACCTATGGGTCTGCCGGAGTGCAATGACGTCAGTTTAGTAACCAATAACCAAGAGCGAGCAAGTGTGAAACATATTCAACGGTATGAGACTCAGATAAGTGATGAGACTAGCTCATACAGGACATCGTATGAGGCTTAGATACGTGATGTGACTGAGCCTCATACAGGGCAACATCTGTATGAGGCTCAGATACGTGATGTACGGTTAAGAGTATCAGTACAAAATACAGACATTCACCACTTGTGTTTCCGCCGAATCTTCGTATCAGTTGACCAAAAGTAATAACAAACATAACCTCGTGGACAAGTAACAAACCAACAATAGTTAGTTCAAATAGAAAGTGTAGAATCAACATGAAGATTGAAAGAACATACTAACATTAAAAACAAGATCGAATTTGCACCGTTTGATGACTCTTTTTGTGTACTGGTGAACTACATTAACCATTGACATGAATAACCTTTGACAACTGAGCCCGTACGAGGCTGTCTTGAGCGCTATGAGATCTGTTTAATGACCAGTAACCTCTAACGGGGTGGGGGTGAGGGGGTGGTGGTGGGTGGGTGGAGAACTTTGATTGATTGATTGACAGACAGTGGAAAGAATGAGTAAATATGATCAGAGTAGAGTTAAGAAATGATACATATTAGAAATGTAACTTCTTCTTTTCTCTTCTCGAGTTATGTTTTCTCTCAAAGGCAGCCAAGAACACAAAACATACCCACATAGTATCGTCATCGCCCGAGCAGTTAGCCAAAACACAAAATACCCACATAGTATCGTCATCTCCCGAGCAGTTAGCCACAAACACAAACTATACCCACATTGTATCGTATCGCCCGAGCAGTTAGCAAAAGAAAAAAAAAACTAGACATAGTATCGTTGTCGCCCGAGCCAGTACCAAAAAAACAAATAGAAAGTATACATTCTCGGCTTATTTTTCCAAGAAAAACGTACGGAATTAACAGTATCGAATACAACCAGCATTATTGTAACAGGAATCACGTGACATCATTCGGAAATGGAAACCAGGATGAAAGGGGTAGCGTAACGCAAGGGAACTAATAATGGATAAAGTGAGATCTTGCTAGATTAAATGTAAATAGGAATAAAGTGTTTGAGTTTCTTCTTTTCTACACATTTCTTGATTTATTTTCTCTGCTCCCGTAGACGGGCAGATCAGGATCATATGCTCTCAACAGACCATATTTCCATAGCTTTGTCTCCGTGTTGCGAATGACGGTAAAGGCGGAGAGAAAGAGAGACGATGTTTGTGGCTTGGAACAGGTGTCAAACTTGTCGACATCTTAACAGAAAGTTTATTCAGGTTTCATAGATACGTTACATTCATCATCTACAGAGCTTGTCGACATCATAACAGACATAATAATGAGATTCTAATAGAATATTCGACATTATAACTAACAGAATATTCAACATTCTAACTAATAGAATATTCGACATTCTAATTGATAGAATATTCGACATTATAACTGACAGAATATTCGACATTCCAACTACAGAATATTCGACATTCTAATTGATACAATATTCCACATTCTAACTTGATAGAATATTCACATTCTAACTGATATGAATATTCGACATTCAACTAACTAGAATATTCGACATTCTAACTGACAGAATATTCGACATTCTAACTGATAGAATATTCCACATTCTAACTGAAGAATATTCGACATTCAACTGATACAATATTCGACATTCTAACTGACAGAATATTCGACATTCTAACTGACAGAATATTCGACATTCTAACTGACAGAATATTCGACATTCTAACTGACAGAATATTCGACATTTCTGGTATTACATCCTAATAGAATATTCGACATTCTAACTGACAGAATATTCGACATTCTAACTAATAGTGCAGGGTGGATTGGTCTCTAGAAGACTATCATCATCATCAAATAGCTTGTCCTGAGCAGAACTTTGCCACCCCAACAGTCCTCCAGAATTTCTCTCTCTCATAGACCAGATCTCCTGCCTCTGCAGCCGCCATGTTCAAACCATCAGTTACATCTTGAATCCATCTTCTCCGTGGTCTTCCTCTTCTTCTTTTTGCCGGTATGCCTTCTTCCATGACGGTCCTCTCCAGCCCTTCGTGTCTTTTTATATGTCCAAATATCTCAATTTTCTCTTTCTTATTTGTAGCATCAGCCAGTTGTCTTTGATTTTGAGTTCTTTCTGGATAGATTTACCTGTTCTCTTTCCTGTCCAAGACACCGGAGACTCCCCAGCACTTATATTCGAAAGCACATATATGTTTTCCACTGCTCTATTGTAACATGTATATGTATGTATGCAGTGGCGGCTCGTGATCCTTTTTGTTGATGGCATATATGTTTTCCACTGCTCTATTGTAACATGTATATGTATGTATGCAGTGGCGGCTCGTGATCCTTTTTGTTGGTGGGGTCAGGCCCATATGTTCCGGAAATTCATGGTTTTGGATTAAGTTTTATTCTAATTTATTAAATAATAAATATACGTTACACATTATTTTTGATGGGGCCTGACACCACTGGTCCTTAATGACGAGCCACCACTGTATGTATGCATATGTAACATGTATATGTATGTGTAACATGGCCATGAATAATTTCTCAAATATAAAAAAGGGTCTAAAGGCAAAAGATTCACTTCATAGTACCGGGTTTCCACTTATAGCTCCGTCCCTGTCTGCAAAAATCGCACGCCATATGCCAAGACCGTTGCGCAAAGCACGAACTCCGTAGCTCCAATAACAATCCAAGAGATCTCGTGAAAAAATTGCAGATGTGACTCAGTCTGGATTCGAACCAACAATCTTCAGAGCGACAGGCAAACGCCTTAACCACTTCGCCATATAGACATCTCTTTTCTAAATCTGCAAGTCAAGATATAAAATACTCAGTTCCAGCAAAACTAGAAATTTGAAACTAAAAACATATTTCTCTTGCTATTAAATCTATGTTTTCTTGCTATTAAATCTATGTTCTCTTGCTATTAAATCTATGTTCTCTTGCTATTAAATCTATGTTTTCTTGCTATTAAATCTATGTTCTCTTGCTATTAAATCTATGTTTTCTTGCTATTAAATCTATGTTCTCTTGCTATTAAATCTAGTTTCTCTTGCTATTAAATCTAGTTCTCTGCTATTAAATCTATGTTCTCTGCTATTAAATCTAGTTCTCTTGCTATTAAATCTACATTCTCTTGCTATTAAATCTACATTCTCTTGCTATTAAATCTACATTCTCTTGCTATTAAATCTACATTCTCTTGCTATTAAATCTACATTCTTTTGCTATTAAATCTACATTCTCTTGCTATTAAATCTACATTCTCTTGCTATTAAATCTACATTCTCTTGCTATTAAATCTACATTCTCTTGCTATTAAATCTACATTCTCTTGCTATTAAATCTACATTCTCTTGCTATTAAATCTACATTCTCTTGCTATTAAATCTACATTCTCTTGCTATTAAATCTACATTCTCTTGCTATTAAATCTACATTCTCTTGCTATTAAATCTACATTCTCTTGCTATTAAATCTACATTCTCTTGCTATTAAATCTACATTCTCTTGCTATTAAATCTACATTCTCTTGCTATTAAATCTACATTCTCTTGCTATTAAATCTACATTCTCTTGCTATTAAATCTACATTCTCTTGCTATTAAATCTACGCTCCCTTGCTATTGAATGTTGATACAAGAATTGAGTAAAGAAATCTTTTCATCAAAGATATGTTTTGACACGCCCCTTTCCTTCCTCCGTCAGTTTTTAAAGATTCAGGTAAACGACCTGCTTTTAGTGCATTCTGGGTAGATGTAATAATATCGCAGTCTCTTTAAGCAGCTGGCAACAAACAGTATTCCTGCTGATAGTTCCAGTAACAGGCTGGATCTTCTAACTGATTAGTTCACGCTGAGGTTTCTTGCTGACTAATGTCGTAATTGATGCTGTATTTCTTCTATCACAAGATCTTATTGTCGTCGATATCAGAGTTATATTTATCTTCTTCTTCTTCTTCTTTGCGTTCGCTCTTTACGACCAACTTTAATCACTCTTGTGATATGTTTGATCTTTGTCAAGAACGTGTATACGTTGCACATTGGTTTGGTAGGCCCCTAAACGCATAGACTTCTACACGTTTAGGAAGCATGCATCCGATTTCAGCCTAACCTCCTTAATCGCCTCTTACGACATTCGTGGCAGGTAACAGTGGTTCTATTCTTTGCACCCCAAATTTGGGCCCGTAACACGGATTATATTATCGAACCACTCGGCGATTATATTTATCAATATCGATTTATTGATTGATACTGAAGGCGATAATTACTAAAATATATATATATATATATATATATATATATATATATATATATAACGAAAACCGGAGGGAATATAACAAGAAGGGTCCTTGCCTGGAACCCGCAGGGCAGCGAAAGAAGGGGAAAGGGCCGAGAAATACATAGAGACGAGATTTGGAGGCGGAGATCAACAATATAAAAAGAGCTGGAGGGAGCTGCAGGAGATAGCTAGAGATAGGAAGACTTGGCATGAGTTGGTTGAGGGCCTATGCCCCAATCCGGGGTAAAAAGGCAAAGATGTATATATTATATATATATAGCCTTACCCCAGAGCGACTACCACAGAGAGCCACACTGAACAAGTATAACGATTATATAGCAAGAGGAAGTCCACGTAAAAGATGGAGCTACGGCATCGAAAACAGCCATAAAAAAGAACAGCTTACACAGACCTTAGCATAAGCACACAAGATTATTATCCCCTCCCCAACATTTCAATAAAGAAGTAAATGGTAGGATAGAAGATTATATGATTGGAAGTCTCTGTAACAGAGTAGTCAAGCTGTTTGCTAGAGTATCAAGCTGTTTGCTATTATTTCCGAAGGTCGTGTATTCGAATCCCCACCTTGTCGTTCGGTTCAGTATCGCATTTTTGTCAGAGATTTTTAAGATTAGAGCTACGGAGTTCTTGCTTTGTGCAATACTATCGACAGCGTGCTTGCTATTTCTGAGAATAGTGACGGAGACAAAAGGGGAAGCCTGGAGCAATAAAGTCAACTTTTGTCCTTCAAATTTAAATTCCAAATGAAGAAGCGATAGTTTAGTAGATAGAACACTTGCTTCGTTGACGAGTGGTTGCCAGGTTCGAAATCCTTAGGTGGGGTGGGGTTGCCACAGTAGCACTAAGATCTACTTAAATGCGTATGGGTACCAGAGAAAGACTGGGAAGTAGAAGCGTTCAACGTGATTTTGACCACGGCTTCCATATAGCATGGTTTTCAAGACTCTCAGTGGTCTCTGTGGCTTAGTCGTTAAGCAGGTTGCCTTGCGTATCTACGGTCGTAGGTTCGAAACCGAACCTTTCGTTCTGTTCAATAATGCATTTATTCGAGATCCCTAGTTTTGTTGCCAGAGCTACGGAGTTTGTGCTTTGTGAAATACTCTAGACAGGTGACCTGCCATTTCTGTTAAGAGGGATTGAGTCATATCTGGTAAAACTCGATGCAATGAAGTGAATGATTCTTCTTTAAACCACTTTTTTCCCCATGTGTGCGTTCAAATAAAAAAAAAAAACACGAGTATTACTCCAATAGACTACATGGTATGAAAATTGGTTGTTCACTATATAAAACAAATCTTATACCTATCATGTTTGAATATTGTACATTGTAGTTAACACAAGTATTAGTCAGAAATGTAGAGTAGATAAGCGCTAACGTGTAGTTAATTCATAAAACAAATCCAACAAAAAATGATTGTGAGATCATTTATCGAATCCCAATATCCCACAGGTGAGGAAAGGAGTTTACCCTCCTGCCTTCTTGAAAAGTGAAGAAGGCGTGATTGTAAAGTTAACAAAAGTAAAGATACCTTCTTATAATAATAATAATAATAATTCCTCTCGTACCGTTATACGTTACATAGGGCCTGCAAGTAATTTCTCCATACCGCTCTATCCTGGGCAACTCGCTCAATCTCCTCCATGGAACTGAGAACGATATTTCCTGCCTCTCTCAGCAAAGTTCGTTTCAGGGTCTCTTTAGGTCGACCTCTCTTTCTTGAACCCTTTGCATCCCACTTCAATGCCTGCTTTGATATTCGTTGATCATTTCTCCTCAAGGTTGTCCAACATATCTCCATATTCTCTTTCTTATAACAGTTGTCACTAGTGGTTACCAGACATTTCTCTGATTTCATCACTTCTTCTGAATTCGTTCCATTTTATATTCATTATTTTTCGCAGACATCTATTTATATACCTTCTTATACCTCGAGGTGTATTGGGTAATAGGTGCTAGGCCCGTATTTTTCATTGACCATCGGCACACGATGGGGGATGTGGTCACCATCACATCATCGCCTTTACTTCCCAGTGTTTTTCCTGGTACCCAATTAAGGCGGAGAATCGTTACGATTGGAAAAATAGTCCACGTCCACTGTGAAACTGAACCCAGACCACTAACTTAAGAAGCAAGTTTACTAACAACTACATTATTACGGCTCTCAAAGCGAGATTGTGTTAGGATAAAGTTCAAAGGTGAAGACTGAGTAGTAAGTCGCCCGAGTGGTTACCGGGGCCCATAGTTGGGGTGTAAAGAATGGAACCACTGTTACCTGCCACGCATGTCGTAAGAGGCGACTAAGGAGTTTTGGCTGAAATCGGATGCATATGTCCTAAACGTGTAGAAGCCTATGCGTTTAGGGGCCTACCAAACCAATGTGCAACGTATACACGTTCTTGGCAAAGATCAAACATATCACAAAGAGTGATTAAAATTGGTCGTAAAGAACGAACGCAAAGAAGCAGAAAAAGAAGTAGTAAGTGTCAGAATGACTTAAGTAAAGCGTAGGAACATCAATCTATCTATTTCTGTCGCACCTGGCAGGATTAACTCACACACCTGGAAGAATTCATTGAATCAAAGAGAAACGTTCTACGCTAGCTAACGATCATTCTGTTTGATATCAAAATACTGCTGCAGTTTAGGTAAATCATCTCTTCTCATCTCCTCTCCTTACCCTTCCAAATCTAACCTCATTTGCACAGAACGAATTTGGATCTATATAATTGATGGAAGATGCAGTGTATGGTCGGTGGCCAGGACAGCACAGGTAAAGCTGCTACTGTAAAGCCGTTATGAGGTAAAGTTCAAGTCCTGTGATTCTAAAGGCAGGTTATCAAAGTTTCTAGAAGAAAAGTTGATAATTGTTTAGGTTGATAATTGTTTAGGTTGATAATTAACATCTTGGCATATCCTTAAACAGGACGTAGCCATCAACCACAATAGTAGTCGTCGATTTTTTTAGGCACTACTTATACGTTCCGTAGTTTTCCATTGCTTTCTGAATGGTGAGGTCTATTTTTACCATTTGTTAAAATCCACGTGAACAAATTTGCTTCCAAACTGCCGTCGCTGTGTATGAACCAAGTAACCTTGGGTTGTGATAGATCTCACTACAGCTAAGCCACAGACACCCACTTTTGGTTAGGTTTTCTCTAATCTTGTTTTGCCTCACAGCGTCAGGAGAAGAAGAGATTTCTAGAACGTAATTTTGTGTGCGTAACATATGGAAGTCCAATTCACTCAGCAAGCACTTAAAATTAAAGATCTTTAACTCTTGTGTGAATTCCAGTATTAACTTATGGAAGTTGGAAAGCAACAAAAGCTCTAGAAAGAAAATTAGATAACTTTGAGAATAAATGTCTTAGAAAAATACTGAACCTCAAATGGTCAGATTTCAGACCTAATACACAAATAAGACAAGAGACCAAGCAAGAAAATGTATCAAATTTTATAAGAAAGCGCCGCTGGAACTACATCGGCCACACACTTAGAATGGATGAGAGAAGGCTCCCTTACCAATCCCTCATATGGACACCAGAGGGAAAAAGAAAACGAGGAAGACCAAGAGAGACTCTGCGTAGGAACCATCATCAGAGAAGGCTCAACGATGGGCCTAGCAAACATTAAAGACCTAAAACAGATAGCAACGAACCACGAGACATGGAGAGCTATGAGCTCTGCCCTCATGCGCCGCCCACAGGCCCAAGAGGAAAGACTAACTAACTAACATATGGACGCGAATCGTGGACCATAACACAACATTAAAAACACAATTGAGGCTTTTGAAACAAGGAGCTATAGAAAAGTTCTTAGAACATTCTGGACAGAGAAGAGAAGAAAACATCATGGACAGAGAAGAGAAGAAAACATCCTGGACAGAGAAGAGAAAAACAAAGACATCCTACAAGACCTGAATATCAAGGAGAATTGGCTCATAAATAACATCATGTCCCGGAAGATGAAATATTTTGGCAACATTAAACGCCACAGTGGTCTGAAGAGAAAGGCAATGGAAGACATGGTTCCTGGAAAACGAGGCAGGGGACGACCAAGACGAAGATGGCAGCAGAACATCAAATAAATCTTGAAAATGAAACTAGAAGAGCCAGGAGAACTAGCAAGAGAAAAGAGAGATCTTTTCAGGCGGGCTGTGATGAATGCTACGTTCCCCAAGGGACGTGCAACTACTTGAATTTTGTGTACGCTTCATAAATAGTGTTTTTCACCACATTTGTTAATTCTGAGGTCCACCTTTTGCATGGACGGTATTTTGCTTTGTGTCCACTATATCAGAGTATCCTTTCTCGTAATTGTAGACATATAAAATGTAGATATACATGAACACGAAGAGGGTAGGCAGATTAGTAGAACTTAAATGTGAATCAGACATGACGAAAAGTGAGAAACAAATGTGTGTGAGACATACAGGTAAGCTAGACATGGCGATGAGAGAGATACATGAAGGTGAGGGAGAAATCAAGATGAATGAGACATTGCAATGAGGAAGAAACAAAGGTAGATAAGACATGACGATAAGGGAAACGCGTTGGTGGATCAGATATAAAAGTGGGTAACACATCAAAGGTGGATATGACACAAAAGGTGCGAAAAACACGAAAGGTGAGAAAAGCACGAAAAGTGAGTAAGACACAACAGGTGAGTAAGACAAAAAAGGTCAGACATGAAAGGTGAGTAAGACACCAAAGTGAGTAAAATACCAAAGGTGAGTAAGACAACAAAGGGGAGTAAATACAAAGGTGAGTAAGACACAAAAGTGAGTAAGACAATAAGGTGAGTAAAAGCAAAAGGGAGTAAGACGCAAAAGTGAGCAGACACCAAAGTGAGTAAAACACCAAAGAGTAAGACACAAAAGGTGAGCAAGACAAAGGATAAAACAAGGTAAGACACAAAAGGTGAGTTAAGACAAAAGGTGGGTAAGACTAAAAGGTGAGTAGACACAACAGGTTGATAAGACTCAAAGGTGAGAAGACACAATAGGTGGAATAAAGAAAAGGTGAGTAAGACACCAAAGGTGAGTAATGAATAAAAGGTGAGTAAGACACAAAAGGCGATAAGACACAAAAGTGAGTAGGACACAAAGGTGAGTAAGACAGAAAGGTAGTAAGACACAAAGGTGAGTAGGGCAAAAAAGTGAGTTAAGAACAAAAGGTGAGTAAACATAAAAGGTGAGTAAGAATAAAAGGTGAGTAAAAACATGAAAAGTGAGTAAGACATAAAGGTGAGTAAGACATAAAAGGTGGTAAGACATAAAAAGTGGTAAGACAGAAAAGTGCGTAAGACATAAATGTGAGTAAGACATAAAAGGTGAGTAAGACATAAATGGTGAGTAAGACATAAAAGGTAGTAAGACATATAAAGGTAAATTTAAAACAAAAAGGTGAGTAAGACACAAAAGGGGAGTAAGACACAAAAGGTGAGTAAGACATAAAGGTAGTAAGACACAAAAGGTTGTAAGACACAAAAGGTAGTAAGACACAAAGGTGAGTAAGACACAAAAGGTGAGTAAGACACAAAAGGTGAGTAAGACACAAAAGGTGAGTAAGACACAAGTAGACACCAAACGGTGAGTAAGACACAAAAGGTGAGTAAGACACAAAATGTGAGTAAGACACCAAACGGTGAGTAAGACTTGAAAGGTAAGACATATAACGGTATAATCATCCAAATAATGATGACAGCAAAAATAATATGAGATTAATTTCTTTTAAAAAATGTCTTAATCATTGGTTACTGAACTGACGTTACATCACTCCGGACAGACCCATAGGTGCTCAGTCTCTCCCAACAGATGTCCAATGGTATGCATAATGATGGTTCCCATGGCTTGCTGGTTAAACACATTCCTCTCTCTGTCACTCAAGCATCCAACTACTTCGGTACTCCAATAGCCAATTCGTAGATACTTGAGGGCAAGGTAATATGTCTTACTTGTAAACCGTCGCTGTCCAGCTTCGCCTCTTACGTCATCTTCTCCTCTTACGTCATCTCCTCCTCTTACGTCATCTTCTCTCTTCTTCTCTACCTCTTCTTCTATATGCATATTTTGTTCTTGATCTGTTGGAGAACTATACGACAGTGCACGATCACCGTAGCACCCCTGGATTAATTACAAATAGAAAATAGTCTCGCGACGAGAATATCGGAGAGACATGATCAGACGACTCTAACATACATCTTGGGGCATCTAACTCAAAGATAATTACATAAAGGTATGAATAGAATAGAAATAGAAAGCAAGTTGAATGCATTTGAAAATAGATGTATGCCAAAAATAATGAATATAAAATGGAACAAATTCAGAAGAAGTGATGAAATCAGAGACATGTCTGGTCAACCACTAGTGACAACTGTTATAAGAAAGAGAAGATGGAGATATGTTGGGCACACCTTGAGGAGAAATGATCAACGAATATCAAAGCATGCATTGAAGTGGGATGCAAAGGGTTCAAGAAAGAGAGGTCGACCTAAAGAGACCCTGAAACGAACTTTGCTGAGAGAGGCAGGAAGTATCGGTCTCAGTTCCATGAAGGAGATTGAGCGAGTTGCCCAGGATAGAACGGTATGGAGAAATTACTTGCAGGCCCTATGTAATGTATAACGGTACGAGAGAAATTATTATTATGAATAGAATAACATATATCGCCGTTTTTTGTTGTCTTTACAGACGGTCAAATGGCAAGTATTTCACTGTGACAACTTCTGAGTTTGAGCTTGTCTTTACAGACGGTCATTTGGCAAGTATTTCACTGTGACAACTTCTGAGTTTGAGCTTGTCTTTACAGACGGTCAAGTGGCAAGTATTTCACTGTGACAACTTCGGTTTGAGCTGTCTACAGACGGTCAATGGCAAGTATTTCACTGTGACAATCTGAGTTTGAGTTCTTACAGACGGTCAAATGCAAGGTTACTGTGACAACTTGAGATTTGAGCTTGTCTTACAGACGGTCAAGTGGCGGTCTCACCTGACAATTCGAGTTTGAGTTGTCCTCTGTCTAGAACGGTCAATGGAAGATTTCACTGTGACAACGTCTGAGTTTGAACTTGTCTTTACAGACGGTCAAATGGCAATGTATTCACTGTGACAACTTCTGAGTTTGAGCTTGTCTTTACAGACGGTCAAGTGGCAAGTATTTCACTGTGACAACTTCTGAGTTTGAGCTTGTCTTTACAGACGGTCAAATGGCAAGTGTTTCACTGTGACAACGTCTGAGTTTGAGCTTGTCTTTACAGACGGTCAAGTGGCAAGTATTTCACTGTGACAACTTCTGAGTTTGAGCTTGTCTTTACAGACGGTCAAATGGCAAGTATTTCACTGTGACAACGTCTGAGTTTGAGCTTGTCTTTACAGACGGTCAAATGGCAAGTGTTTCACTGTGACAACGTCTGAGTTTGAACTTGTCTTTACAGACGGTCAAATGACAAGTATTTCACTGTGACAACTTCTGAGTTTTCGCTTGTCTCTCTTTTCTTTCAGCTCATCCCTAAGTCTCTCTTCAAAAGATTCTGCACCTTGCGAAATGTTGTTTTCATATATCTCAATCATCAGCCAGTTTTTCCCATTTGCTGGGACCGATAGAAAAGTTATTCATTGAGGCCTTGCAGACATCTCTTATTCTGAGCAGTGGTCTGTCTTGGTGCCTCTTCCTCCGAAAGTTCACATAGCAACATTTGTTTTGGGAATGTGATTGTCCATTCTTCGCATGCCTACCCATCTGTCTTCTCTGTAGCATGCCCATGATGGAAGGGAAGTTTGTCCTAGCCATCTAAGTTTCTACTGCTGAGCATGCCCCTGATGGAATGCAAGTTTACACGTTGCAGAACTTCATCTTGTCGTACCACCTGATGTACATAATCTTCATATAACATATAAGTAATACAATATGTATGTAACTAGTGACCGAGTTATGTGAAAAACAACATTACGCAGAGGTGCCAAATCTTCTGAGGAGAAACCAAGGAATTAGCTTAAAGGAAGGAGAACCAAGCACAATCTCAGAAGACTTGACAGCAGTGGCGGCTCGTGATCCTTTTTGTTGGTGGGGCCAGACAGAAATTTTCGGAAAAATCTTGGTTTCGGTTAAGTTATATTTTAATGTATTAAATAATATGAGAGCCGCTGTAGCGTAGTTGTTAGTGAACTCGCTTCGCAAGGCTGGTGGTCTGGGTTCAGCTCTCGCAATGTGCGTGGAATTTTTCCCGACCACGACGGCTCTCAGGTCGACCCAGCCTCAACTGGGTACCAGACAAGCTCTGGGAAAGTAAAGGCGGCCGGCGTGATGCTGACCACATCACCCATCGTGTGCCGACGGTCAATGAAAAATACAATCCTAACACTGTATTGACCTATATACCACGAGGTATGAAAGGGTTCCTTTACTTTACCCTTTTTTTAAATAATATATACACGTTACACCTTATTTTTGGTGGGGCCCGGCCCCACTGTCCTTTAATGACGAACCGCCACTGCCTCACAGTAACACTGATGTTTAAATGATGGATCAGGTGCCATGCTAGCTGACATAGGCGATCATGGATCTCCACAAAACTCTGATGTTGACGCTCTTCCGTGCCATGAAGTTAGGCTATCCAAATTTTTCTCTCTCCATCTTCCTCTGCCTCGTCTACCCTCGATTTTACCGGTTGTATTCCATTCTCATAAATTGTCCGAACCACTGCATTTGCAAATGACCGCCTGTACAAAACACTGGAAAGGTCATACATACATATATATGTACATGCATATGTTAATTATCATAAGTTGAAGAACGTGTGAGTGTCTGTCAGAGAGGTTTAGCAGTGCCCCACCACAGACAGGAAGCGTCAGCTTATCAAAACAAGGAAGTGTAAAACCTAACATTTGAATCGGGTCATGATACGAAAACATCCCTTATTGACCTCATTAGCGGCATCAGCAGACGATGGATTCTAGTTACATTTAACTGGCCGCCCATACTTCATGATTTTCCAACAAGACAGTTTCATCGGTTTCAAAAAAAAGAAAGAAAGTCCTACAGGAAGAAGTAATAACCGGCAAATACTTAGCACATGGACGCATGCACACTCATTGGCATATACAAATATAACCTTCACCTCTGGAGTTTAAGACTGCCCAAATTAATGGTACGTGAGCACGTGGAGGCCGGAAACTGTATTTTGATTAAATTTATGCACGAGCGCTGTGGGTGGTGGGTATGTGGGGCGTAAACAAGCTATAGCGGCTAAAGAGTCTCAGGTGTGTCATTAATCCTTACCCAAACAGAAACAGATTCTAAAGGATTATAGGATTATAGAGTCTTATTATTATTAATCATGATTTAATGGGTGGTGTGCATTCATGATTCCGTGTCGAAGATTTTATAGTTAGAATGTCGAAAATTTATCAGTTAGAATGTCGAAAATTCTATCATTGAATTAATATTCTATCAGTTAAAAGTCGAATATTCTATCAGTTAGAATTCGATATTCTATCAGTTAGAATGTCAAAATTTTATCAGTTGAATCGAATATTCTATACTAGTCGAATATTCCTCTCAGACATATTTCTATTTGGTATCAGAGTGACAACCCCACTCTGTAGCTCTGGCAACAATCCTAGAGATCTCTGAACAATTCCCTTGTGAACAGAACAGCGTTGTCCTAATTAATAGAATTGTAGTAATAATGATGAGAGACTTAAATTTGTTCTTCATCATGGCACAATCAATCAATCAATCAATCAATCAATCAATCAATCAATCAATCAATCAATCAAGCCTCAAACTTTCTTCATCATCAATCAATCAATCAATCAATCAATCAATCAATCATCAATCAATCAATCAATCAATCAATCAAATCAATCAAGCTTTAAACTTGTTCTTCATCAATCAATCAATCAATCAATCAATCAATCAATCAAGCCTTAAACTTGTTCTTCATCATCACTCAATCAATCAATCAATCAATCAATCAAGCTTTAAACTTGTTCTTCATCATCACTCAATCAATCAATTAATCAATCAATCAATCAATCAATCAATCAATCAATCAATTAAACAATCAATCAATTAATCAATCAATCAATCAATCAATCTTGGTGCTGTCACTTTGTCTGTGTGTTTAAGCATCGCGCTTACCGGTATCTTCCATTGTCTGTCTGTCAGCAAATCTATTTTTTGCTCGTACGTGATAGATTATGTCTGTTAAGACTTCATCTATTCACTATGTCGTCCTTTCACTAAAACTATGATGTACGCAAAAACACCCTCATCCATTCTCGGCTCCCAGCCCCTGCCCGTACATTTTCACTAGTAATCCCTCCCAAGCCCAGCTCGGTAAGTCCTCCCTGCAGAAGGCTCTGACATTTCAACACAAAAGACGCAGCCTGGTTATTGCTGACATATTGTCGACGCATCCTCCATCTGTACTCCCTGAATGTTTGTTTTCAATAGGAGGGTGTCATCTTCCACTATGACGATTTATTCATTTTTTCTCTTTGTCCATCAATCATACCTTACTTCATTCAAAAATTAATTGAAATGTCAATTCACCAAATAATTTAGACACTCACAATTTTATCATATTTTTTTGGTCCCGTTTTTAATCAGATATATTCACTTTTTATTACATTCTAACAAAATCTAGTCTATTATTCTTGAACATAATTTAATCTTTATTTACAAGTCTTGAAATTATTTTAGTTTTTTCTTCTTCTTTACGTTCGTTCTTTACGACCAATTTTAATCACTCTTTGTGATATGTTTGATTTTTGCCAAGAACGTGTATACGTTGCATATTGGTTTGGTAGGCCCCTAAACACATAGACTTGTACATGTTTAGAACACGTGCATCCGATTTCAGCCATGTTAGTTAATTGTTATATTATTATTAACATTCTTAGTTTCAAATAATCATTTATCTTACATTTCTTCTGTCAAGAATAAATTAGTTAATGTATTATATAATGTCAGACAGGGACCCTCGCCGCTGTTACGGAGTTCGTGAACTGCAGATGATATCTTAATGTGTAAGAAAGAGATCGGAGCACACATGGTTACTCACTAAGGTGCAATGATGATGGCCATATCAGTAAATCAATCAATCAATCAATCAATCAATCAGTCAAATATATGCGCAGTGTTATGTTATGTTATTCGATCGACGTCATGGCACTGGGCATTCACATGCATGCTCTGTCCTCCGTTGCAGCAGCCATTCCAAAGTGCTTATCTCTCGTGTCAAAAGATCTGGATATTTTTTCAGAGATCCATTATCTCAGTGTAGGTGAGATCGAGTTCATAGTCCTATCGGAGACGGACGATAAAACGTAAGGCCCGTGTTCAATTTGAGCAGTTAAACGAACCATTGGCAGTTAAAAATCGAGAACAGGAGGCTGCAAAGCCGCTGCCCTGGCAAAATTAATTAGACAAATTTTAAAGGTTAAAAATGTCCTACAAAAATGTCTGCACCATCTCCAGAATTACATCGGGGACCCTCGCCGGTGCTACAGAGTTTGTGCACTGCAGCTGAGATCTTCATGTGTAAGAAATAGATTGAAGTGCCGTCAGAAAGAAAGATATATGGTTCAAATACTGTGTTTGGTAATTTGTTTTTTCCGGAAGCCCTTAATTCTTGTTCACATTCTATTCATTTATTATATTAATTAACTCCGCACTTTCCTGGGCTTCTAGCTCCGTACTTCCTCTGGGCTTCTTAGCTCCGGTACTTCCTCTGGGGTTCTTAGCCCCGTACTTCTCTGGGGTTCTTAGCTCCGGTACTTCCTCTGGGGTTCTTAGCTCCGATACTTCCCTTGGGCTTCTTAGCCCCGGTACTTCCTCTGGGGTTCTTAGATTCGGTACTTCCTCTGGGCTTCTTATCTCCGGTACTTCCTCTGGGGTTCTTAGCCCCGGTACTTCCTCTGGGTTCTTAGCCGTACTTCCTCTGGGGTTCTTAGATTCGGTACTTCATCTGGGGTTCTTAACCCGTACTTCCTCTGGGCTTCTTAGCTCCGTATTCCTCTGGGGTTCTTAGCTCGATACTTCCCAGGCTTCTTAGCTCCGATACTTTCCTTGGGCTTCTTAGCTCCGGTACTTCCCGTGGGCTTCTTAGCTCTGGTACTTCCCCTGGGCTTCTTAGCTCCGGTACTTCCTCTGGGTTCTAG